>VWZV01010933.1:0-448825 GCA_013397155.1 Irena cyanogastra | reverse complement strand
AAAAAAAAAGTCCATTTCAACTTCAAAAAAGTCCTTTCATGCAGGAAATGTGCGGGGTTTGGGAATATTTTCTGCCTCACAAGGCTCGGTCCTAAACTCCTGAAATGAAATGAAATTAAATATAGGGAGAGCTTGAGCCATCCTTCATTCCTTTTGCAAAGTTTCCCTCATATGCACCCATTTAGAAGGTGAGGCACCAGCTGAACTCCCTAGCAGAGCTCAATTTTCTTGTGATTTCCCCAGCTGCCAAAGCTGTGTCTGTCTACCTGCATGAGCCCTGTCCAAACATCCTTGCCTTCCCTGGCCCTCTCCCTCCTGCAGGCAAGGGATTAATCCCTTCCACAATGGGCTCAGTGGTGCTCTGACACATTTCTGTGTCTCACACACATCCCAGCCCCACCAGGATTTATTCTGGTTTTATTCTGAGCATGGGCACCAATATTTTTATATTTTATTTTTTATATTTTTNAAAAAGCAGCATTTTAGCCCTGCAGAGCTGAAGTGGTGCTTCAGCAACTGATTTCCATCCAAAACACTTCCCTGGATTTCTCACCAGAGCCCAATCTTCCCAAACAACATGTAATTACATGCTGGAGACAGCACCCCTCCAGTGTGGCTCCAGATAAAATCTGGGTGTGTGTGAAATCCCATACAAAATCCTATCTCTGTATTAAAAAAAAAAAAAAAAAGATAATTTCACACATAGCTTTTTCTAAGCACTCCCATATTTACTCAAACTGGTTTTATTTGCCCATTACTTTGAAAAAGAAAAGCACATGAAGGGATGCAGCAAATGCATTGGCCTGATTTGGTTTCTTGTTTTAGACCAGAGAAACTCCACAGAGTTCAGTGGAGTTGTTTTTAATGAATGCCACTATAGGAAGAAAGAAGGAGGCCAAGCACAGGTATGTTTTATTAAAGCCTCTGAGCTCCTAGGCACACAGCAGCATTAATAGCACTGTAAAATGATCTGTGAGATTAATTTACAAAGGAAATTTGAAGAAAATGTATGGAAAATGTACTACCAAGATTAACAGTCCACACACTAGAAACAGCCATGATTTTCAAGCTGAAAAGTTAAGGATGTTTCAAGAGCTTTTTTTTAGGGAATGGCATAATAACTCCATAAATAACCAAGAGAAAATTCACTACTACTGTGTTTTTATTCTCACTAAGTGTAATGATAAAACCAAACTACAAGAGGCCAGAAGTAAAATAACAGACATCAGGAAATTGCTTAAAACCCTTAAACTTTCAGAAACTGGATTTACACTGTTGGATAAAACTCATTACTGTTTAGGGGTGAAGGAAATAAAAAATAATTAAGTTGTTTAGGGGACAAGGGTCCAGATTTTAGCTGGATCATTAGAGAATGTCCATGGCAGGCAGATCTGAAATGAGCTGGCAGATGTGCCTTGATGAAGAGCTACAAGAGCACAGCAGAAATGTGCTTTATCTGCTCTCTGCAAAGCCTCTCTGCCTTTGGAAATGTGACCCAAACTTCTCCTCTCAAAGTGCAAAGTTATGGCAGCAGTTCAAGACAGAACTGAGAAGAACTGAGATAAAGAGCACGTGGGCACCACAGAAGGGGAACAAACCCACAAACTGCAGCTACATTATTTTGTCTGCCACAAGTTCAGTGGCTTCCTGCTGTCAAAAAGTGTTGTGATTATTCCATTTTCACTTTATCCTTGTCTCATTAAAACGAACACTGAAAAGATTCACTGCCCAAACTCCTCTGGATTTTAGTCACTACCTCTACTGTTGCTGCCCACTAAATGTACAAACTCACTGCCACCTTTCCAGCAATAAACCATCACAGAATCACAGAATCACAGAATGGTTTGGGTTGGAAGGAAACTTCAAGCCCATCCAGTGCCACACCCTGTCATGGGGACACCTTCCACTGTCCCAGGTGCTCCAAGCCCTGTCCAGCCTGGCCTTGGGCACTGCCAGGGATCCAGGGGCAGCCCCAGCTGCTCTGGGCACCCTGTGCCAGGCCTGCCCACCCTCCAAGGAACAATTCCTTCCCAATATCCCATCCAAACCTCCATGATATCACCCAGTTCAAGGTCCTTGTCATTTTCCATTTCCATTTTTACTTTACCTGCCTGCACTGCAGGAATTCATCCCTAGAAGATTTCAGCATATTTTGATTTTTTTGCTGTTTAGCTGTTGCACACTGTGCTTTTCCCTGCTTGCAGAGCTGACAGGGAGTGTTCAGAGATGTCCCATAAATCTGCTGCACTGTGTGGCTGCTGTCACTGCCTGCTGCAGGCACAGCCAGGAGTGCTGCACCCAGCATCACACATGAGAGGCTCTCCAGGTACATTTTACTGCTCTTAGGGTGACAAATGCCCCAAGCCCAGCAGTGAGCAGCAGGTGCTCACCAGCCTGACACTAACAGTACAGCCCTGGATCACTTTCAGCACACGATTCTATATTTCATGATAAACTGGTTTTCTCTCATTTTCTGGCTTAACGTTACTGGCAGTGGTTCAAACACAAAGCATTCTCAGAGACTCCAACAAATATTATTTTAACAGAATAAATACAATAATCATCTTTGTTAATGACTGTTTTTCTCTGGCTCCAAAGATTCAAATCTGATCTGTTATTGAAACACTGTTTTCTTCTCTGCCAGCACAGCTTTTGTTTCATCTTCCTGGCTCCAAAAACTCCAAGGTTCATTGCAACACAAATCTTCTCCCAGGCAAAGCTGGAGAGGTCCTCTCAAGATTTTCTGGCTGGCAGAACCACAGCACCTGCCAGGATGCTCGGGGCTGCTTCCCAGCCTCCTGTTTATTTACAAGGGATTCCTCTTGCAATATTCAGTTGTTCTGTGTTCTATTTGCTTCAGTTCTCATCTCTCCCTCCAAACTGTTTAAAAACAAATTTATACTTGCATGTGTGTGTGTTTTGTTGTGCAAGGCTTATGTATGACCGGGCTCTGAGCAGCCTGGCCTAGGGGAAGGTTTTTTGCCAGTGGCAGAAGGGTTGGAACTAGAGGAATTTAAGGTCCATTCCAACCCAAACCACACAGTAATTCCATGATAGGTGTGTGAATATTACAGAATATGAGAATGCAGAGGTACATAAACCTGACATGACCAAGTTTCAGCACTAAAATGTACCTAGGCCTGTGTATGTTGCTGCACAGGATTTCTGTATCAAATCCTACCTATAATTTTTGGCCTTTTCAATCAGCTTTGCTAAAATTTTGCCTTAAGGAAGAAAAGTTTCACACATAACTTTTTTTTGCCATATGAATTATCCTCTGGCTCATTTGCTCTTCTTTGAAACCTGCCTGCATCCCCAGTATAAAAAAGGATACCACTGCTATTTAGGATTTATTTCACTGTCAGCTGCCTGACTTTCCTGCTCAGGGAAGGTGCAGCCTTTCACAAAAATCTTCTGGAATTCTGCTTCCAAATCCCAGCACTAGCTTCAAGGAGTAAAGGAATCACGTGGAATTGGACTAGCCCTTATCCATCAGTCCAGAATAGTTCAGATATGCATACACCTATAGAACAGTGTGTAGTAGAAAAGAAGTAAAACTATATTAGAAAGAAAAAAAAAATGTAAACCTAAATTTGGAAACCAAGCTGCAAAATCCAGACTGGTTTGAAACTCAGATATGTGCACTACCAGAATATGCACCAGGCCAGTGTGGGCTCAGACTGGTTTGTGACAGAGGCAGCTTTATTCCCTCCCCTGTACACCCAAGTTTCTCTGAAAGAAAAGAAACTCTTGAGTTTTTTCCATTAAAAAAAAAAATCTGTAGATAGGGGTGTAGATATTACGGAGCAAACTAGGATTAAAATCTCTGTTTGGGAGAGTACTTCTGCACCAATTCTCTCTTTCAGTATCTCTTTCAGTGACAGAAAGTGTTTAAATTATTATGATAGTAAAGCAATGGTAGACAGAAGAAACAGCTGCTCCTGTTGGCACACTCCACTGCAAGTGTGCTCTGGGATGAGAATTTGGCACTGGGGACAGAGAGAAGCATTTGTCTTTTCAGTGGGTAGGAGCTGGCCATTTTCTGCCACTTTTCCCAACACTGTTAGTCCTATACTGCTGCATTTCCTTTCTCTGCACTGCCAAATGAATGAGGGAATTGCTTTAGTCCTATATTGCTGCATTTCCTTTCTCTGCACTGCCAAATGAAGGAGGGAATTGCTTTAGTCCTATATTGCTGCATTTCCTTTCTTTGCACTGCCAAATGAAGGAGGGAATTGCTTGCCCAGGGGTGCTGAGGGGTCAGGTGAGGGTTCAGGTAATTAATGCATGGAGGGTGCAGGTGGATTTCACACGTGATGAAAATGAGGGATCTCCAGCTTGCTCCTGCTCATTTATTCATGAGGATAACAGGCAGCAAAGCATGTTGCAGTCAGCAGGAAAGCTCCATTCCTTCAGACACACACAGTTCTGAGGCAGAGCAGCAGCAGGGCTGGTCTGCAATCTGCTCCCACTGCAAAGTACGAGCCGAGAGGAAAGTGAATTAAAGCACTTTGCTTCCCCAAGGCATTCCCTGCAGCTGACAACAAAAGAAAATCTCATCTCTCTTGACATGAGAACCTTTTTTTTTAAAAAAAAAAAAGAGAAAAGTATCTTATTTTACTCCACTTTCCCCCTAAGTGGACCTTCCTGCCTTGGACATCAAACCCAGTTCTGACAGCCCCAGCCCTCCCTGCCCAGCACACCACGGTGCTGCTGCTGTGCAGACAGGGAGGGAAGAGAAGGAGCAGGTAAGAAACCTCCCTGGAAAGGAGAGAGAAGAGAAGGAACAGGTAAGAAAACCAGTCAGCAGCACTGGTGCTGTTCTTAGGGCCTGAGGGAGAGCCTGGAGTGAGCTGAGGCTTGCAGGGTACACAGCTCAGCCCCTCCTGAGCAGCAGTCACATCCACACTTGCTGTGAAATGTTACCAAGATCATCTCCTCAGTTTGGGTTTTTTAGGTCAGAGTTGGAACATTTCAGATTTGATGACTTCTGTAACTGAAATCCTGCTTTCTGTGTGAATACCCATTAAAATTCCTGTCTCAGCTGATGTCTGGGTAACTTTTGGTGAGTCTGTGTGAAAAGTGATGTCACCCATTGGCAGACACTTCACTGCCCAGTTGTTCATTTAATCCTTGAGACTAAATTGCCCTCAACCCATCAATCCAGCCTGTCCAGATCCCTCTGCAGATCCACACTGCCACCTACTTTGGTGCTGTCTGTGAACATCCCAGCCCTGAGTGCAAAATCAGGGAACAACAGGTGAGAATTGGTTCAGGAAAGGTGACCAGCCTGATATCTTTCACCAAGGAACATGATGGAATAAGAAAATCTTCTGAGTAGGACAAAATTTCCAGTGGAGGGAATTTGAGGATAAATGTGTTGTGGAAAACACCAGGGCCTGTTTGGCTGGTGGTGGGCAGGGGAAAGGGGCACAGCTGCCCAGCACACAGATCTCCCACCACCTTACTCAAGAGACAGCTTTGCACCCTCAGAGAGGAGCCAAGAGAATTCCTTGCTTCTGAAATTCTCTGAGCAATACTTATAGGACAGAATAAATTTGTAAATCTGCAGATGACACTAAGCTGGGAGCGTGTGTCCATCTGTTGGAAGGTAGGAGAGCTCTGCAGAGAGACCTGGAATGGTTGGATGGATGGGCAGAGTCTAACAGGATGAAGTTTGATAAGTCCAAGTGCCCAGTGCTGCATTTTGGCCACAAGAACCCCCTGCAATGCCATAGGCTGGGCACAAAGGGACCTGGGGGCACTGGTCAGCAGCTGGCTGGACATGAGCCAGCAGTGTGCCCAGGTGGCCAAGGAGGCCAATGGCTCCTGGCCTGGATCAGGAACAGTGTGGCCAGCAGGAGCAGGGAGGTCATTCTGCCCCTGTGCTGGCACTGCTGAGGCCACACCTGAGTGCTGTGTCCAGCTCTGGGCCCTCAGTTTGGGAAGGAAAAACCAGAGGAGGCAACGAGGCTGGAGAGGGGCTGGGAACACAAACCCTGTGAGGAGCCCCTGAGGGAGCTGGGGGTGCTCAGCCTGGAGAAAAGGAGACTCAGGGGTGACCTCAGCACTCTCTACAACTCCCTGAAGGGTGGTTGTAGTGAGGTGGGGGTTGGTCTTTTTCTCCAAGCAGCACTGACAGAACCAGAGGTCACAGTCTCAAGCTGCACCAAGGGAAATATAGGTTAGACATTAGGAAAAAATTTTTCACAGAAAGAGTGATAAAGTTCTGGTATGGCTGCCTGAGGAAGTGGTGGAGTCACCATCCCTGGGTGTGTTTAACAAAGCCTGGATGTGGCACTGGGTGCCAGGGCATAGCTGAGGTGTTGGGGCTGGGTTGGACTCGATGATCTCAAAGGTCTCTTCCAACCTGGTCATTCTGTGATTCTGTGATGCACAGAATATTGCTGGACCTAG
Organism: Irena cyanogastra; assembly: GCA_013397155.1. NCBI lineage: Eukaryota > Metazoa > Chordata > Aves > Passeriformes > Irenidae > Irena > Irena cyanogastra. The sequence continues at coordinate 442,408 of VWZV01010933.1, read as the reverse complement.
GGAACAGCTCAGGTCACTGGAAATGCAGAGCTGCTCTGAGGTGTGCTGAGTTACAGCAGCTGCTGCAGAGAATTTTATCAGCAGAGAATGCCCAAGTGCCTGCTATTCCTTATCCACTGGTACCTGTTCTGCACTTCATCCTCCCTTCGTATTCCTCCTCCTCTGCTGTCCTGGAGATTGTGCAGGGATCTGGCAGGAGCCATTCCAGAGCAAAGGATGCCCCAGGGCCCTGATGTGCTGGGAGTTTCAGATTAGAATTTTGGAATAGGAGCTCTCTCTCACCCCAACCACTCAGCTAACACGGTGATTCCTCTCAGGCAGAGGATCTATTGCAGTTCTGTTCTCTGGATATGTATTTCAGAAAAACCCCATGTTCTGTCACAGCCAGAGCTCAGCGTGTTTGCTGAGGGTTTCCTCTGCAGTAAAACACTTCTTTGCACATTTCTTGGGTTAGGTCTGGAGCAAACACTCTGAGAAATGAAAGAGCATCAGCAGAACAATATACTTGCTGCCACCTACAGAAAGCAGGATGAGACTAACAATGAGACTGGAAGCACTGAGACAGAAAATAACTCAGGGCTAAGGACAGAAGCCTTCAGGCAATATCAGAGGCCAGCTGGGATAAAATATTGAGAAATAAGTGATTGGCTTGAGATTAAAAAACCACAACACTCACAGTAAAGAGCTAAAGAGTTATGAAAATTCATAGGATGGAACTGGCCACACTGTAAGGTGTACTGTAAAGAGCAGCTGTGTCACACAGAGAAGGAATTTTCAGCAATGAAATCCTCATGGCTGCTTCAAAGGATGTTAAAAGTTATTTTATACCACGTAGAAATGTTTGTTCATTTAAGCTCAGCTTGGTTTCCTAAATTCAGGTGGATTTGCAAGATACCAGGTGGATATTATAGTGTGTATTCAATGCAGCACAACCCTGTGAGGAATCTTTGAGAAAAATGGGAGATTAGCAACAGATTTTCAATGGAGAAAAAATAGACACTACAAAAACATCCATAAAATCAAATAAACAGGGGAAGATTTTAAAATACAGGGCACATACATTTATGTGTTTACAGGAGGTACAGCTCCAAGGAAAACACTGAAGAGGCGTGAGGAGTCAGAAAACAAGAAAGTGAAGAGGAAATATGATGGCTTTCTGATTTTTATAAATATCTGCAATACATCAGTACAGACAGTGCTGGACAAAGAATCCAACAGGAATTTTTACAAACAGCTTGCTCTGAAACTTGAGAAAATTCGAAGTCACGTTAATGGACTCGAGCTGATCAAAACCAAACAGAAATTGGAATAAAGCTCTGAGGAGAAAATATCAACAGAATTTTCAAAAGAAACAGAGAAGTAAATTTGAAGTTATTTTAATGGGTCATAAGAACAGTGCTTAATGGGGACACATGCTGGGTTAGACACATGCCAAAGAGGAAAGGTGGATTTTCTTTCTAGGTGTTCAGCTATGAGCTTTGTGCAGAACAGCCATCAGTCATCTCACAAACAGGTTAGATCCTGTAATTTTTCCTAGAGCTGGCAGAAACATTTCCAATGAGTGATTTCCTCACCAAAATATCTTTTCTTCTAATGCAGCATGAGTGTCATGCATATACTGGACCCAGCATAGGTTTTTTGCTCAGGAGGATTTTTCTGATGTAACATAGAATTTCTTATCAGAAAAAATAGTTCCATAGTAGATTTCAGAAAAGAAACAGCTTGCCAAGTGCTCTGAATGAAAAATGGGGGATATTGATTATAATTACCAGTGAAAAAGGAAAGTCCTGCTCTCCCTTGTTATCTACTCATAAGAAATAGTCTGTATCCAGCTTTCACTGGAACAAGAGATGGTTTAACAAATCTGTTGCTTCAGACTTTTGTTCCTGCAGGAAACAACTCCATTCCAATAACAAAGTAATGACTGGAACATGAGCCCATCACCCACACAACACACTTAGATCACAAAGGTGTTATTCTTCTGATCCTTAATAGGTTTTATCAGCATTTTATACCTTTAAAGAACTGATTTTCTCTGTATTGCATTTTTAATAAATACGTTTTATGGCAATACCTAGGCAGCGCACCAGCTGAAAGATCCACAGATCACAGAGACAAGCACACTTGAAGCAATCATCTGCCTCCTCTCACAGACTAGAGCCACCTTTCATCACTTTAATTCCTCAGAATTTCAAAGAACCTCCATGAGAAAATGTCCTTCAAAAGGAGCTTTTGAGCTCCCCCTTGTACCAGAATTATTTTGCAGGCAGAGCCCCAGCTGATGGCAAACACCATCTGCACCTGGGCGCTTCAGACTGCCAGGCCCAGGAGGCAAAGGCTTCAAATCAATTAATTCATTTCTAATTTTCATTCTTTCATTCTTTAAGAGGAAGAAACAATGGTGAAACCATGGCTAAACATCAGCAGAATTACTTTTTCCCTCCAGGTATCCCAGACTGGCAGTATTTTTATTTTGTTCCAAATCCCCACAAAATCTCTGCAAACCCCTGTGATAACAATTATCACACACATTCCTACTGAGCTGTCTCAGGAATCAAATGTCCATTTTTCTGGCACCCAGAACCATCACTGAAAGAGCAATGGAGGCAAGACATGGAAAAAACAACATAAATTCATCCAGTCATTGTCAGAGCAGCACAGAGCTGTGCTGAGTAGCATCAACAAAGCCAGAGTCACCCTCTAGGAACCAACAGAAAAAAGTTTCTGAGGCACAAAAGACTCAAAATTCTACTTTCCAATAGAAATAAGAACAAATCTGTTTTAAAAGAGACAAGTTTTTGTCTATTTTCCTCTCCAATACAAGCCCAGTCCTGTCCTTGCTTTGATCTGTTCACCGTAACAAAGAGTGAGCACCACTAAACTGCTTTGTAAAAATAACTGAAATAACAGCTAGAAAGATGAATTCTGTGTGATGCCAAGACAGCTGATTGTTCAGGGAAAAGTAGGCTCCAGAATTCACACATTCTAACTGCTCTATTCATTCAGTGTACCCGACCTGGTGATCTCTAAAAGGACACAAAAAAGTGAAATCCCTTTTCCTGGGGAAGCCAAACTCAAGTGATCAAGTAGCCAAAACCAGCACTGGCAGATGTGATGGAGCACAAAAACTCATCCTCTTTTGTACTTGGAAAGGTAACATGGCATAACTGGATCTGGCTGAAACCAACCATTCCAATTTAAATTAAGGAACCAGGGTTAAAAAAATAAATCCCATCTCAGTAACACTGCCCTGCACTTTGTTTGGCAGGTGCTGCTTAGCCCCTGACAATCATTTTTAATTTAGAAAATCCCCCCAAAAATCCCTTTTTGACCTGTTGACCCCAGTGTGTCTGTTTTCTTCTCCTTTTTGCATTTAAATCCTGTTTTCAGCAATAATCATCCCATCATTGCTCTCCACAGAGAAAACTGGCCCCAGCTGGGGTCAGCGCAAACAGAATGAAGGAAACACAATTTCAAACACATTAATCTCCTCCCCCCTAAATTTCTCTATTATTATTACCCTATTACTTGCTGTAATTTCCTCATTATTTCTGCTATTCTTTTCCTTCAAAATCAGGAAATATTAAGTGCAGCTTTCTCCCATTTCTCTTCCTAATATAGAAACTCATATCTTTTTTTTGATGCTGTAGTAAATCTGAAAGCACAAATTATGTCCCCTTTGGGGCAAACATGACAGCTGGCTGTTCTCAGAACCAAGTAAAAGTTAGTACCCATCAATCAGTTTTCTGAAAACTGAAAGACTTTTTATCAAAATTATACAGCTGCAGTTTCTAAGAAATAAAACAATCCATAATATTGTGGCACTAATTAAAGCACTTGGAAATGAGGGCAGAGACAAAAAAGAGTTTCTTTGGCCCTTACGTTGTCCATATAAACACACAATGACAGACTATGGAAGCCAAACTCCCTGAGCACCAGATTTTACTCCTTTTTTTCCTGTGAAAATTCTGATTGGAGACAATCATAATAAATGAACCTAGAGATAAACCAGCCCAAAGCAATGATCACAATTCTTGCAAGCAGAAATTTTAGGAAGCATTTTCTCCTGCTTTAAGAGATGAAAAAGATCACAGAGTGATATAATAGTCAATAGGAGTAAGGTTCCCAACCCTAAATGAATTATTTATGGAATGCAAGTACAAAGCACTAAAATATTTTTTTCATTTTTAACATCATTAATACTTCAAATTTGTATTTTACACAATAATTCCAGAAAGGCCTGTCCACTGAGAGATAAAAGTTCAACTAAAAAATAAACCAAGATTAAAAAAAGTTGATAAAGGTGAGTTTGTGTCAGTGAACTTGGAATTTCACACTGAGAAACCACATCTCATGTCAAGGGCTTAGCTTGATCATGAAGAATGTGTGAGTTAGTTTTATCTGGAAAACATTTTTTTAAAGCAAATTATATTTATCTGATTCCTCTCAGTTGACTGAATAAAATGAATAAAAACATTTATTTTGCTGAATACAGGAAGCTTAGGAAACATGAGAGTTTTCTTGTTTGCAATTCCAACCACATTTTTCATCCAAAATTTCCCTAAAAAACAAATCCCATCTGCAGATTTTCCCCCAAGGCCATGACAGAAATTGAGTTTCTTATTATTCCTCTGGTTGCTCTCCAGTTTTATTTTTGCTTCCCTGGTTTTTCTCCTCTAAACACTGACACCTCTTCCATAGTGATGGAGGTGAGAGGTGAGAAGGGAAGAGGAGATGGCAAAACTATTAAATTTTAATCCCAGCGTTTACATGCTGACAATCCCTTGGTCTTTTTCATCTAATACCATTTAATTGTTCATTACTTTCAAATATCCAGTAAGTGCATCAGCTTTAAGGAGATTTGTGGTTGCCAATAGATCAAAAATATACATGCTGGAGTCACCTAACTCTGGTTTAATATATTAAATAAAATAGATTTATATGGCATTTAGGATAACTCTGTGAAACACAGTAAGAGTGATGGGACTTTGCCTAGATAACACCAGATTGTGACACCAACAAGCCAGCAGGATGTAATAAGAACAAGTTAGCAGGAGTAAGTAACTGCAACACTCACTGAGCAGCAATGTGAAATTTGTCACAGTGGTGATTATTTATACTGCAGCATCAAAGCAGCAGCACTATGATTAAAGTCCTGTTACAGAATTCAGTTTTAATAAGAGCTTTAACCTTCAGCTTGTTGAAAAAAGTACGATTAGAATGGCAAAAATTCGTAACATAGAATCAAAACTTTGAGTGGAATTTTAAATTGTACTTCTATGGTGGTTGGATGAAAAATTTATTGAGACATCAAGCACTGAATCTTCTAAAATATTTTTCATTGTGTTCATTAAAAATAGTTTTGTACAAGGAAATCAAGATTATTTTGACCATCAAATCAAGACCAGCAGTCAAAGTTTGGCTCAATGGAAATTTCCTCCTGCAGCAGTAGTTACACATCACTGTGCTCTCTCTCTTGCATTTCAGTCTCATCTTCAGTGTCACAAATCATCACTTTAATTTCAGAGATCTCAGCTGTGTTAAGACAAAATGATTTCACAAATGTGTGGAATATTGTGGCAGCCCTGTCAGTGAAATTGCTGCCTGGGAACAGAAGGATGATGTTAAAGGTGAATAACTAAGAGCAAATGTTGGGATGTTCCTTCTAAAGAGGGAAATGGAAGCACTGCTGGCCCCACTACAGGCAACACAAACAGAAAGGTGTGCACAAATCTTTAATTTTTAGGTTTTATTTCTACACCTTTAGGCATAGAAACATTCAAATTTTTTATTATTATTATATAGTAACAAACCCGAATATTAATGTCAATAAATAGACCTTTGATAGTTGATTGTAATTTGGGCTACCATGCTGGGCCATAAAATTTCCACAGTCTAATCAAATAGCACTTGGAAAAGGTAATATTGCAGTGATGTGGGTGGAAACTATAGGGAAACTATGGAGATGGTGGAAATTTTGAAATGTTGCAGAGTCCCAGTTTCAGCCCACGTGGGATTGAGAGCTATTCTGTTTTTTGCACATTTCCTTCAATGTCCTTCATGATTAACAAAAGGGCCCCTGCAGCTGGTGTGTCTCAGCAGAGAAAAGAGACTCAAATCTCTTTGACTAAAGAGAAGAATAGCTTCTCCCTATTAAATATAGCCCTGAAACAGGGGTAGGTGTTAAGGAGGAGAGCACGGTGACATTGTGACACTGAATAGAGTGGCATTGAATCAAGGCAGCGTGATGAGACAGCCCACAGACATGGTCACTGCCACTCTCAGAAATGACACTGGAAAAAGATTTCTGGGATGTATTTTCATCTCTCACACTCAACAGAGAACAGTGATCTCGACTCCCACACGCCTGACACAGTGCTGAGTGATGATTTGAAGAGAAGAGAATGAAATAATATTGTCTCACTTTGAGGAAACAGAATTACTTTTGAAAATGTCATGGTTTGCAGCAACTATACGTTGATTTCTTTATTACCATGAAACCATGCCTCCACATTTTGTAAATCAAATTAAAAGCAATACAGAGGAAATTGGTTTTCACTGCTCCTAATAATTTTAGACCCTGGGTCAAATAAAATAATTTTTCAACACACTTTTCATAAGACCTTATTATGCTTTACTATAGCTTTTGCTTCTGTGGTGCTTTATATCTTTTTCTCAAAATAAGAAAAAAGGGAGTTATCATAAAACAAATGTGGGTTTTATGGTCAAAATGCTGGAGAGAGCCCAGGGAATTACACTGGCTTGGGAAAAAGCCAGTTGAAAACAATCCCTCTGTGGGTCAAACAGGGTTCTTGCCCTTTCCTTTTGCTGTAACAGGAGCTCATTAACTGCTTGTTTTTAATCAGTCCTGCAGCACCTTTGCTGCTCTCATCACCAGGGCTTGGGTGGTGCAGCAGATCCAGGTCCCTGGAGCTTGAATGGAGAGCTGGGGCTTCCAGGCGCTGTGATATTCACGGAATTTTCCCAGTTTCAATTAGGTTTTGGTCTAATGCAGTTGTTTCAAGGCCTGTTTAGAAAACTGAAGGTGTGGAAATAGGTGCAATCAGGTTTCAGGATAAGGCTGCGAGCACTGTTAGGGACATTTCCAGTTCCATCCCATAATGAGCTGTCTGCTCTGGCTGGCCCTGGGAGTGATCTGTGAGCATCAGCTTTTCATCACCCTCCTCAAGCCCGTTTGTAAGTCCTCTTTTTTTCTTAGTCATGGCTCTATTTGCCAGTAACTCACCCTTCTTAATGGAACAAGGTGACTTTTAGGGATATTAGAAAGAGATTTGTTTAAAACTTCAGAAATAAAGCACAGAACCTGGGTATCCATTCTCCCCTTTAGAGCATGCTTAAATAAACAGGGCCCAGTGAAGTCCACAGCATGATTTCCATTCACTTTGAGAGATTATGGGTGGGGAATGTTAATCACTGGTTTATCTTGGGAGATATGACACAAGCTTCAAATCTTGGTGCAGTGCATACATCAAAGCATTCACAAACCTCCACCAGCAGACAGCAGACAAAATAAAAGGAGAAAAATAAAATAAACACTGCGAAACAAATTTATTTCCAACTTCAGACAAGTAAAAGGTCTTGTATTCTCATTTGGTTTGAGTATAGCTCATAACAACAATAAATATTTCATGCCAGGAGCAATAGCCTTACACAGCACTTGCTGTAGTCTCTCTCATTTCTTTCCTCTTGACCCATGTTCACATATGCAAGGCAGATACTTCAGGGACTACCCAAGTCTACAAGCTATAAAATGATGTCAGGTTTACAGCAAACATCCATCTTCCTTAAAAATGCCCTCGCTATTCTTCCCCAATATTCCCAATTATTAACTTAGGGCAAAGCTTTACAGCATTTTGGTTGCACTGTGGAACAGAGCTGTAAAATTATTTTCCTGAGAGGATTCATTCCCATTAGTGATGTATTTACTGTTGCCACCACATGCAATCAAATCATCATTTATATAAACCTTCCCTTGCAAATCAAGTGTTTGTATTCAGCATCTTTCAAGCTGTTGCTGCTGTCACTGTGAAAATAACAAAATAAAAGGATTCTCCTGGGATGCTCACTCCTGGAGTGGTTCCAGTGGTGGGCTACAAAGACAGTGAGCCTGGAAATTCTCTATTATTTGGATGAGGATATAGAGAATGATACTACAGATTCACACCTGTGCAGGCACATCCACCTCTTGGCAGCTCCATCCAGCCTTGTCCTGCTTCAGGATCTGCTCATTCGGTCTCTAAAACAACTAACAATTCTTTCCTCGATTAAAAACCAAGGGTTTTTTTTGTTTTGCACCCAGTCTATTTAAAAAAAAAAAAAAAACAAAACTTGCAGGAAACTCTGCAGATATTTAAATTCCATCTAAAGAAGAAGGTTAAAGGCAGCTGAATTTTTTTTTTAAATCCCAATTTTGTCTCATACAGCTTTTCAACTTTGCTTTCCAAGATATTCCATTTTACAGCCAGCCAGTATTACTTTATTTATATCCTATTACAAATAGGATATAAATTCAAATTTAAACATCTGCAAGGTGTTAAGCATCCTCAGCAAATTTCTGAGTAAACTCAACTCCCACCAGCTACAGATGGAGAGGAGGGGGCTGAGGAGTACATTGCAGGAGTCATTCTTGAGTGCATTTAAATTCAATTCCATTTTGAGAAGTGCTGTGCTCTGGGGCCACCAAATCACTCTCCACATTTAGAAGGCTGACTCTCACAGCAGCTGAAAGCCACACTTCAGCCTCCCCTGAAGGTCTCTGTTCCTCAGTCCTTTGACACTGTGACTGCTTGAGAAGGTCCAAAGTGTAAAATCCACCACAAAATCCCTAAAACCACGAGAGCATAGCACAAAGATTTTAATTTATTTACTCTAAGTTTGACCTGAAAGTGAAACAGCTCCCAGCTTTTGGAATCTGATGGCAGCTTGTGCCTTTGGGTGGGCTCTGCATGGGCAATGTGGATATTTCAGATTTGGATAATTCAGATTTGTGCAGGACATTGGTTGGTTCTCACTAAAACTCATTGCTTGGGCTTTCCATTGGCTGAATAACAATGTGCTCCTGCTGGGTTAGATTAGGGTTTAGGCCAAATAAATTATCAAAATACAGACTCTTGTTGAACATGTCCTTGAAGATTCATGAGAGATATGTCTCATAAGGAGACCTGCATAGCTTAGCAGTGCTAAACTACAGGAAGAATTGCTTTACAACCTGAGAAACAAAGTAAAAAAATCCACCTTTTCCATTAACTCTGTTTAACATGGCCAGGCCAGCCCAGGCTAAGACTAGAGCAGTAACAATATTAGCACTGTGAGCAACTTCTTCAGGAAAACTCATGTTTGTACTTGATGAAACTGAACAGACTGACAACCTTGTGAGCCACTGCAAACCATAAATTACAACTGTGACATTCCTCTCTGTAGATTTTAGCAATATATGAAGCTAAAATCTCATGGTAGAAGCTTTAAGCTGCACATCCCAGTCCTGATCCCTGCCTGGGGAAGAAGGGTTGTGCTCATTAAAAAGATAATAGAACATGAGAATCTATCTTGTAAGGTTTGTAAACAACTCCATGAGTTATCCTCGAGTTAGAAGCTTTCTACAGATCAAAGGAGCTCGAGATATCAAAGCTTCTGATGCACAAGGGAGGTTCAGAATATAATCAACATTCTGAGCACCAGCAGAAAGGCTCAGGAGCCAAAATGCCCCTTCCCAGCTCTCAAACTGCTTGGGATAAATTTGATTTCAGCAATTATTGAGCAGAAGTGATTTGGGGTCAGTCTGGGTTTGTTTGGGTTTGTTTTTTTTTTCCCAAAGAGTTGTATTTTCTCACTAAAGGGAGAGCAGCATGATTTCAGAAAAAAGTGTACATAAAAAAACACCCTTTCATTAACATCTTCATTAGAATACCAGGAATGTACAATTAACCACTTTTAAATTTAAAATTATGAGCCACTTTTTGAGGTTTTAGTTGCACCTCAGAATTCAAAGCAGCTTGAATAAGCATTGCACATACATGGTTAAGTAAAACAAAATATCCCCTGGTTATAAATCTCAAGATATAGATAAAATATGATTTATATGATGACAGACCAGTCAGATGCAGTGTAGTTCAGTCAAGTTATCTCAGCAGGACATCTGAAGGCTTTAGTATGGTTTGAGGGTATGGGTTTCTTCTCTGTAAAGGCAATAAAAACCTCGATTTGGGAGAGGTCTTTACAGAACCCAATGGGATTTTATGCTGCTGCTGTACTTTGTGTTACTATCTTTTAGCAGAGAATTGCTAAAATATTTAACCAAAAATAAAAAAAATAAAATATACTGAACAAAAGCCAAAAAATCCCCATCTGAGAGCTGACTGCAAATTCTTTCTCAGGTTGTAGGTGCACTGCAGGCTCTGTCCATAAGCAGTAACCCCAAGATAATGACTTTGATATCTTGAAAACCCAAAGCCCACGAAAACATGAGGCATCAACCATGCTGAAAAGTCACTCTTGAAGGTAATACTTGGGAAAAAATAACTCTAAACTAAATAACACTAAATAATCCTAAATATTACACAATTACCTAATTTTTTTTTTAATACAATTTCCTTAGACTGCGCAGGATGGAAAAACAAATAATGGGCAGTTCTAGCACATGGCTCATTAAGTCCTAGGCTGAGTTCTAATTATTTTCCAAAAAGAAATGTCAATTGCAACACTTCTTGTTAATTTAGCCACTGAAGTGATGTATTAAGAGCAACATCTCTGGGCAGAATGACAGTAATTGCCCATATTGCAATAAAAGCTCAGCACAGCACATCAAGGAAATCTCAAGTATGCTGAAACAAAGTCACTCTGTGAAGATTTTTGCAGGCTTAATTCTTTTGGATGTTCTTTCCTTGAGCAACTGATGATTATTCTGCACAGAGATAATTACAAAAATCACTCTGTGACAAGAGCAACGTCAGTTTGTGGCAAATTCTGTGGAAAAGCTTTCCATTTATTAAAAAAAGGTCTCTACAGTTTCTCTGAAGCATTCACCTTCTGTTGAATGTACACTCATAATCATAAAACTCCACAGTCTCCAATTTCTTCTCAGTTTAAATCAAATGAGCTGATATTTTACCTGATTTACCTGCAAACTCATAAAATATTCATATATCAGCCAACACATCCTATCTATCTGCCAAAATAAAGGTTAGGCTACATTTTGATAAATTTTTTCTGTTCAGCTGGTGCATTTCTCTTAGTCCACTAATTGGAATGGCTTAGATTTCTCTGAATCACTGTTTGGTTCAGAGAGGAATTTTATTTGCCTCAGCTTTAGCCTTCTTTTCCCTCACATCTACCTACATCCCACATTCTGAGGATTTCATTCTTCAATGGCTTCTATGATGGCTTTTGTATTCATATAAAAATATTTCAGCACGCTAGATCTTACAGAAATTATCACATTTGAAGGTGTGTGATTACTGGCCCAGGCTGTGATGACAAATAAACCACTCCTGCAGCTGGAACTCCCTGCTCTCACACCCACAGGGTGTTTCATGACTGAACCTTTCAAATGTCTCAGCTCTGCTGCCAGCACCAGATCTCCTCCAATTCTCACTTGGAACCAGCCCAGCTCCCCCAGGCTCCCTTCAGGTCACAAAGAATCAGCACCTGATCTCCTCCTCCCTGGTCCTCCAGCTTCTAATGACTTGCTGCTCATTGCACTAAAGTCAAATTTTCTGAATTTTCCCAGTTTGAGAATCCCCAAAGCATTTAGGAGGTGTAAAAACATTTAAAAGCAGAATTAAAAGGCAAAGCAATGAATTGTGAGCTCTGCCCCAGCTTCAAAGATTGAGGCAATAAACCCTAGAGTCCTAGGACACAAATTTACATCATAATCCCTGGATATCCCCAAAATTAACAGTTTCTGCAAGTCCTCTTCTGACCAACAAGGATGTTCAGAATCTTGAGCATGATGTGTGTTACATCCTCACACACAGCTGGAGGAAGGATAGATTTGAAAAGAAGATTCAGCTAGAGCAGATCCCAGGCAAAAACCCCCAGGATTAAAGAAAATTAAAGTGGTTCCTGCCACCTCTGTTGACTCAAGTCTCCAACTAATAAAGGGTTGGTAATAAACAAAGGAACTATTTGCAGGTATCTGACAGGATTCATTTCAGTCCCTTTTTTTTTATAGCAGACACTCATCAACAGTCCAATTATCTTAATGCCAAGTCATAAAAATTAAGAAAAAATTCAGAGAAGACAGGAATAACATGGCAACAACGATTAGAAAAGCACTTCATTGGCAGGAGGAGTTTTAACACCCACAAAAAGAGCAGGGACACCAGAAGCAGCAAGAACTCCTTTAGACACTGGGGAGAAGTTTTGCACAAAAAGCCAAAGTCATCACCAAACAGCAGAACCTCCTGGTGGAATGAGGTCGGGTTTTTTTATCATTCAAGTTGTTTCCTGTGCCATGTGGTCAAAAATGAGGAGCTTCTAAAGTGACTAATTGTTGAGAGAAGTGGAGTGAGCTGTCTGGCCTCAGACAGAGAGCATCCTCCAGGTTCCCTCTCCAGACACTTCCACAAAGAGATTTCAGTAACAAAAATCAATCTTTTGTTCATTGGTAGCAAAACCTTTTCCTTATAATTTTGCTCACAGACTCAGGCATATAAAACTCACCCCGTTTGTCCCATTGGTGGAAGTAGCAAGGAAAAAGAAGAGATAATTATTGTGGTTCCTTTATTTTAATCACTGAAAATGCTTGGGTTCAGGTGAGCGGTGAAAAGTGGAGAAAGAGCTTTACAGAGATTTGAAAGAGGTTGAAAAAGAGTTTAAAAGACCAGTTAAATGCTTATAGAGTTGTGAGGTACAGCTGAGAGTGAATTTAGCTGTTAGGACTGCAGGGGTGCAAAGGGACCTGGAAATTGCAGCTGCTGGGGTTGTCCATGGTCCATAACCTGTTCATCACCACTGGGATGGCCTAGGAAAGTGAGTTTGTGTGAAATGTGGAGCTGTTTGTATGGGCAGTATGCAAGCACAGACTTGCACATTTGTCAGAAAAATAGCAGGCAAAGCAAGGAAAGAAGAGCAGAAATGTCCTGTTACTAAACCAGCCACAGAAAAACACCACAAATCTTTATTTTTGTCAATATTTTCACGTTAGCAACGTGCCCCTGTTTCTACCTTGGATCAGTCCTGTTCATGGGTAAGGACAGGGAAATTCCATTTCCCTGTGATTCCTCCCTTGAGCCAAGAGGAGCTTCTGCTCCTCAGAACAAGATCCCTTCACCACAACTCCCATGCAGATGTTCCAAGCACTTGCAAATTAATATTTTACACAATAAGAGAGCTGCAATGCCTCGGTGTCAGTCCCAGAAGGTCAAAGCCTCCCTGCCTGCATCTCACACTTGCCCTTCTACAAATGCTTTTCACAGGGAAGCCAGCTGAGAGCCCTGGTTCTGCTTTCTTTTATCTGCCCAAGGAGGCAGAGGTCACCCCTCTTCCAAATAAATCAGCACTTTTGAGGCAACCTTGGGAGCAGTTGCTTCAAACAGTGGAGATCACTCAGCTTTGTGTGCAAGCTGTCCTTGAGAGCAGAGGCACAGCCAGCTCCTCTCCCTCCTGCAGGGCTTGGCAGCTGGGATTTTGGGATTTTTGTTCCTTGCTGCATGCCCAGACTCGTGAGTGACTGGCCAAGAGATGAGATGGGCTCGTGTCTGCTGTTCTGGCATGCCAAACAAACCTGGCAGATCTCAGACAGCTCCAAGGTCAGCAGTTCTGGCTTTAAAAGGGCTGGGTTTTGAAATACCCACTGAGGCTTAATTCAGGATTTTGGGTTTGTCCACTCTAGGTATCACAGAATGCACTATCACGAGAGTATTCGTGCCAAAAACTCACAGATTTGAAAATTCACATCTATGAAAATTAAACAGAATCTGTATGGTCAAAATTCACAGCCTGTTTATCTGCATTCAGCTTCAGTCACCAGGCTGACTACAGCACACAACAGTCTGGATACAACAGCTAATAATCTGAAATTCAGTCACATTCCAGAAAAAAAGTCACAAGCCAGGGTTTAATATTGGTCTCCAATGACAAAGACAAAACAGGTACACCAACTGTTGAATACATTTTTTAAAAAATCACAAGGGAATGAGCAATAGCCTGCATGATTGACTCAAGAATTTCCAACAGCATTTCTGGCTTTTCCACCAAAATAAAACAAATGCTCTAATTCTCTCAACTTTATTATGTGAAAAGAGTTGTGAGCAGATTTAAAATATAATATAATTCTGGTAACCAATTTTATTTTTTTAATGGATACTTGTATTCAGCTGAAACTATCATATTTTAGTCAAATACTCCATATTATCTGGGATATATGGCAACAAATACACAATTCTCTATATTACCTCATTTGTTTTCATGTCAACGCCATGCACACAGCAGAATTACAATTCCAAAATCACATGGAATGAAGTAAATATTTGCTATTAATGTCATTGCCCTCGAAGTACATGGAATTTCTTTTTGTGATTCTTATATAACCAGTTCAGTCTGATATGGTGGAAGTGCAAAAATGCAAACCCAAAGTATAAACAACATTGTGCCCTCGAGTTAGTCAGTAGCTGCAACACATGGTTATGTTTTGGAACATAACTGAGCTGAACCCACACATTTCTCTTTTTAGCATGTGTGATTCCATCAAATATGTTCAAAACTCAATTTCTGGTTGTGTTCTGTACTGACAGCTATAAAAACTAATGACTGCACTGCAGGGTGGAACATTTGGGTCACTTATACCAGCAGAAATCAAGAATAATTTTGCCCATGGTGCCTAAGTACCTTCACATTGAAATCTCAGCTGGCAATTTCTCTGATTAAAAAACAAATCCAAAGCAGGACTTGCTGGCTGGGGGGAATATAGAATTTATACTGCAGCTTCTTTTAATAATGATATCCATTAACTATTCTAACAAATTACCAAAAAAATATGACACAGGTATCTTTCTGAAATCTCCTATTAGGTACATATGGCTTTTCTGCTTTCAGAGATCCCTCTGGTCTGGCCAAATCAACACCACCACATTTTTGTTGCCAAATTTGCCAGGCTCAATGTACAATCAGTATATTGTTATATTTCTCCTTCTCTATAGGGAGAATCAACCAGCTTATTCCAACTTTCTTTCCTGAAAAATATGGCTTGAAAAGGTTTTCCATCTTTTAGATTGTGTCACTGAGTTTTAAGGAAAAAATATTGCCTTATTCAAATTCCCTGTACTGTGTTGTGTTTAACAACAGGGTCGTGACAATGAAAATTAGCAAAACAGCAAAATCAGAGCTCAGAATTTCTAGGGATGACTTAGAAACACTGTTAATATCTGAGAGGTTATTCTGCCCTCATCTCTCAATAAACACCACAAGCACGCAGATCTATGAGGATTTAACACCGATATTTTAAAATGTCAAACAGTTTAAATCAATCTCTCTGTTTACCAGCAGCTCCTCCAAGCACCACGAAGGAGGCAGCTCCAGCTCCACAGGCTGAGCAGAATTTCATAGCACTGCTCTGCCAAATTGTCAGGGCTTGACCAACTCACAGATCTGCAGGCATGGAGCACCACTGGGATCAGAGGCTTGGAAGCAAAATCCTGCTCCCTTCAGCTCTCATTTTTACAGCTCTGGAGAAAAGATCTTCTAACCAAGTGCTCCTGATGCAAAGCGCGAGCACTCGACATTTTTGTCACATCTAGTGACACACAGGGAAAGGGCTGTAGGCATTCCCAGCTGTCCCCATCCCATCAACTTCTTGTCCTCCAGCCAAGAACAAACCCAGGCAGTTTGTTTTTGGGTGAGCATGGGAACATTTCTCCAGGCCTCATCTAAAGTGAGGTGATGTTTTCCACAATACAGTGGACACCGCATCAGGTTCTGTGAAAAAGCCTCTCTAGCTGGGTTACATTTTACAAAACCTTTTCATTCCCTTTAATTTTGCACTAAGGCCCACCTCAGACATTAGCCAATAATTTATTACCAGTGCACTGTTAATAGATATATTTTCAGATGTGCAACACATCAATAATATATATGTCCATAAAACATATTTCTGTACATGCCTATATATATTTAAAACCATACCAGGCTTTACTGAATTCAAATGCACAATATAACTTAACTGAAGCAGGTAGTTTTTTGTCTGAGATTTATTAACCATTAATGCAGCAAGAAGTAAATTTAATTTAGGAGCAGAGCATTGAAAAATGTGCTCATCTTAACAGGTAACACTGAACTCATAGAATCATTTTGGTTGGAAAAGACCCTTAAGATCATAAGTCCAAGATTTTAAATATAAGCTGTTAAGACTGGAGCTGTAGTTTTTCCAAGCTGCCAGAATTCAAAACTTTCTCACCAGATTCTTCTAGATATTCTGAAGTGCAGGGTGTGATGTGTAATATCAAATTTATTTATTTTGTTATATTTTGTGGTCCGTGGGATTTCTTATTTGGCAGAGTGGTACTGCAATAACCTAATATCACCATACAAGTGTAAGGTTGGAAAATACAGGAACTGCAATCTGCAGTTCAATCACAACCCCAAAAATAACCCCACTGTACAGCACACCTGTAAGGAACAAAACAGCAATTACTTAAAATGGGTGTTATTGGAGCATGACTGTGAACACCAACTTTTATTTGTCTATGGTAGGCCACTATCAATAATTGCTCTATTTTACAGACCTACAGTCCTCCCTAAATCTGTTTTTCAGCATCTATTTCTTTTCTGATGGGTGTCAGGAGAGCTTTCACAGGTCTGCAATGCCTCTCTGCATTGTGGCACTTTCTTGTGAGATGTGCAGGTGGTAACTTACTGAAACAAAATTATTATGTGCATTTTCATTCCTTTTGGTGATGCTTTTAGGGAAGAATTGTAGTGTTTTCTAATGGACTGGATAATCACCTCTTGGCCTTTCTGCAGCAATGAGCAGCAGTGGAATTTCCAAATGTGCCCAGAGTGATTTCTCAAAGAAAAAAAAAATCAAGCAGTATTTAACATCTGTCAAATCTCCCATTTTTATGCAACTTCCAACAACCTGACAGAAATCAATATTCTCTTTATGTTCTCTTAATTACTATCCTTTGACATGCAGCTGATTAATAAGGAGTAGCAGGGAAGGTGAACTGAAACCACTGCCTCCTTCCCTAATAAAAAATGACTTGCCAAATGAACCCAGTTCTGTGTCACAATAGTATTCTGCTTGATCATCCTTGAAGGTCAAATTTCCCTGACTCACAGGCACAAGGAAAACTTCCTGGATGACTTCCTCCTTCTAAAGGCACAGCATAAGGCAACATTGATTTTTCTTAATCAACTAGGCATGCAGGTAGGACTGTAGAAGATACATAGAAAGTGGATTTAAGAAGGGTTATGTTAATTAATTTTAATGCATTTCAGTGTATGTATATTTTTTTCCCACTCTGCCTTTTCTGCTGTCAGGATCTAGACTTGCAGAAAACATTGCAATATTTTAGATGAGGTAACTTGGAAAAAAAAGGTGAAGTGGAAAAGAGGAGCCAGCTCGTCCCCAACCCAGCTGTGCTCCATCCTTCTTGAGCTGAGCTATTTACCCCTGATTTAACTGCAGGAACTCAGAGAGGCTTCCTTGGTTGTCCACATACTCTGGCAGGGTAAAAGAGCTATTTACTGCTCCTACATCTTCATCCTTCCTGCTCTGTGCTACCCAGAAGGGATCTCCATCACCACACAACTGCCATGACTCAAAATTGCAATATACTCATTAAAAAAAAAAAAAAATCAATCAGAAACTTTGTTGGAAGGTTTTGTAAAACAAACTCACTTGGTAATTGTCGCCTTCATTGATTTGTCCAGCATCTTCAAAAAAAAGTCAAATTATTTAGCAATTTGTGCCACAATGAAAAGCCTGATTAAAACTTAAAAGGCAATTATTAGTTTTCTAGCTCTCAAAGAAATAATGCTAATGCAATTTAATCCAAAATAGGAGTTCAGTGGATAGGACTGTGCTACTGAAAACAGCATTGAGGCTCTGCAGCAGTTCTGCTGGAGTAATAAAGATCACTAAGAAGAAAGAGAAAACCCTGAAGGCCAAATGATCTCTAAAAATACAATTTCACACTTTTTATTAGGAAAGAACAAAAACACTAATCTAGAAACCAATTCATATAGTTAACACCAATTCTCTTGCCATAGCAAACAACTATGAATTCAAGTGCCAAAGCCAGTAAGGTTTAATGTTGGAATTCAAAAGAAATTAAGCACATTTACCACATGCAGGTAGATAACAAATAGAATATGAGCCATCAAGTCAGAAAATAATGCCATGAAACCTAAATTAAAGCAAGGAAATTCATCTCATTATAGCAGTGCTGCTCTTCTAGACTGCAGATTTCTGCTGAGACCTGTTCTCTCATTTCACCCAGGGCTCAAAGTGTAACAAAACCTCTTCACTTTTAAACCAGGTTTAAATCTACTGGTCTTGGCAAGGACTGCATTCTCTGCTGAAAATGAGTGGCGCTCATTTTCAAACATAAAAGGTCCCAAAATCCCATTGTGTCAGATCAATGAAATGGTTTTTTCACCCACATATTCACACTGTGGCTTCCTGTATCCCTACTGATCACATCCCTCCAACTGAATAATGCACTATTAATTTTTGGGGGCATTTTGACTTCATCTGAAGAGTGCACATTAGAGGTGAGAGCAGGAAGACTTAAATGAGTGTCAAAATCTTCTGGCTGGGAAGTGCCTTTACAAAATACACAATTATTTTTATATAGTTGCAAGAAAAGGGATTTTTCTGTCTCCCAGCAGCATCCTAAGGGCAGCAAGAAGCTGCTGCTAAGGCCCAGCTGACAAGGTTTCTTTCAAATCTTGAAAGAAGCCTACCAGTAACTTTCATCACAAGAGAAATCATGAGCTAACCCAGAAAATATATATAACATCATAACCAACCCTACAAGCAGCTTCAAACCACTTCTAAAAATAAATAATGTGCATTAAACATAACGAAGAAGTAGGAAATTCAAGAATTAGAAGGTGATATGGGGAATTAGGAAACAAGCAAAAATACTCAGTCATGCTCAACGCTCTGTTAGCTGAAGAAAAAGCTACAATCTGTTTCTAAAAATCTTTAAGGAAATTGCACTTGTATTTACTACACTTAAACAGATTTTGAAAAATTGTAATACTCAAATTTTCCAGTGCCAAAAGCAGGTTCAGCCAACCCCAAGTTAAAAAAAGCACCCTTCTGTTTGAAATAGCCAGATATCAGTAACTGCACAATGTTATAAAACCTCTTTTACCCCTTTTTCCATGCTGTCCTGCAAGGTTTTGGTCCAGCCACCCTATTTCTCTGTAGCCATGTCCTATCCATCCTTTTTCTCTGTATCCAGGTCCCATCTCCCACAGTCTCTGCTCTGGTTCAGCACTGAGCTCACTCAACATCTCAAACAAAATAAATGTCAAAACCAAAAGAAAAATTGAGAGTAAAAAAAAAAGGAAAATTCAATATTTCCCCTTTTTTTCTGTGGAACGATTTGTTAGTGTCACTCCCATGGATTTCTCAGTTGAACAAATTGCTTCTGCCCAATGGAGAAGGAGATGATGACTTCAAAAACCCAAACAAACCACAAAATCTGTGGTAGCAACAATCATTAATTTTGAAAGAAGTGATTAAAATACACCAGTCACATATTTATATCCTCAGCAATATTTCACTGACAAGGGACCCAATTCAGGAATGGGCACAACTTCAGCAAAACTCTTCTAAATATTTTTTTACATGCTTAAATGGAGGCTTTATTGAGTAAAATTTCAGTAACTTTCTATTTGAAGTTACACTGTGAAGTTCACTCGAGTGAACCACTCATTTTGTATTTTTTGTTTCTGGATGCACTCAGCTTGTAAAACATTAAATAATCAGAAAGTCAAATCTTTGCTTCATCTTCTCCCATATTCAAGATGGAACTCAATCTAATTACATTTTGTAAAGAATGTGCTTCACACTCAAAGGTAGCTGATGATTTAGAAATTTTAGGAATGACTTAGAAATTCTTAGGTTGGGAAGTGGTTTCACTTTTTGTCAGACTGCAATAAACTGAATGCTGATTTTACAGGGAAAATAAGGAGCAAAGTCCCTTGGTGCAGGTCCCTCCTCTCAGGTAAGCACACTCTGTGCCAACCTCATTAAAAACAAGGTGGCACCAGTGCCTTTCATGGTGCAGCCTCGCTTGTCCTTTCTGTATCCCCAGCTGAGGATCACCTCCCTTCACCTCCTGAAATGGGACTTTTTTTGTAGTTCAAGAGAAAAAAGGAAAACACAGTTTTAACATTTAAAACGAACTCTAATTAACTCAGCCTGCCTTTATGTTAATGAGTACCCTGCAGCTCAAACACCACTCAGTTGTGCCATTCATTAATTCATCTCACAATTAATTGCATGAAGTAGTTTCCATATCTGCCCCTATAGAGCTTCACTTTGCAAAAATAAGTTGATTCATCTGTCTGTGCTGGGCAGATGTTTGGAAACACAGAAGAGAGCACCAAATACTGTGCATTAACCTCACTATTGCAACTGCTCTCAGGCTCTTGCCATATCAACCCTACAGACTTTTGCACTAAATATTCCCTCCACTGAAATAGGCAAGTGAGGTGAGAAAAAAAAAATTAAATGATTCTTTTTTTTTTTTTCTATAAAGGGCAAATAGAGGGACAGGCAGCAGTTTTCTACAAACAGCAGCAACACATGGAGATCAGTTGGTGTAACTCAGCCTAACACCAGTAAAACCATGGTAATTAAACCTGTTAGGAGACTGAACAATCTGCTTCATGAGTTCTAGAATCTCGTGCTTGATGAATAAAGGAAACCAATGGCAATCATGTGATGGATTAGCAATTCCCACTTGCCTTTTCCCAGCTCTTCCCAGGCAGTAATTGGCTCTGACATGGTTCATCATCCTCATTGTTACAGCTCCTAAAAGGAGCCAGGAACACCAAGGAGCCCTGCAATTAATCATGGCAATTAATCACAAAACTCATCACCTCCGTGAGAGCTTTCACCTCCACGGTGCAAACCTTGTAAACATGCACCAAACACAAGGCCAGGGCATTGAGCTAAACAAGCAATAATGATTATCCTGTGTTTACAGCTCAGGAGTTCTGCCAGGACAATTCCCCCTCTCCATCCTCAGCCCACCCTGCACCTCCTTCAACCCTCCTCTTGCTGGGCTGTGCTCATTCCCACATTCAGCATTCAAGGTAAATGGATCTGCTCTAATTTTTCAATATTTGGATGGTGTTTCCCCCAATTTTAACAGCACTTACGGAAACGAGTGATTAGCTGCCCATAGAATAAGAGAAAAATTTGGGTTTGAAGAGACCTGTAAAGTGTTCTAGTCCAACCCCTGACATGGGCAGGGACATCTTCAACCAGACCAGGCTGCTCCAAGCCCTGTCCAACCCTGGACACTTCCAGGAATCTCAAAAGGTAAGTTATTTCCTGCATTTTTAGGGTTTTCCCTACATAGCCAGGCATGCTATTCTGTCCCTGTACTGCTCCCAAGAAAATGGAAATAGAAAATGGAAATTAGCTTGTGAGTTCCCACTAAATGTTTCATGTGTTTTGAAAACCTCTTCTATCTCTTTATTCCAAAACAGGAAAGACCAAAAATAAAACAAACAAACAAAGCCACAAGCAATGAAACAAAAAAACAAACCAAAGAAAATTAAATAAAAATAAAAGATATAAAAGCAAAAGCATTAATCCTTAAATAAAATTAAACAGCTGCATTGAAAATGCTGCTGAGTTCAGCTTGAGCCTGTGACCTGCCCACACACTGCAGGTGCACAAACTTGCAAACCAGACATATGGCACAGGTAGAAACCTTTGCTTATTAATTACCTTGCAGTAATTAATTCAAATTTTCATCTCAAGCTGCTGACTTGCATTTCTCTGCTTGAGGGAGGTCAAAAGATTCAGGGAGTGGGGAAGTGATTCTGTCCCAGACCAGCTGTCCTGCTGGACATAGACAGTCCTAGAGCCTTTAGGTCACAGCTGTTCCTCCCAAGGCTTGGCAAGAGAAACCTCTGAAAATCTGCTGCTGGACAGCTCAATATTTTTTATGTCTGATGCTAAGTGCAGAAATTCAATGTGAATTTAATGGAATATAAGTTTTATCAACTTTCTTGTCAGTACTCTCTGCTTTCTCAAATAAAAACCCATCCAAAGCTTGGCTCCTCCATGCTGCATTGAAACCACCTCAGCTTTCCCCCCAGCTTCAGAGAAAAATTCTTATGTGCAGCATCACAAAATAATTCGGGCAAGGTAGAGACCTAAATCTTTTGGAAAAGGGGATGTTTGGGATAAAATAATATGGGGGTCCTCCTTAGCACAAACATTCAATTAATTGTAGGAGTTGCCAGAAAACATGGAACAGAGAATACAGAAATTGATAGCAACCTGGAAACTTTAAAGGGCAGAGGAGTAAAGGGGAAAAGAGCAATAAAGTTTTTGATATTTTTGCCTGGCAGAAAGCAACAAGCAATCACATTTCATACTGAGGGCTCTGGAGAGCTGACAGCGCCAGGTGCTCCTGTGTGAAATGGAAAACAGAGGATGGAGGAAAGCACAAAAAATGGCTTTTGCTGGGGTAAACATGAAAAATCAGATCTATTTGGGCTAAGCATTGCCATGGAATCGAGCAGAGGAGCTGAAACAGAGCTTTTTATGGCTAAAATGTATTTCACAATGGGGTCTGCATTCATATGTTGCTGTGCCCATTGTCCCCATTGCAGCTGGGAAGGAATTGATGCCTTGTGAAGGCTGAGCTAGAACAGAGGCTGGACAGAGCTAAAGAATAAAGCAGGGATTTATTGGGAGGCCTCAATGGATCCTCCTTGGGCAGCACAAGAGCCCAGCCAGGGCTGCACCCAAGATGAACCAAAATGGTCCCAAAATGCAGCCCAGGCACGGGCTCTGTCACTGGGATCAGTTCTGCTCCATTTGCACATTTCAGTTAATTGTCTAATTGCTGCTTGTTTTTCTGTCTTCAGCCCACGTTGTTTGTGCTCTTGGGCTGAGATTTGGATCATTTGTCCTTGGTTCCCAGCTGAAGCAGGAATTGTTTTGTCTCCCTGCTCTGTGCAGAGAGCTCACCATGCCCTGATATGAAGCCCAGACCCACACACTAAAGCAGCACAGAATGTGAAAAATATAAAAGTTAAACCTGAGGCATCAGAATCATGGCCCAGGCTGGGACACTTTGGCTGGAAAGAAGCTCTGCAGGGAATGGCCTGGGCAGCCCTGATGGAGCCACCAGTTAGAAAACCTGTTGAGCAAACATGTAATAATAGTAAAAAGTACTTCATTTGACACCTGATGCTCCAGGAGCCTAAAACAAAGCCTAGAAAATTGAATTATTTCTTTTGGCTTTGTAAGGAATAAATAGTGAACAGCTCTGCCAGAGCAATGAGTCTGTGCACACCTTCCATATTAAACCTGCATGTCTGTCACTATCAGTGAGCACCCTCATTTCTTACCAACGTGTGCACCAAAGTACAGCTGATCAAACAAAGCCCTGTAGATAAATGGCTTAATAACACCTTAATCATAATTAAGAAAGCCTTAAAATCTCTAGAAGAAAGTCTCAAGAGATTTAAGAGAATAGCAAAGAGATAATGAACACCACAAACTGTACCATAGCAGCTTACAGATATATTCAGGTCTTCCAAGGTTTTAAGTTTAATGGTCTGCATATCTAGATTGTGATAAACACTGATATTAAATGACCAAAAACTTTAATTCTACTCCCAAAACTTCACAGGGAATTAGCTTGGAAATCATTTATCTGACAGTCTGTGCTTGAATTTTCTACCTTGGTAACCTTCCACAGAATTCACTTGGACTGACAGAGAGAGATTACCCATATCATACAGAATGGCTTTCCTGCTGGAACGTGGGCTTTAGATGGCCAGAATTTCCCTGACATCATCACCAATTTCCATTCAAAGCCTTGGCTGTGACAGGATCCCTCTTCCTCACTCACAGTTATAAATCCTCTTACATTTCTCTCCCACACTTCAAAAAACCAGCTTAGCAATGAAAGCCCAATTATGTAATTCCACATAGCAACACCCTGTTCTTCTGAGTGTATTTAGGAGCTTGCATTTCTACCCTAAGTACCCAATCAGTTAATTCAGGGCATCCATTCCTCTAATCCCAGCTCTAAGAAGCTTTCCACTAACAATTTGCTTGTTCCCAGCCATTGCGACGAGCCTGCCAATATTCTAATTATGAATTTCATTTCTTTTGGTCATGTTACCCAAGCTGTTCCATGCTATTTAATAGGTACTTTCACTGATTTAAGTTTTTGGGTTCAGTATAAGGTTTTTTTTCTAAACAGCTTTTCTATAAAAGCCACGATTCGTAACTGCTCTCTGAGCCAGATGTATAATTTGTTTGAATTCTGAGAAAAATGAGAAACTTTATTTCTGTTCCTGAATTCTTATCTTTCCAGATCATAAGAGCCAGAGAATCTGCTCTCCCACCCTAATTGATTCCCCATAAAATTCCTATTAGTTACGCTGAGTAGTAGACACTTATAAGCTAATGGAATCGGCCAACTTAATTACAAAAACATTTTAAATAATCATCTACATCTGTCTATTGCAGCATTCCACATTGCCTTGCATCATCATAATGCTGAACATAAAATCATTCACGTGCAGTATTGCACTGGGGTCTAAACTCTTTACTTTTGCGAACAGGAAATTTGAAATTTTCTTGAGTTTTGAAGGACACAGACCAACCTCCTTCACTCCACACTCACCCTGCCCAGGCAAGTGCACTCAGAAGGGGAAAACCTCAAGTCCCACTCTTTAAAATGCCATGGTTTGTGGATCCTGCTGGTTTCAGGTGACAGAAGTCTCTCACAAGGGCTGGGGCAGTTTTGTTGGATAACATTTGGCAAAAGCCAAAAATCAACACTGCAGATCACAGGATCTTCCCAGGTGAGGACCAGCAGAAAGAGCCCATCCCAAATCAAGGCAGCGAGTGAATGAATGAATCTATTAGATATTTCGACATCTAAACTTGCAAAACTTTATCACAGAAAATCCTTCAGGAAAGCAATCTGATGGTTGCAAATTTATACACCAAAGGCTAAAGTCTGCACAAACTGGCCAAAGTTTTAGATGATGCCAACCAGTCACAGAAGAACATGGAATAACATCAACAAACACCAAACAAGGGTGCAAGTCTTCCTATGCAAAAAATGCCAGTAGTGATGAAAAAATTGTCACTTTAAATTAATTAAATTTAAATTCATTTAATTCATCCATTAATGAATTAAAACTTGGTGTTGCCTGCACTGACAGAGTTGTATTTTCTGTACATTGTATTTTCAGAATCAATTGCTCTGCATGAACCCAATTAATTTACAGATGAATGTAAGATTTCACCTGTTACCTGTAAGGCACAGGAACCTGATGTTCCTCTTGACAAGTGATAGTCTAATTCTATATCCTGTATACACAATTTTTGTGTTCATACACACACGCTGGAACAATACTTCAACGCTCCAGATATATCTGCAGAGAAAGGTTGCAGCCTAAATTAGAGAACAAATTGAGGGCAACCTGGGCACCCCTCCTCCTTGTTCTTTTTCTAACAAAGAAATACAGATTAATTGTAATCATAGAATTTCTCACATTTCAACTGACTATCTCATTGAAAATCTTATTGTAATCCACTAAACACTTTTTCTCAGGGATTATAATAACCTACTCACATCCTTCCACGTACAGCCTCATACACCAAATGTAACACTTTTGAACATGAGAGATTTCTCAAGTTTAAACTATTTAATTATGTTTAACAGCATACTTAAAGTGGATTTAAACTCACTTTTATTAGTGGAAAGGATTCTAATGGTGCTGCATGAAGCAGATACAAATTAATTTGTGTTTAAGTTCACATTCTCAACTTGATTCATGTGAGTGTTTTGCTCATTTACAGATTCAGCCCCCATGGCTACCCTTTTTCCATCAATAAGGTCAAACTGTTTCTTAGTCCAATTCTTGAGCATTCCAAATATTTTTACTACCTTAGCTGTGCATAACCTGCTGACCTTTAAGAAGTCAAGTATTTAATTTTATTTAATCAAAGATGTTCCTTGAGAACACATAAATCCTAAATCCATTGAAACTGAAATTTCAGGAGAAAAAAATTGGGCAGTCTGTTGTGTTGTCAGACCCATTTATCAATGGTTATATTTTAAGATAACCTTTTCCTATAAAAAGCAAATTGGGTGAAAATTACCTTTCAAGAAATATCCAACACAAAAATAATTGCTTTGAATGCTATAAAATTTTAAATACCATGTCAGTTTCATATCCAGCAAAAAAAAATTGAATCAATGGCACGTGAAGTAATTTTCCATCAATAATTAAAATTCCAATCCTTTCAAATCTTTGCACTGATTTGACATTAGGGAAGTATTGTACCAATCCTCATATCCACATATCAGAAGTGCAGCTTTCCATGGTGTTTTCTTTTCCTGTCATCTGTGAGGATCAAGAGTTCCATTTCTACTTTGAAACAGTCCTTAATAGCTACAGCAATCCTCAATGTCAAACTTTTGAATTATTAACTCCATAGGGTTTTTTATGATGGCCATTATAGTCAAAGGTGGGAGGGAAATAGAAAAACAATTAATCCTCCACTCTGTGGTGGGGTTTAAAACTATATTTCCCTCAAACCTTTTAGTAATAGGGACGACTAGGATGAATAATACACCAAAACCAGCTATCCTGGGTCAAAACAGCTTTGTCCATGAGGTCAGCTGGATGAGAAACTGAGGAAATCCATGATGTGTACTGGAAGAGCTTGAGCTGAACTGTGCTTGCTCCACCTGCATCTCCTACTTGATAGAAAGCAAACAGGCAAAGGGCTCTGAATCACCTAAAAACTACCACAAATCACTCACTTCCATCTAGAACTATGTATTTTTTGACATATTTCTATTTCTCTTCAGGTGACAGACAAAGCTGCTGTGTTTTCTACATCACCTTTGGAGCACATTGCCAGAACCAGGATTATTGGCAAAGAAGTGAGGCAAGTATTTCTCTGAGCCTTCAGGAGTCAGGAAAAAAGCTTCAGTTTGAATTCCTAAGGGTGTTCACCTCCTAGGGCAGTGCCTTTAACATCTGCCACAAGGTTTGCAGAAAAAGACAGAAAGTGTCACTCCTTCAAGCATTACATTTTGAGCTTCCTGACAGAGGAGAGCAGCTTGGCTCAGGGGCGCAGCCAAAGACTTCTCCCATGTCTCCAGTGCCCAAAAATTGAGTTGCAAGTTGAACCTTCACATCCCCAACATGCAGGTTCCCAAAGGAGATGAATATTCAGAATATGCCAACAATTCACCTGCAGGAAACCAGACACTGGGAGAGGGGAAACTGAGGCTGAGTCTTTAAGGACATATGTGAGCAAGATCTTTGGTGCCATATGGCTTCCAGGTCAGAGCCAGATATTCTTTCCAAGCTGGAAAGGCAAAACCAGTGCAGGAAAATCTGCTTCAACCATGTTAACATGCCACCCATACACCACATGTACACTGAATTTAAGGATGCCCATCAGAGCTGCTCCCTCATGCCCCAGTGCAGTGATAACTGCAAATTGCACAGCTCCAGCAGCCAGAGCTGCCTGCAGCACAGCCTGGCTGCCCCTGCAGCAAGCTGACTTTCTACATCTGCAATGCACTAAACGTAATTATCTGGTAATTTTCCTAAATGAAAAAATGAATTTAAATTACTGAAGCACAAAATGCCTTCTGCACACCAGTTTGCAAAGGCCAAGCCTGCCACATCTAGAAAACAGCAGTGCTTTATTCTAATTATGCCTAAAGTAGATGATACAATTTCAGAAATAAGCTTTCATACTGGTAAGATGAAGAAATGTCTTCATAGTGTTTGTGGAACTTATTTTCTCCATTTTCAATTCCAGCAAAGCCAGAATTTAAACAAATAAGAATTCCCTTTGAGAATGTGCAGGGCAGACCTCAATTCCACACACGTTATATTCTGTTTCTTTATTCATATGGACAATTCCATCAGAGGCCATGAAACTGCTCCCATGAACACCCCACAGAGCAATTCTCAATCTGAGTTGACAAGGTGGTGATCAGTTAAAGGTTGGACTCAGTGTTCTTTGAAGTCTTTTCCAACCTAAATGATTTTGTGAATTTTTACTCTTTGATAACATACAAATATGTTACTAAAGAGTAAATATATATTTATATATCTTAATATAATTATTAAGATATAAATATATATTAATTATATTTAAATAAAAATTATAAAAATATAAATATATATTAATATAGTTATTATATATATATATTACAATTAAATGGAAGCCATACCCTGATCACAAGCAGCAAATGCAGTTAATGCTTAAAGGAACTAAAATGCCTCAGCCTTGTGCTGCAAATGTTCCCATACATTCTGATCCCATACAGGACTAAGAGAGGAAGGTGAAGAGGCTGAATATCTGCCCTGCTGCACAGTGAGGACACCTCGAGCAGCAGCAGATCCAAGAGAAATGCTCAGAGTTAATCAGGATCGACCCACTATTGACCCACTCACACACAGCTCAGCTCCTACACAGCAGAGAACAATGTCAGGATAAATCAGGTGTAACAAGGCTGCCATTGACAGATTTACAACAGCAAATGCAGCGTGAACAAAGAATTGAGCCCACTAATCTCTATCAAAAAGCCACTTTTGTTTCGTAGAAATAGCAATTTAATTTACTTTATGTAAACTCTGTGAAGAAACAAGGATGATCAGTTTAACATATGAATTTTCTTTTATGATTTGTATGACTTAACAGAACATTTATGCATTTGTAAGGTTAGTTTTTAAAACTGGAAATTTAACATTCTTATGCCTTGTAGCTATTTTTAAATCCTTTTGGTTTTTCAGTGGCTTCTTTGAAGCATGCCGACTCTACATGAGGATGTAATTGCTTTACAAATTAATGAACAGAATTAAATCTGCTCTGAAAATTGGATGAGTTACTCAGCATTCAGACTTTGAGAGTGTGTCAGGGGAATTTACTTCTTGGGGACTGTGCCAACTCCAACGCTAAATGGATGGGTTATCCTTCCATATTTTGCAATAGGAATCTGTTAGGAGAGGTTGCCAGGAACCAGGGGGTCTCTGGGGCAGAATGTCTGGGTCAAACATCCAAAGGAAGGAAAGCAAAGTGATCCTGCTGTGTGACTGAAGTGTGGAATCAACCCTGCAATACTGACCCTGCAGCCCTCTGCCCCTCAAGCCAGCACACAGACGAGCCCCAAGGACAAGGAGAATCAATTTAGAACATCACATTAAAATTTCAGGTGGAAAACGGAGCTAAATGCCACCTTGGGACTAAATCTTGGGGAGATCATCCACACAATCCTGCTCTGATACAGGGTGGAAAGCAAGAGGTTTTCATCTTCTTTAACACAACAGATACAGGCAGTCTTGTGTATGTCCTAGAAAAATAAACTAGGGACCTAAATTAATTCTTAAAAATAAAACAAAGAATTAGATTATGTAAAGATTAGGAGAATTTTCCCACCTTCATAATAATTTGGAACACTAATCTGTTTCAGGAGAGCACAGAGTCACCATATCTACACCTGATTATATTTGTAATATAATATTATAATACGACAAACATATTATATTTGTAAGCTTCTCTTTCCTCCTTAGAAAAGTGGAAATACAATTTTTCTCTCGAAAGCTCAACCTGGCTGTCGTGTGCTCACAGCACACATGAGTGCAGGAGCAGTGTCACCAAAGTGTCACCACTGCCACCACTCCATCCTGCACGTTGTCTCAGCTGCTGGGGAAGCCTCTAAAGCCTGGTTCCCCCACACATCAGATGTGACTTCTCTTTTCCAAAGCACGAGAGAAAACAAGGTTTCAAGGCTTCACATGAAAAAATTCAGCTTCAAAGACAACTCCAAGCAGAGGAAACATTGCTGGAAACCCATCTGGGGGCACTGGTGCTGCTGGAAGTTCATGCTTTGGTTCTGCTCTGGGTTAAATATCTGTGTATTTAATCATTCACACTGATTTCTGAAGGGCACAAACACAGCAGAGACAGGCGTGGGGAGCTGTTGTGGGTTTGGGTTTTCTCCTTTCCCTCTTCTGAGCATCACACACGAGCAATTCCAGATTTATGGGTCTCAGCGTCTGCCCCAGGACAGGACTTTGCTTCATTTCTTTCCATTTTAAAGCTTTTAGGTTTCTGCTCCAGCTTTAGGTTTGTTTTGGTTTTGGTTTGTGGGGTTTTTTGCTAATAATTCACATTCTTCATTCCTCAAACATTCAATGAAACTCCTTCAGCACTTCTCACTGTGATTAATCCCACCTGCTAGCTCTCTCTTTTTAACATAATCCATTAGGTGTGCATAATTTCATGTTCTGGGCCTGCACTTATTCAAAAAGCTGCATTTTTAAGTGACTTTCCAATTACCATTTTGTTTTCTGGTTAACAAAGTGATTGCTGCTGGCAGCCTCAAGACATCTAGCAAAGAAAAGCAGTTAGACAGAAACGTGGGGTTTCTTGATTAGCTAATGTCACTGGCTTCCCCAAAACAGCATTTTTATGTTGATTTTACATCTGTTCGAATCTGAATTATCTATTTCTCCTATTTCCAAAATTTAAAGCCAAAACAGCCAGCCTGCTGATTTCTCTGATGTGTCCAATGAAAATGTCACTTGAAATATTAAAAATAAAAAGAAATGTCATGCTGCTATGCTTTGATGCTTGGTTTATCTGTCCCCTAGGAAATTTGAATATTTTCTTAATGACAATTAGAAGCCATTGTAGTCTCTTGGTTTCTTACAAGCAGCTTTTAATTTGTTGCAAAAGAACCAGGGTTCATAGGAAAATTATCAAAATCAGTGGGAAAATCTTTTTTTTTTTCCTTTAGGGGACTACACTGGGTTTAGCTTTTATTATCACTTGATTTATTGGGTTCCTTTTGACCTCACTCAGCCCATTTTCCTTCTTCTTTGGGTTAAGACAAAACTACAGAATCATCATTACATCCTGTTCTCAATTAGCTACCAGAGCAGTCTCACACCTTCTCATCCATATGGAATTAACCCCTTCCTGTCCATGCATCTGCAGGAGCCCAAAACCTCCAGAAACAGGAGGCTGCCTAAGAGACAATGAGAACTGCATGACTGGGTGGACTGTGCCAAACTCGCTTTTCCCTGGAGGCATCAAGATGGGCTTAGCACCCACCAGACTGAGCCAGCTGGTGGCAGTTTGGTCTTCAAAATACTGATTTTTATTTCTTTAGCTAAAAAAGCTTTATAATGATTGGTTAAATTGGTAAGGACATGACAAATTCCAGCTCCAGTAAAACTACAAAAAAGTAGTAGAGAACTTCCACAAAAGAATAAAACTGCTCACACAGCTTTCAATAGGGAAACACACCACAAGAAACCCTGTTTGTCAAGCAATTATTCTTTAAGACCTGTCTCAAAGCATGAGGATTCTGAATGAGGTCCTAATGAGCAGTGCTCTTATTCTGATTAAGCAGCTCTAATGACAGACCAGCTCTTTTATTATTTGTACAGTTTTAACCACAAGCTTAATGTAGAATTGTTCATAAGCTTGGAGTTTTCCAGTGTACCATTTCTTAGAGCCACCCTTTTACTTTCTCCAAGCCAACTTTTTATCTTCTTCAGAACAGCAAAAATTAGAGTGATACCAATCTACTAAAGGGCCAGGCCCACTCCTTGAGCAAGAGGCTAACCCTGCAGTGAATGCTAGCAGCAAAAAAAACTTGAGAAATTGTCAGCTGTTGTCTCAAACTGCTCAGGGAGTTGCAAATTGCCATTATACACAGCTGATAGATGCCTCTGCAGGAGTTACCTATCATGAAGTCCACATTAAAGACTTATTTATGTCCTTAGCAGAAGTCTTGCTGATCTGAATGTCTTTAAATGAAAGATTAATTGCCTCTCCCTTGAATAGCTGATTTTGTTCCATCAATCTGATTACATCAGATTCCCTGGTCTACAGCACAAAACTTCATTACAGCCCAGCCCCTGCAAGCAACTCCATTACCATAAGAGCAAAGGCAGCTGTGATTGCAGTGGAGCACCATTATTCAAGGTGATTTTAGCTCTCTCACTCCATCCCTCATGTTTGCTCACCTCTGGGGTTCACAGCCCTGCAAACAGGGTTTAAATCTTCCAGGACAGGGAGTGTGAGCAGCAGTCAACCCACAGAACATCAGGCAATGTGTCTCCAGAAAGGGGGATCAGTCCTTTTCTTGTGCCTGGTAAATGCTCGCTCATTTGTTCAATGTGGGAACTGGGCCCTTACCCAGATCACAACAGGAAAAGTTTTGTGTAAAAGAAGTGCTCCAAAAGTAGAGCACCTGCCTAATCACTGCACAATCCACTAAAATGTTCAGCAAAAAAAGGGGTTAAACATATCTCGAGCTGGGAACAGCCTGGCAGCAAGCCTGATGCATGAAATTCTGTTTCTTTCTCTAATTTCTGATGAAATATTTTATGGAAATATGTTTAAATATGTTCTGTCCCATCCCTGGAAGCGTTCAAGGCCAGGCTGGACGGGCCTTGGAGCAACCTGGAACAGTGGAAGGTGTCCCTGCCCATGGCAGGGGGCTGGAAGGAGATGATCCTTAAGGTTCCTCCCAACCCAAACAATTCCATGGTTCTATGATATAATCAAATTTCTGCTTCTCCTAGCTCCAATTCCCTTCAAAATCAACCTATTCAAGTTCAATAGAAGACACAAGAAACTAAGGAGATCCTCCCTTTGCTTTAAGTGAAAATACATTTATTGATGTGGACATAACCAAAATCCGATCATTCTAGACCAGGGATACCTTAATCCAAAGTTTAGCCAAAAGTAACACATTTCTGTAAAAACTTTTCACTGTGAAGGATCAGTGGTGTCAATCAGTTAATTTTGAACTGAACACCCCAAAAGGAGTGCTTCCAGTGCCAGAATCTTGCCTTAACCTGCCACTCTTTTAAAAGCAAGCCCTAAAGGATATAAAGAAGAAAAGGAGGAAAAGCAGCACATTTATGCATTTTAGAAGCACAAATTGTACAGTTCAACCTCCAGTGCCCTGCCTGACATTTCAAAGCAAAGGGCAGTGAAAGGGGCTGATTGTTGGCAGAGGCAGTGGCTAAAATCCAGGTCAGCCCCACAGCAGGTCCCCAGGACACCTCACTGCCCCACCACTCCTCGGGCTCCCCGTGAGCATTATCAGGGAGAACAGCAGGAGCAATTGTGAGAACCACGTGAAAAGAGTGCCAGAAATCACTCTGCAGCTCCTTGGAGAGCCCTCCAGAAGGGCTGGAATCAGACACAGCTCAAGTGTTCCCTCTCAGGCACGTCCTTCAGTCCCCCTGAGCCTCCCAAAATCACAGCGCCTGGCCAGCCTGGACATTCAGGCTGATTGCAGTAATTTTAAGTTCTCCATTAAAGACAAACAAAAGCTCATTGGAACATCTCTCTGAAAAGCAGGCTGCTTTTAAAAAATCAGAATAAATTCTTCATTTTAAAAACTAGGTAAAAAAATTATGTGATGTCACATTTCCCCTGCTCCCTTCTCATTTCAGAGAGTTTTTTTTTCCCAGCAGCAAAACTGAAATGGGAAGAATGTGACCAAAAAAATGCACTCAGATCAAAATCAATATATCAGTTCCAAAAATTTACAAGTAAACATCTCTTTCACAAATCCCATGAAAAATACTTTCAATTTTTTTTTTGTTTTGTTAATGAAAATACAATTTAAAGGGTTGCATTGATCTATAACCAGTAGTTTTCAGGAGCTGAGAAGACTACACCCTATACCTGTACCTCCTACCCACACCTGAAATGTGATAAACACTTTGCTAAAGTACTAAAAACACTTTGCAATTTGAAATGGCTTTCTGCTTTTCCAAAGATTTTCACAAACACCCCCAAGCCCCAACACCATTTGAAATGGTTCCATTTTATTTTTGGAAATACAGCACTACAAAGTCTCCTACAGAGAGATCTCCAGCCAGAACCTAATGAAGTGTCATCCATAAAACAGATTACTGAGAAGAGGCAATAAAGCCATTGAAATCAGACAAGAAGACCATGGTAGTTAATATGTAGGTAAATTATTATTCAGTAATTAGCAGGGAGGTGCAAACATAAGCCTGACAATTTCCTGACAGCATAAAACGTAGCAGGAGCCTCTAAGAATGAGCAGAAAGAAAAAGATCCTCCCAGAAAAAGCTGCCTATTTGTTAATCTCAGAGAAAAGTCTTAATCTTTCTATTAATAAGAGAAATGTAAAAGGTCAAAAAGGAGAGAAAAAAGAAAGATCAGCTGAGGTCTAGAATAGCATGTAAGCACCCAAGCTGAGCAGGCTTGGGATTGTCACCCTGGGGTAGAGATGCTCAGGGGAGATGGAGCAAAAGAATGCAAAAAAAAGGAGGCAAAACCAGGAATTCCAAAGAGAATGGGGCTGTTTTTGCACAGTCTCTTCAGCATAAGAACTGGGGACATCAAATTAAGGTTCTCAACACAAGGCAGTTGTTCATCATCAAACCCTTTGTTCGTATTAAAAATTGCACATCAAGAACCAGATGGAGAGAACTGGCTGAGGGCTGCTAAACACACAGCAAATATCTGCTGGAAGGGGTTGAGGGCTGCCAGGTTCC
Source organism: Irena cyanogastra (assembly GCA_013397155.1). NCBI lineage: Eukaryota > Metazoa > Chordata > Aves > Passeriformes > Irenidae > Irena > Irena cyanogastra. The sequence goes on along the minus strand of VWZV01010933.1, from coordinate 407,629 downwards.
CAGAGGTGGAGCCACTTGGAGTGGTGGGAGCCAGCCTGTCCTCCAAGGAGCACCCTCAGGCAGAGGCAGTGGCAGAGCCATCCTGCCTAAGCCCCACTTGAATTCTGTTTTCTCTCCTGGGAGATGATGAACCCATGCATGCCCAGCCTATTTCCCTGCTGTTTGGCTTTTTAAGCATTCAGCTCTATCTGGATATTCAGCTTTTATCCTAATTTGCACTGAAGTAGAGCAGAACAAGGAGGCTGACTACCTTTGAAAACTTCATCCCAAGTTCTGACACAAACAACAATCACAAAGATTGTTGTCATGTCTCTATCAAAGCATTTTCTGTACAGAACCCTTCAGAGCAAGCACTTGCAGTTTTTTACCTAGAGTTCCCACTGGAAACTATGATCTAGGTAATGGTAAGAAGAGGATATTTCTCTCTTGAAGCTCTCCCCAAAGAAATTCCTCTTCTTCTTCTTCTTGAAATGGTTCTTTATTTTTATAAATGCAGAGAGTTAGATGTTATGCAAGAGCAGACCCACACTTTATCCTGCCTGGCTAACCAGTGTGTTTATTCATCTTCTCTTTCCACTTACACAAGAGTTCTCTGAGACCCAGAAAATCACTGCCCTAAAGCAGACTGGATCTGCACAACCATGAAAAGTGACACAAAGAGCCACAGCTCCAACAAAAAAAAACCCAAAAAACAAAACCTCAAGTTTAAACCAACAAAATAATATACAACCACTGCACTGTCACCACCTTCCCTGCAGCAGGAGCACAGGACCTCTGAGCTCAGAGCTCTTTCCCCATTTTAGGCAAAAAATATTCTTCTCCTAGAGATCCCTGAAAATGCTGAGTGCTCATTAACTACATTGAGCTTAAAATATTCACTACTAATATCTGTACTATGATACTATGGAATGGTTAAAGGATTGACTAAAAAACCAATTTTGTATGGTCAGGCCTGAACTTCTTTTGCAGTTAACAAAATACTAAATAAAAAATAAAGACAAGAAAAAAAATAACATTTAGGAGATCCTACTTTTTTTTTTACAAGGTGATTTTATTCTTTTGTTTGTTCATTGATCTCCCTACCCTCTGCATTTACTGGATTTATTGTATGTGCTGTACACCTTGTTCCACAGTGACAAAATTAATGATTGCATTGAAAAATTCTTTATGTAAACAGAAAAATAAGTAGTAAATTACAACAGAAACAATTCTGGGTTATATTTTTTTTTTTAACTTCTATCTTGAGAGGGAAAGTGAATGGCATCTCACATTTAAGCTCCTCACTATCACACCTGCCCTGGGTTACAGCATTTGAGGACCTGCCTCACTAAAAAAGTAGCTCCACTAAGAATCATCAACATTTAGATTAAAATAAAATAGTTAACACCTGAAGATCAATTTGAGGAAAAAAAAATCTAAAGAGATGTGAAAATAAAAACCAAATCAATCATGTTATAATTATGTTTTTAACAATTACATTCTGAATCTAGTCACTTCTCTAATAAAAGTTGCCATTGGGAGAGCAACTTTAGAATTTTTACAAGCAAAAGCAGGGCAAGTCCTAGGAAAGTAGTCAACAGCTGTGTAATTTGGTCCCATTTCTATTTCACTGCCTATCTGCCTCAAAGGTAAATTCCATGAGTTTATTAAAAAAAAAAGACAATACATAGAGAGAAGTTATAAAAAGCATAATAAAGTGAAGACATTTACAAGGTCACTGAAAATTTATGAAACCTTGGGAAAAATGCATAAAGATATTTGTCTGAGCTTGTAAAATGTAAATTATTGAGGCTGAAACTACAGCCTGGGCAGAGAACCTAATGTGATACTGAAGGAAATACAGTTAAAAATATTTTACCCAGACAAGCATGGTACAACCCAGTGGCTGTCTTCAGCCACTTTAACTGGTTAAAAAAGTGATTTTGTTGTATTTCCTGCTCTTCTTTCCATAGGAGAATTCCCACCCTGTTTCATACTACCTTGGGTGTGTATAAAAATTTGGTTTTTTGTCTCATCACCCATCTCTTTAGGGATCCCCTAGATTTTATGCAGTGACTTCAAAACAGAATTCAATATCATAGCACAAAACTCTACTTTCTGTTTCTTGAGCTGCCCCTAAGATAGGGGACATCTCACAGCAGCATTGTCCCCGTGGAAAAACAACGTTAGCAAGAGGAGGAGACACATCCTACAGCCCTTTTCCAAACTAAATGATTCCCTGATTCCATGGCATCTTGGAAGAGCCAAGCCAAGGGTGTTGTGCTTGCCAGGAGGTGAAACCAGAGCAAACAGGAGCCACTTCCTCAGGTGGAGGGGGAGCAGAGAGGGGGAAATGCCCTCAGGCAGGGCAAGAGGCTCCTGCTGGTGCCCAGCACTGAACACACACTGAGAGCCCCACCAGGGGCAAGAATTTTCCTTTGATTTGACACAAGAACATCTCACTTCAGTTTTTTTATACAAAATATTTAGATACCAAAGTAAGGTATAGGTGAAGAAGCAGGTGCAAATAGCTCAAGGTGGCTTAAAAGCACAGGAGTGGCAAATGTATTGTTAAGGTGGGTTTTCAGCAGTGTTATCCCTCTTGCACTCCTTCTTCTACTCAAATATTGGGTTTTCTTTTAATTTGAGCATTGGGCACAAGAGATTTGGCAAAAATCTGTGTCTCAAACCAGGGGGAAAAAAAAAATCTCTTTTAAGCCCAAGGGCAGCAGGAGATGAGTGATTGAGATGATCAATGGCTCTTGAACAGGGACTCTGTGTTTCATTACAAAAATAATTTGAAAGTCGTATTCTCTGTTCCACAGAGTGATAATAACTTTAAAACTTTTTTTCCCTTAGGTGTGTTATGTAATCTCTGTGGATATATAATTCCTGGAGTCCCAAAATTTTGGGTTCAAGTGAGAGTCCAGCACAGAGCAGGCCAATACCACGAGGAAGAGGACAGGTCTGGTTTTCATCTCTCCTGGTGCTGCTTAACAGTGGAGTTGCTTCTGCTGGAAACTCTCCAGTGCTCTGCAAAGAAACTCCCACCACTCTGCATATGTTAGGTAATTATGAATTATTTGAATTATTAATTATAATTACTGAAAATACTATATTTCCATAGTTTAAGGCACCAGTGGCTGCAGGAAAAAAACTCCTTTTGAACTCAATTGCTGTTGGTTTCCACAATGAGCCATATGTTGTTGGCAATATATAGATATACAATTTTAACTATGGGCAGCCTCTGGAAAACAACACTAATAAATGTGTCACAATGAAGTACTCTATAGAAATGACCATTTATAATACTGTGGCACATTGTTCTTCCTGCATCAACCATCTTGTCCTTGTATTTTCACATTTTTTAAGTGCAAACAGGATGAGGTTTCTTCCTAGGAGCTGCACCAGCCTGGTCTCATGTGGAAAATTATTCCCATGGAGCTGGTGCTGGAACACCTGAGGAACCTCTGCACAATCCATAGCAAGGCTTGTGGCAATTGTTCTGGCTGGATTTAATCCATGGAATACTTTTCCTGCCACTGACCTCAGCAAAGCTCCCCTTTGAGGATGTCCTTGCTTTGCTGAATTTTGCTGTTCTAGCACGGTCCCTGCCACAGTTACAAGAGAAGCCATAAATAAATCAATTTAGGCTAGATCACGGATCCTGATCATCTCTGCATGTCCTGGGCAGAGGTGCCCTCACCCAGGTGCTCTGTTGGCTCACACGAACAACCCCAGAGCTGTAAAATCCTTATCCAACCAAATTTCCATGCCTATAAACCAGACATATCAGATATATTAACAAATGCAGGTTTGGCATGGCAATAACACAGACATCAACATTTTGGTTATGTGCAACAACAACAACTGAGAACATGGCACAAGGCACCTTCCCTTAGACTACATGACAGGGAACATTTATTTCCTTAAAATTTTATTGTAGCTCTAATGGGATCAGACTCTTCATTGGCCTTTAAACCCTGGAATGCTAAGCAGAACAGATAATGAATAAAAACAGCAATATTTTTTCACACACATGGTGAGCTTACAGTTGTGGAACATTGTTCTTCTTATTAATAACTAAATCTTGGTCAGCCAGGCTGAGATTATGAAAATGCTTGACATTCAAGCTCCATAAACACTGCTGCATGGCAATTGCTGGAACAAGTGTCCTGAGTGCTACAGCTCTCACCTTCTTCTCTGTTGCACAGTCTGAGAATGTCAAGTGGAAAGCTCAGAAGAGGCACAAAAAAAAGGGGGAATCTGTTAAGAGCAGTGGGTCAGGGATGCTCAAAGCAGCTCCTGGCCATGGCTGCAGGATGAGCTTCTACCAGAACACTGACTGTGGAAAGAGTTTGGTTTTCACCAGGGTTTGTGAAACACCAAGGTCAAATTTCTTATCTATTTCTATCTTCTTATTTACCAAGGTCAAATTTCTTATCTCCCTAAGCCTGCAGAGTGCTCAGACCCAGGCACGACTCCTCTGTGGTCAGCAGGGACAACTGGAGACCAAAAGAGGGAAAAGAAAAGGCAAGACTGAATCCTGGGAACAGAAAGAGGGCAGGTGACAGATCACCCTGGGAAATACTTTATTTCTGTGTGAAACAGAGACAGAAGTAAATTTAGGTACACTGTTGGTCACTGTCAAACCAACATGCCCTACCAGAAAACCTGGAATTTTGTTAAGACCTGAAATAAATATATATATATATCTAACAGGCATGGCTTTAAAAATTCTGTAACCTATTCCCCAAATGCTTAAAATATATTTCCCAATACACAGCTGTCACTAAGTTGAATTGAGTGATGTGTGTTGAAGTGTGGAGGTCTGAGAATTTCTCTGATTCCTCAGAATCTAAAAACTACTATATTTGTTGCAATGTTCCAGTAAATTAAAACACAAAGAATTCTGGTGGAGCAGAAAGGAATTTTTGTGTCTGGGATGGGATACTTAGTAGGATTGCTAAATAGCAGTAGCATGCTTTAATTGGTTTTGCCTTAATTTCTGGAGAAAAAAAGTCCAGTTAAATTAGCATGAGGAAATACTGTTATGCTTTCATGAGCATCAAGTACTCACTGAAGTTTGTGTGTCCTAATAAAGTAGATCAAAGAGGGGAGATGCAGATAGTTGAAGTATATTGTCTAGAGTCACAGGGATGTCTAACAAACAAACAAACACAAACTGAAAACACCAACATGGCAAAAAACCCCAAATACCAACTGGTTTTTCATGTTGCCCACAGCATTTGTGGAAGTCAGAAGGGCCCCTGTGAGGTTTTACAGCTTATTCAAAAGAACAGTTCAGAACTCTGTGTTGTCTTTCAGTGAAGTAAACTCTAAAATGAAGCAAAACACCTTTTGTGGCAAGCCCACCCTTTTCTCCCCTAGGAAGGCAGGAAGAGATGCACAACTTGCTCTCACATTTATTTGCTCCAGGTGCTGCCCTGCAGCTCTGCTCCCCTGCCAGCAGCACTTCAGAGCTCCCAGGGACCAACATTCAGCTCATGGTCTTGCCTTGTTATCCCTAATTAACAAGGGTTAACATTTTCTTCTCACCCTGCTCCTTTCATTTCAGTTCATTTTTGCATTGGAGAGTGATTTTTGGCATCCTGCTTTATCTTTCTTTCTTGAACCTGACTTACAGATTTTGGAGAGATGGCAGGATTTCAAACTAGGATGTGTTTAAGGTCTGGCAAAAGCAATTAAATGGTAACAGGCTATTTTAAATACATATAGATAGATTTGGCATTGTCCCAGCTAAGACAATTCATACTGTATAAAAAGCTGAAACGTTGAATTTTCTACCATTAAATTCCCATCTCATTGTGTTCAAAAGGATTTGTGCTTCAACAATCTGAAAAATCCACAGAGCTTAGACCCAATTTTGTACAAACTGGTAACACACAGGTTTTGGGAGAAACTTTATCCTCAGAGGCCATTACACAGACTTTATCCAGGGGGAACTGAGGAAATAATAGTTATTGCTGTGGATGTTGTAATTCTAGTTACGAGCTGCAGCGATGCCAAAGGGTAAAGCCTGACAGAGCAATAAAGCAAAATGGGTCCATTATCCCAAGAAACAAGTCCCTAATTCCACCCAGGTTCTACACCAGTACTGTCACCACCAACAGCCTCAGGATTTATGCAGATATTTCCATCTCCAAATGCACATCTCCTCATGCACATTAGAGCAGGCAAAGCTTGCAGAGCTCCTGGGAGCAAACTTCATTATGGCCAGCACTCCACCCCAGAGAAATGAGGGCATTTTTCTCCACAAGCTCACCTGCTGGCTGATTCACTTCATTTACACCAGAGGGGTTGTGGTGCACTGTCACAATCCCCTTCTTGTCACAGTTCATGGCACAGCCCCTTGCAAGCACACACCACAGGAAAACTCCCTGCCCAGGTTATTCTACAGTTCTTATGCACTACTGCCAGGGAAAAGTGCCTCCCACACCCCATAAATCTGCACCAACAGAACAACAACCCTGTGCAAGAGAGACGAGGGAAGAGTTACATCCCCACCTCTGAGAGCCCCTGAGCCAGTGTTTTATTGTCATTGCTGCTGGCTCAGACAGGCAGCAGGGACTAGATGGAGCATTTGTCTCTGAACCAGCTGCTCCAAGCAGAGCTGGGAGCCACAGGCACACAGAGCCTGCCCCAAGCTGCAGCTCCCTACCAGGACCATCAGAATCCATGGGAAATGACCTGCAGGTGGATTACAGGTGGTCTGTGTGCACATGGGCTGCCTGGAGAATAAAAGAAGATGGGTCTGGGTTTGTTTTTTTTTTTGCTGCAGCTCCCTACCAGGACCATCAGAATCCATGGGAAATGACCTGCAGGTGGATTACAGGTGGTCTGTGTGCACATGGGCTGCCTGGAGAATAAAAGAAGATGGGTCTGGGTTTGTTTTTTTTTTTGCTGCAGCTCCCTACCAGGACCATCAGAATCCATGGGAAATGACCTGCAGGTGGATTACAGGTGGTCTGTGTGCACATGGGCTGCCTGGAGAATAAAAGAAGATGGGTCTGGGGGTTTTTTTAATAGCTTTCTCTCCAGGCATAGTCAGTGCCAGCAGAAATACAGTCCCTAGTTTGGGATCAGAGTTCACACCACATCAAACTCCACATGCATGGCAGGCTGTGGGGTCTTGCCTCTGCTTTTAAAGCAGTAAGTCCACAATCCCTGCTCCTATTTGTAGCAGGATCATTTGTGTGTGCCCTTGGGCAAGCTGTGAAACACAGGTTTGGCAAGTTCCTCAGGTAAATGCCTGGCTCCAAAGCTGAGTGCCCGTGGCCTGGCAGCTGGGGCAGCAGAGCTTCACCTGCCCTGTGCACTCATGGACACAGGGCAGGGAATGGGCACAGCAGGGACAGGGGCACATTCCTCAAACCTCCCCTTGCAGGGCATTGCATTTGTACTTGGAGAGCAGAGCACTAACAACACAGGCTTTAGGGTGACAAGGTCAGGCAGGAGGAGCAGGCTTGCCTCTAATTCGAGGTTTCAAGGGGGTTAAAGTCTCATTACAACACAAGTTCAAATGGTTATTTTTCCCCCTTCTTTTCAGCTTTTCTGTGTAGTGGGTTGACCTTGGCTGGCTGCTGGTTGCCCATCAAGCTGCTCTATCACTTCCCTCCTCAGCAAGACACAGAAAACAAGATGGAAAAAAAAACCCCAAACCCTCATGAGTCAAGACAAACAGTTAATAAAGCAAAACCAATGCAGAGGAGCAGAGGAAAAGAAAAGATTTATTCTCTACTCCCCAGTAGCAGGCAATGTTTAGCCAATTCCCAGGAAGGAGGCTGCAGCACCCACAGCAATCACTCCAGAAGACAAATGTTGCAATAATGAACACACAAACACACACACTCCCTTCTCCTGGCTTCCACTGCTGAGCAGATATCCTGGGATAAGGTAGATCCCTCGGGCCAGTTTGGGCCAGCTGTCCTGCCTGTGTCCCCTCCCAGGATCTTGCCCACGCCCAGGTGAGGAATGATGGGGAGAGAGCCTGGACCCTGCTCCCAGCACTGCCTGCTCTCAGCACCTTGCACAGCCCTGGGAGGGCAGCAGGGGGGAGAGGAACTCCCTCCCAGGCAGACCCAATGTGCTCTGTCCAGCCCAAACCCATCCAGATCCCCAGGATGAGATGATGAGATAAGCACCAAGCCTCTCCCAAGGTTTGTCAAGCTTTTTGTCTGGGAAGCAGAGTCCTGCCCTGGATTTGAAGCTTTATTTGAGATCACGATGCCTCAAAACAAAAACATCTCAAACTCAAACAGGCATTTGGGGCTGAGATATGGCTTTGTCAGGAGAATTCTGAGCAGGTCCCCTCAGGACACAGACAGTGCTCCCTCATTTCTCCTTTCCTCCTGATTCACTTGCATTCCTCCACACCCTTTAATTGTTCAATTTTTCTGCTCTGGAGACAGCAGGGAAAGAACATCTCAGGGCCGATTCTTTCCCTCTCTTCTTTTACAGCAGCTTCAGGACCTCGTAAGACTGAAATAAGCATTAACAAGAGTGAAACTATAATTAACAGCAAGAACTAAACACCAGAAGAGGAGGCAGAAAGGACCAATGTTTAACACCACCCTTTTCTAGCCAAAAGACAAACAGATTGATTTTTAGGATTCACCCTCACAGTATTTCAAAGAGAAGCTTCATTAGTATGAGACATTGATCTAGCAGCCCAAGATGTCTCAATTGTTTGAATTCTGCTGGCTGAGCCATCTGGGTGCAAAAGCTTATTCCAAAGCTCTGTGCTCAGAGGGAAGTCAATATATTGCTTTGCTTCTATAATTTCACATGAGCTCGTGCACTGAAGACAGAAAAAAAAAAGTTAAGCCTAAAATATTCACAGTGGGCTGGAAAGGATTAACCCCTCCCAAATTCAGGGCAGGAGGGTTAGAACTTTAAGGGTCTTTAAGGTTCCTTCAAACCCAAACCATTCTCTGACTCTGATTTATCTCAGGTGATCCCATGAACAACACTAGCATTTTCTGACTAACTATAGTAAAAAAAAAAAATCTATGTATTAATTAAAGAATTCACTGCAAACTCAGCTGACTTCCTACACACACTCACACACCAGTCCTTTTGGAATTCCAGTAGGCATCCTATAGCTGGTTTTTATAAGGATTATCTGACTAAGAAAGCATATTCCAGAAAGAAAACTGCTAAGTCTGGTTTGGATTGTAATACCTGCAATGATTGATGCCCTGCTGTGATTATTCAGAAAGTCCTATGCCATGAAATAGATAAAATAATACATAATTACCATTTTTGTTCTGCCTGAAATAAAGCTCCCTTCCAATCCCCCTGATGTAATCCAATTTGTTTCCCTTGCAGCTTTTGTTTTTTGCCCAAATATCCAAATTAATCATCTTCCTTCAAACTTAAACATTATGAAAATCACCAAAAAGCAGAACTGAGAAATTTTCCTGCTGGCATTTCATTCTCAAGATAAATTCAGCAAGTCACAATGTGAAAACCAAATCCACTCTGCTAAGCTTTGTGAAATGGGCTGCACGAATTATGCAGCAACAAACCAGAATCACTGCAAATATTTATACATGTATTCTCCAGGAAAACGCAGTGTAGATCTCAATTTCACCCACATTCATTAAGCTTTTTCAACTGATCATGACTGGAGAACAAATTAAACTAAAATATGGCTTAAACTGAAATCAGCCAGTGCCCTGACCCTGTGTAGTCCACAAAGAACTCTCTAGTTAGGAATATTGTGGTTTGAAAGTTTTTACCAACCCAAGAAGAAATTCCAGCCTTAAATTGATACAGACTTTTGTTTTCCCACTGCACCAGGCTACAACAGAACAAATTTATGAAATTAATCTCTTTACTTATCAACAACATGGAACAGGAAAAGCTATCAGAAACTCTGAAGTTTTATGCATGTTGTTTTCAACCACTCAGGATTGAAAGGGAAATCAATGATGGGGCTTCTTCCTTCTGGTTATGTTTTTGTTTGGGGATTATTTGGTTTTTTTTAGCAGCCCAATCATTGCTCTCTCTTTCCTGGAGAGCAGGGGATGTTTGTCTCAAAGGATGAGCAGCATCTAAACCTCCATGCTGAGCACACCAGGAAGAAATGGAGCATTCAGGACATTAATATGCATCATTAAATATGGATGGAAAGGGTATCAAAATGAGCCTCTTACCTGGGGGTCAGGTTTGGGGCACCTGGCAGCACAATTGGGGAAACACACACTGCTGCTGCTTGGTGGGGACACAGAGACCTTCTGTCTCTGCCAGAGCCCATCTGGCATCTCCCACAAGCCCTGGATTCACTCACCCAACACAAACCAGTGAATAAGCCCTGTGTGTTTAATACTTCACAGAATTTCATCTTAAAGGGAGCTGGGGGGAAAAAAACTAGGAAGGAAGGAATCAGTCTGGCTATTTGCACAACAGACTACACACTGTTCCCTCTCGGTCAGGGCTAATTCCATGCACTGATGTTATTTGCATGCTTTGCTGATTGGCATTGGAAGAGAGACATTATCTCATACAAACTGAGAACAAGTAAATGAATATGGGTATTTTATCAGCATAAAATAGAATAAATTCAAGTGGTTTATTCAGATGGATACTAGTACCCTGTCAGTCCCACCTCAGTGACTAAACACTAAATATTTGGGAAAAAATACACACACAGCTTGGTCAACAAGCCATGATTCCTTTAAAAGAAAAAAGGAAAGCTAGATTTTACTTTTTCCCTTTTCTTGGAGCAGTAAGCAAATGAGCTGTGAATTCAGCTGCAGAAATAAACCTTGCTAATGTATGAGGTCAGCTAATTTGAGGATGCATTTAGTCAGAGGTGTCTGACAGTCAGAGCAGTGGATTGATGCCCTTCTCACTCAATATTTAGGCGTGTTGAGACACAATGTGTCATTAAAGGCCCATTTCTAAATGCCATGAGAGATGCATCACAAGGCTAAGGAACAAATTTTATTTATTAAAGCCCTCAGCTGCTCAAACCAGATTGCTCTGTAAGAATCTTCATTTTGTCAAAGGGATGAAAATTTCAGTCTTGGGACTCTCAAGAACAGCTTGTTTGAGAGGTTGTGCTCCTTCACAAGATCAAATCCTCTTCCAGATCACAAGTTAACACTGCTAACCCTCCTGTGAGCCCTCTGGCACCTCTCAGCACCACTCAGAGGCATTTACTGACTGATACTCACTTATTTAGCTTTAAAGTTTGGGGTTTTTTTACTCTATTAGCATGAGACTGATCCATGCAGTTTTGTACAAGATGCTTCTTAAAACACAAGTGCAGTAATCCTATCCCAGCTGTTCCTGATGGTCAACCATCATAAAGAACTGGATAAAGTCAAGTTGTTATGCTCATAAAAGCATAAAGAGAAATTAGAGTAGAAGATCTGGTTATGTAGGAAAAAATTGGGTTTTTTTAACACAAAAAAACCCCAACAAACAAATAAAAAATACATATTGAACTGCATAAATAAGTAGTTTGGCTCAGGTTAGCAAAAATTTTACCACACACACAATGCAAAAGGCAGCTTAGCTGAGGTACTTGGCAAGTCTGAGGCAGTTTCATAGGTGAAACAACTCATTCCTCCTGCATTAAAACTAATCTGTGCTTGTAGTTTATTTCTCTGTACCATTATAAAACTTCCTCTTGACTTATTCCCATACCACCATCATTAAGTGATTACACTTAAAACATCAGAGAAAGAACATTTAACAAGATAACAAATATCATAGAGGAGCTTTGGCTATACAACATCAATTATAATTTGAGTCATCATTCTTCTTCAACAAGGAGGCAATTTACTGACAGGAAATGAGCTGAGGCTAACATGTTTGTAGTGCATATATCCAAGTCATCAATACTGTTTCCTACGGTACAGAAAGCAAAAAAAAAAAAAAACCAACAACCCACAAAAAAAACCCCACCAAAATAAATTATTGGACTGCTATAATTCTCAATTGAGAACTGGATATGTGCTAGAAGTCAGAATCCAAAGTGTTGGGCACAGCATGGCACTGACAGCACTCCTGGCTCTGCTTTGGGGTCATGTTCATCACAGCCCAGTGTGAATACAATGAGCCCCAGCCCTCCTACACCCCCTAGAAGAGGCCAGAGATCCTCAACAGGGTCAGATTTTCCCATTCTGCATTGGGCCATACAACTCTTATCTCTTGGTTTCTAAAGTTTTTTCTTCTTTTCTCTTAGCTTACAACCTTCAAAAAATAAAAAACCACCAAAACAGCTTCAAGGAGCTGAAGCTCTAAATCTCACACTTCATGGAAAGCTGGCCAAGTTCATATTTCAAACCTCCTTAGAAATCTCAGGCTATATGATATTTGGCATTGTTTCCACAACTCTGCTCTATTTTCTGTTGCTTGAGTCCATCCTTTCCTGGGATTCCTGACCCAGTTGCAGGGGTTAAGGAAAAGCTCTGGCAAGGGGCAAAGCTGCTGGGCAGGGTCTGGGGGCTCCTGCACCAAGGCAGGCAGCTGGAGAGCCAAATGTGTGATCATGGTCTGTCAGACCATGCCCTTTCCTGACCCAGAGATGGGGCAACTGAGAGGTGTTTTAAAAACTTTTGTTCCATTTTCAGTCTCACGTGGAGGGTGAGACAGTGCAGATGTTATGATTTATGCTATCACAATCAGAAGCCAGCTGTTTCCTAATTACAATTCACTATAAGCATTTCTTGCCTATCAGCTTTTGCCACACCATGCTGTAAATGCCTTAAAGCCAATAATCTAAAATTGCCCCTCGTGGGTCCCACTACAATGCATCTTTCATAATTCTATTTCTCCAAAGTATCCAGTTTTATTTGCAAAACCACCCTTTGAAGCTTGTTTCTAGCTCCATTTCTCTCTCAACAATATCTGCCCTGTTCCATGGCATTTCTAAGTGAGCATTTCTTATTTCAAGGTGTGCATACAGATGCACACTGTGTGAGCCTTCTGTCAGGCTTTGAGAGTTCTCTGTAAATCCATTTCCCACCTTGGTTGTGTCTGATCACAGCACAGCTCCCTCTGAGCCCAGCTGGGTGCGGGGGGGGAGTTCACAGGGACAGGGATGTCCCAGACCTGTTCTGCTGCTCCAGGTCTCCATTTCCCACAAGAAAAGCTCTTCAGCTGGGAGAAGCAGAGGCTTTGGGACCCCACATGTGCTGCCTGCCTGGACCTGGGGCCACCACAACGTGCATGAAGGTTCAAGTGCCACCATTGCCACCTCTGTCACTTCCAGGCCACATCCCCTCTGACTTTTTCCTAATGCAGAATTTGCCTGTGTTGTCTATAAATCTGAAGCCCTTTGGGGCAGATATTTTTCTGATTGCCTGGCAGAGGCCTCAGCTGGATTCTCCAGAGCCTAAACTCATAATTCCAGGGCTGCCTTTTTCTGCCTCAAGCATTATGTTTTTCTTTAAGTCAGTGAGCATTTGGAACATGAATCTGGAAATCTACATATTGCTTTATTACAAAAGTGTTTATGCTTTTAATTCTTCCTTCTCTCTGATAACAAAATTACAAAGCAGGAATCTCTCATAATAAAATTTGATGCAGATATGCCCAGAAAATGAAATCAGAAGGCAGCAGTGATGGGAAAAGCTGCCATCAATCACTGCAGGCAGACTGTTCCCCTTGACAGCAGTCAGACAGAGGTAGAAAATTCAGTAATTTGATAACAGCTGCAGTAGAAAAGCAGGAAGAAACATGATGATGCCAGTGGCTGCATATTCAGCATCAGATCTGGCTGCACATCAGGCTCAGGAGTGATGGCCACAGCAGAAACTGCACTGGAGTCATCAACTGCTCATCCAGGGCTGAGCTGATCTTGTTCTTGGTTCCAGTGCCTGAGGACAGTAACCCAGAGCTTTTCTGTCACCCCCTTCCCTCCACAGCCCCCAAAAATAACCCAGGGGGAAAGGCATAAACCAGATGAAGTTTCTCCCACGTTATTCCTGATGAACTGACTTCTCCAGGGTCACTTTTCTCACTGACTATAGAGATGCCTTATATCAGAAACCAGATTTTAGAATTTCAGGTGTTCCAGGCAGATAAGCTTCCTCCAAACATTAACTTCACTTAAGTCTTAAATGGATAAAATATCTGTATGGAATTCACATGAATTCACTTAAATAAACACAAGCATTCACCTCCTCAGCACTTATGGAGCAACAGAATTGAGGTGCCCTCCTCCCTCCTGTTCCATGAGGAGCATCTAAAACAGCTCTTTCTCCAACAGAAATCTTGGGTCAGAACAGAAACTCCAAATTTTTATAAATTTACATTCATTAACTCTTGCATAAGGTTGCCTGCACATTTTTTTAGAGACTGGGAGATGTGCAATGTAGCAAATTGCTCTAAACGCCCAAATTTCTCCACCTGTCCTCAAACACAAAACCAAAACCCACCTGAAAGCTTCATAGCCTTCTTTCATTAACAGAAGAAAAAGAAAATATTAATTTCAGCCCCAAGTTTGGGACTTATAAAAACCAAAGAAACAGTCAGAAATCATGGCTTAGACAGACAAGAAGATTCTTGTTGGAGTTTCCAGTTCTGTTTGCAGGTTTTGAGGGTTCTTTCAAAACCAAAGGATAAAGACTAGTTGGTATTTTCCTAACAAGCCAAAGCAAACTCTAGCATAAAATACAACAAAATTAAACACCAATTATTTGAAGGCAAACTCAAACTCTGTTTTTAATTCTAATTTACCCTAGTGAATAATGGCAAAGCCTATCAAAAGACAGCCTCAGAAAAGCCTTCAAGGGCCTTCATGAATAATCCTGTCAACCAGAAGCAGAAAAATATTTTGCTGCCATTTCTAGTGAATTCAGGCAGCTGAAAATCATTTTATTGAAAGATAAAACACTCAATAAAACATATCACACATCTTCAGACAAAAGAAGCCAGTCATAAGTTATGATTACACTTTTTTTTCTCTCCAAGGATCTCTGCAACTCTTATTTTCAGACTTTTCAGTGAAAGAGAAAAATATGTTGGCAAAGCACTAGGTTTTTGGAAGAGAAAAAGAGCTTTTATTGTCTGTAAAAAAACACTCCTAAGGTTGTAGGTGATCTCTTAGGAGAGCACACCTGAAGCTTTAAGTCAGCAAATGTGAAAGACAAAATACTCTTGGGGAAAAAAGTTATCCTAGGCTGGGTCCTTCCAGTCCATTAAAGGCCATCAGTCACATCTTGTTAATATGGGCAGCACCAATTCACTGGGGCATCTTTTCTTTGTCACAGGCAGAGCTGGACCCCCAACCTAGGAATGAAAATAGCCCTCATGTCATGCTGCTGCAACAATTTAATATTTAGCCACCCCTCATGACAAATTAGATTTCAATTAAAAAAAAACAAAGTTGCATTAGAAAGATATCATCTCTCATTAAAGGGAAAAAAAACCCCACTATGTTTTCTCTGATATAAATAAATATGGAACTGGGAAGTTCAGTGGTGTAAGCTCTTTTAAACAAATCAACAAAACAAAACAATAAAAAAATGGACACCAACTCAGCCACTCCACAAATAAATCTTATAGACCTGATTTCAGCAGAAGCCAAGTAAAAGAAACCAACCAGAAATATATTACAGGAAATTTTGCTTGATAGAGGAAGTGAATTTGCATTTTACAGCTGTTTATGTGTATTTGTGATACATTTAATATGCTGTGACCTTCAGAAGTAATAAAATTTGAGTTTTCAGCCCATCAGAAACTATTTGGCATGCTGCAGGTTGCTGAGGCCGGCCATCACTCCAAAGGGGGAAGCAATAAACTTGTTGGACTTATTTCCCTGAAGCACCCTGACTCCTGGCTGACACCTGGAGCAGTCCTAACTAATTATAATTGCTCCATAAAAACAAGACTTGGGCAAGGGCGACTTTTTAACAAAGTATTCTCTTAATGGCTTGGCAGAAAGACATCATTTTCCCTTAACTGCTTGGAGAGACCTTCAGGTGAAATCAGGTGAGTTACCTCTAGTTTCTCTGCTATAACGTTTGCAATAACAAGGAACAATATTTCTGCTCACCTTTGCAAATCCAGATACAGGGCAAAATTGCTATTGCTGTAAATCCATGAACAACAATAACACTAGGCTGACAAGTGGAAAAACAGCATTGCAAGTAGTGTTTAATGAAAAATAATTCTTATTTTTTTAAATTGCATTTGTAACTTCTTGGCCTAGAGTGGTACTGTTAAATCGTGTGTGATTTAAATCACAGCCCTCTGGAATTTGCTGGGTATTTATCTCCAGGTCAGGCAGGTTTTCCACAGGGGGTGTAAAAGGCAGTGCCTCTCCAGCACAGAGGCACAGCAGGTGAGTTGATCACATTTGTCAGAACAAGGCACAAGTGGTGGCTGAACACAGCAGACAGTTTGAAGGCACAAATTATTCCCTAAATTTGCTTTCTTTATAAGGATTCCCTAGATATTAAAATGGTTTTTTACCCTTTCTCCATAAGATGCCAGGTGCAGCACATGAGACAAGTGCTGAGTCTGGAACAATCTACGTGGATCAACAATGTAAAAAGACTTTGATAAACAGGAAAAGAGCCACCAACAGCTCTACTGGAAATTCCCAGAGAGAACATGTACCTAACTCAGCCTGCTCATCTCATTTGGCTCCCCAAGTCCCACAGGGGGAGCTGAAATAATAACTCAGCACCTGATTGTCCCTGATAACTCAGCACCATGCCCCAAAGTGTGGCAATCATTCCTCCCACCCAGTTATTTGGTTATTTACACCTATTCGTACAAAACCACAGCAAAAAACTGAGTTGTGGCTCATGTTGTTTCAGCAGGCAGCTGAGTCTTTAGTTTGTACTACTTTTAGCACAGTTAGATTACTTTTAAGTTCAAAATCCTTTGGACAGCTTCTCTTTAAAGAATGGACAGTATTTCTTACAGGAATTGTTTTTCTCCCCCCAAGAGCCTCACCACATCCTTGCCAGCTCTAATTTAATCAAAGAGATAGCAGGGAACTTAACCTCCCCAGAAAGGCAGAGATATCTTTCTTTCTTTTGCCCTGGTGGAATTTATCTTCAGTTTTAACAACACATTCCCATTTTTTAAGCTGCAACCAGACACACCATAACCTGCCAGCTTCCCTCAGCAAACAACAATTGGTGCCTCATACAACAATCCTGCCTGTTTTGAACAGGACAATTCACCAAGAGATAAATTTTACACACACACACACATTGCAGTAAGGTAGAAAAATCATAAAAGGAAGGCCTCATAAAAATCAGGCTTGCTCTGCTAGATCAGTGGCTAGTTTGTTAAGCCAGAACTTTGCAAATTCCTAAGTGAAAGCAATCCTGGTGTGAATAGTTTAGTAACATAATCTATTCCTAGGTGAAATAGCACCTGCATAAACATTAAATTTATCCCAGGAGAATCAGTGAAGAAAATATGTAAACAATTTAAAAATAGACAGATTTGATGGACAAGTAAAATACCTTATACTAACCAATAAAATAATTAGTAAAAAAGCTACTAATCAATTAGAGTCACACACACAATCTGTAAAGCTGTACAAAAACTAGTTATGTGAATGAAGAATAGGCTTTATCCTGCATGAAGAAAATGGAGTCTTGCATGGTTTATTCCAATACACACACATTATATTAAATTATTTTCAAGGTCAGAGTGCAAGGAATAAATTGCAATTTTCTCAAAAAAGCACCAGAAGGGCTCTCAGCAAGCCCAGTTGTGGCTGCTGGTATTGTGTTTGCTCTTCCATGGCTTCACTGAGCAACCCTGAGAAGCACATCTCTTTCCCCCCACTTCCCAAAGATGACATTCTTTAAAGTGTCTAAAAAGTGAAGCCAAGAACACTGGGCAATAGGTGACTCTGGGATTCCCTCTTAGCAGCATTAAACTCTGCACCAGCTCGGTGTTCACTCATTCAGCTCCTGAAAGGAGTCAGCTTTCTCTCACAGCCACCAGCACAGTGAGGAGGGCAAAGCCCAGAGGCAGCAGTGAGCTCTGAGGGGACAAAAGCAGAAGGGGGACAAGGAAAACCAGGAAACTCTGCTGACAGCAGGATCACTTGGAGGTGGCACTGCTGGCTCAACCCATCCAAGGACAGGCAGCTACAGCCTGATGCTCTGCTGTGCTGGACACTGAGTTTAAGGGCTTGGCTTTGGAGGCAGGTCCTCAGACACTTCAGGCTGTGGGACACAACAGCTCCGGCCCCTCAGTTTGGGAAGGACGTGGAGACACTGGAGCACATCCAGAGGAGGCAATGAGGCTGGAGAGGGGCTGGGAACACAAACCTTGTGATGAACCAGTGAGGGAGCTGGGGGTGCTCAGCCTGGAGAAAAGGAGACTCAGGGGTGACCTCAGCACTCTGCACAGCTCCTGAAAGGTGCCTGTGCTCAGCTGGGGTTGGGCTCTGTCTCCAAGCAGCCCTGACAGAACCAGAGGACACAGCCTCAAGCTGCACCAAGGGAAATACAGGTTGGAAATTAGGAAAATGTTTTTTACAGGAAGGGTGATAAAGTTCTGGAAAGGCTGCCTGGGGAGGTGGTGGAGTCATCATCCCTGGATGTGTTTAAGAAAAGCCTGGATGTGGCACTGGGTGCCAGGGTTGAGTTGAGGTGTTGGGGCTGGGTTGGACTCGATGATCTTGAAGGTCTCTTCCAACCCAGTGATTCTGTGAAACTCCCAAAAACTGCAGTTGGCATTGATCTAAGCTCTAAATTCTTCCTTATTCCACACCTCCTCAGAGGGGCAGCCTCTCAGGCTGCGCAGAGCACTTGGTAACCCAGGGGCTCTGGAGGACACCACTCCCTCCTTTCCTCCCCTGAGCATTTCCCCAGACTCCAGATTTTTTGTTTTTCCAGACATTTTGTGAGGAAGAGCTCATAAACAAGGTAGAGGTAATTAAAGGCGTGGAAGTTTATCAGAGGTCAGCCTCTACGCAAATTAACATTTTATTTTAATACAGTCGTCTGAGAAAACAAACTGGATACAGACAAAATAAAAGCGAGCAAAGGAATTTATGGTGTTGAGTATAGGTAAGGGCTTTTTTCACACAGTGGATAAGAGGAACCTTCCCTCAGCTGGAAGAACTAGAGAGGAAAGGTTCTGTCATTTTGGGAGTGTTTTTACCAGAATCTGATTCATTTGAGATAGACTTCTCAATTTACAGGAGACAGAGAAAGGAGTAACATCACACCTGCTAGTCCTTCTGCATGGGTTTTTTTTTTCTGCTACCCATAGATTTCATTCACCTACTTAAATTACATACCCTGAAATTTTAATTTAAAATAATCTTAATTAAAAAATTTTAATTAAAATTTTAATTTAAAAGAATTTAATTTAAAAGATACATCTCACTATTCTTACAGTAAATGTTTTGATCAGCTGAGTAAGGTATTTATTTAATAACTGAGATTAGGAATTTCAGTTCAGCATTTTCTTTCCTTCTGTAACCAGAATGTTTTTTTTACCGCAAAAAAAGTTGCTTTGGGAAGCCAACTTTGATTATTATTATCATTGCAAAAGCATTTTCCTGCCTATGACTGGACCATGTCCCTAGAGCTTGAAATTTTGCAGATGTAGGAGCACAGTCAATGTGCATAAATATATGTAGTTTGTACTGATTTCTGTTATAAAATTAAGTTCTTTGAAAATCATGTGGCAAAGATTCTATGCAATAAATTGTGAAACTTTCACAAGGTTCATGCATAATCTCTCTGGAAATCCTGTGTCATTAAACAGAGACTGAACACCCTCAGCTGCTCCTCATGAGATGTGTTTTCTAGACCCTTCCCCAGCTTCATCACCCTTCTCTGGACAGCTCCAAGAAAAGTATTTGAAAAAACATCCCCCTAAAATAAGCATCCCCCTTTTAAAAAATAGCAAATATCTTAATTTAAAAAAAATTAAATAAAAACACTCTTGAATCACCAACTGTACATTTCTGGTTAATCAGAGAGCGCAGTCTCAATTTCCTGCTCCTTTCTGTCAAATTTGTGCCCACTGACAGAGCTCCAGGAGTGGCACAAGACCTTCCCACTGCAAACTTAATTCATAAACATTCCTTTAAACAAAACTTCAACCTCCCAAGGAAGTTCTCTCTGATCAGAGCTCTGTGTCAGGCAGGCACAGCATTTCTGATGCTCCATCACTGGGTGAAAAGCCAGCTTTATCATATCATCAAGGCACAGCTCAGCCTGCTGCTAAGCCTTCCCACCATGCAGCTGTCTGAAGCCTGGCTGCTGATGAAAACACAATTTGAGTTCCAATTTTTACCTCTTTGATCCCCATTTTGTCCAGAAATCAATTTTCAGCACTAAAACGCTCCCATCTCAGACGTGAGCTGCCTAAATAAGGCACTAGATAGATCTGTAACCACTTTCAGATCTTTTGTTTTTTCCCCTCATGACCAGGCACATGAAATTTTAAAACAGGAAAGCAACAGTGATTGTTTTGTTCCAGGAGTTGCTTATACATTTGAATTTCCCAGAGGTCTGATGGATTACAGCAGATGCCAAGAGGAGGTTGAATAGTTTTATTCCTATAATCCACACTCATTCTTTTGTCAAATTTGTGTTGGCAGCGCTCCCCTGGTGTATTATCCAAGCCTCTGCATTAATATTGCAAAGAAATCATTTCTCCAAAGTCTAAACTTCTTGTTATTGCAACTTTTGCTGTATTTTGCTTAGAGGAGCAGGTACAAATTGTTGCTCTGTCAGGATTACTCCATGAACCCCTGGCACAGGTACCCAGGGCGGTGGGGGATGCCCTGGGAGTGTCTGAGGTCAGGTCAGACAGGACCCTGAGGAGCCTGGTCTAGCTGAAGATGTCCCTGCTCATGGCAAGGGGGCTGGATGAGGTGACCTTTAAAGGTCCCTTTAAGCCAAACTGTTTTGTGATTCCAACTCACTGAGCTGGAGACTATCCTGATACCTCTGGTCATCTCACATGTGTGGTTCCCCAGCTTTGAATGCTCTCACCCTTCCACAACCCTGTTGGGCCAAAATTTATTCTCCTCTGAGCCCAGATTTATTCTTCTCTGAGCCCAGGCATGGCTGCAGATCCCAGGAGGCTCCATTTCAATCAATCCATGCACAACTGCTTCTATTTCAGATATAAATTGTGTATCCAGTCTTTTTCCACACTGACAAAGGTATCCCAGTGCAACCACAACTTCCTTGGGTGCCCAAGCCAAGGCAATCAGATCAGAGAAGAACAGTTCATCAGCAAAACCAGCAGCAGGCAAGGCTAATTAATCACCACAAACACATTTTCTCTTGGTCTGGCTGCTGAATGCTCTCATACAGCCTCAGTGCCCATGCACAACCCTGCCAGGAGTGATGGCCTTGCAGCTCTTGTGACACTTGAGGTGCCCTTCCTTCAGCAGGAACTCTGCACTGCTCCAAGACTGGCATTGAAAAACTGATAAATAGCTTTTCACTGGGCAAGGGATGAATAATGGGGGTTCACAGGGGAAAAAAATTAAAGCACAGCCCCAGAAGCACCTCACAGAAGCTACAGATCTCCTTGATTCCTGCAGAAGCCACTGAACTGCAGCACAAACTTTCCTACACCTGTGAGTGACTTTCCAACATTGCTGATATTGAGTTATCAGCACATCTGCATGAGGGTGCCTTAATTCATTCTGGAAACCAGTCTGTGACATGAACTCTCCTCTGTTGGAATCCAAAATGCAGGGAATTCTCAGAACTTTGGGGCTGTAAGCCAAAGCTTAGAATTAAACACAGGATTTGATTTGCGACCTTGGAAAAGGCTTCCAAACTTAGGTGCTAGAAGCAAGAATGTGGATTTATAATTTAAAGCAGAGGCACATTAAGTAGAAGAAAGTTTACAGTTTTAGCTAAAGTTTAAGACACAGAAAAAATAAAAGTAGCTACAGAGGTAAACAAGGAGTTTAGAATACAGCACTGTAGGTTTGTGTGCTGTAACATTGGCTAAGAAAGCTCACACTGTAGCATGAGACCATAAGAAGAAATATTTAAGGATTGGGTCAAAAAACATAAAAATATCCTTGTTGGCAGTTTTATTGGTCAGTAACTCCTTAAAAGGTCGTGTGACCTTCTGAACCATGCTGTAACCATGTGAGCCAAACTCACCCTTCCCATGTAGAAGAAAATAAACCTCATCAAAAACAACTCAGAGGTCCCATCTCTAACTCATTCAAAATTCCTTCCAAAACTCCCCACAAGTGAATTATCACACTCCTCATTTTAAGTACACAGGTGAGCCCCCTGCAGCCAGCCTATAATTTGGCTTTAAGTCAGTCAGGAGTGGGTATTTGAAGTGTTGAAGATCATATTGACACTGCCTGCTGGATTTTCCTCAGCAAGAGAAGGACAAAGGGAGAAAAATGCTGTGAACAAAACCATGCTACCTTGGCCACTGGAGAGCAGAAGCACAGATGTTTGGGGGATTCCCTTCTCTTTTACAGGTGTTTCTGGGTCAGAGTCCTGAATTACAGCTCTTTCTTTGCTCTCGGACGAAAGCAGCATCCCAGAACATCCCCAAGGAGAAATTGGAATACCATGTTCTCTTTCTGCCTCCTGAAAGGAGAGAAGGATGTGCTGAAGCACATAATTTAAAGTCTCTCACATTGGTTTGTTATTCAGGACCTGAGCTTGCAATGCAGGACCTCTCACCACGGCTGCATTGAAAGGGAACCTTTGGAAAAACCCCACTGCCAGCTAAACACCTGTACAGACAAAGGGAGCTTGGAGTCATTGGAGGGAAATTGCACATAAATGCCATGGAGATTGGAGCAATATGTTTCTATTTGCACATGTGCACTTTATTTTTTGAAACAGGAATCTACAGAGCAGAACAAACACATCATGCATTGAAGCCAGCTCAAAAACTGTCAGCAATTAGTTTCCTTCAATAGACATTATGTTTTTCCTGTGACAATAAAGCCCTGTGACTGTTCTGCCTCCCAGCAGACTGCAGTGCAGCTCATCTGTAAATTCCCCAGAGCTTCAGGAGGTATGGCTGAGCATGGTATTGCAGTTAGGATGTGGAATGCTCTGAATGCCTGAGCCTTCCTTCAGCCATCTGGAGTCACTTCTTTATTAAATTATTTCTAGTGTTCATGCAGTCCCCTGATAACTGATTTAAGAGATAAAGTAGGTTTGCCCTGTGTTCAGAAAACTGGCATTCTTCAATTTAGTGGCAACTTGTAGGACTACAAAGTAATAATTATATTGAGTACATTGATATAAAGGTTTGCGGCTATTAAACACCAACCACACACCACCCACTGAAGAAGAGCTCCAATGTCTGATCACTGTGTTTGCTGTAGAGAAAGGAGATGATCCAGCTTTGCCCACATTAGGAAGGAGTCCCTAAGGCAGAGCTGGGCACAAAGCAAGGCCCAGAGAGGAGCAGAGCTGCCACCCCAACATCCCTCATCACACATGGGCTGTGGATACAGAGGACACAGAACCCTGAAGGGGGTAAGAACCCATCCCAATGTGGGCAAAACTGGATCAGCTGCTCCCATTTCCAGAAACACAATGAGATCACAAAGCTGCAGAGGCCTTGAAATCTATTTATACCTGTGGGTTTAGTACTGCAGTTCCCAGTACCCCAGATAAAGGATGGAGATATTGCATATTTGGGGCTGCAGTTTGCCCCAGAGGTCTGTAGGATGGTAGTTGGAGCAGTTGATAATCCAGGAACAGGTGTAGGGGTTTTAGGGAGGTTTGCAATTGTCATATGATTTTTTTTTAATGTCTTTTTAGCAGAAGCTTGAATTGCATTTAATCAGGGAAAGGGTGATGCACATAATTACACCACAGCATGGATGTGCCATTATGGGCTATTTTTTTTTCTCCTTTTAATTTCAGTCAGTGATTTGAAGCATTAATAACCTTCCTAATTTTTTCTAGCTAATGTAAGCACAGATGCTAATCTCACTTACATAAGCAGCTCCTCACATTGCTGTTTTCCAGGGACTAAATAAAGTCCAGAAAATTTATTAGATTCTGCAATGGAATTGGTGAATCTGACTGGGAACATTTGACCATTTCATCCCAGCTTCTACCACTAAACCCTGTCTGAGCCAGTGTCCAAACTGGTCTGTTTGTTTCTTACTTGGGCAGTTGGAACTCTCGTGGAGGATGAAATTCCTCTGAAGAGTTTTGTCTCAAACCTCCAGAAACATGTTTAGCAATAACTATCCAATCCTAAAGTACAATTAATTGTGGACAATTAATTATCCATCAGTTGCCATAAAACCTAGGACTACCTGGCCTAGATCCAGTCAAGTTGCCTGCACAGAAGAGCATCACTACAAACTCTCTAAAGAGTTTAGGTTATGTATTCTACCATAAATTTTAATTCCCTCTTAATCAAACTAAACTTGCTTATTACAGCAAACATCCCAAGACTAGTCCCTTATTAAATTCTCTTCATATTGCTACAGTTTGAGAAAAAACAGAATTTTATTGGGAACTACCCTATATTCTTCATTGGTAAGCTACAACAAATGAGATAACAGTGCTAAAAGGATTTCAAAAGCATTCAATAAAAAGTCATTTACTAGTGGATAGGTGTGAGAATTAAAACAATCTACTAATTGCACAGTTTATCTTGCAGTGCCTCCCGTAGGGAAGAAGAACATCTGTAAGTAAAAATAATTAGATCTGGTTTTCAGTATAAGAGACTGCAGTGAAATGTTTGAATACTCTCCTAGCAGAATTCCAGGTTTAATTCTCCCTAAAACCACATTACCTTGCAAAAGCAGAAGAGCCATTTGGGTAGGAAAAAGGATGCTTGCAGGCTATTGTTTGTTTTTCCAGATTGAATTAAATGAAGAAAACTCTCCCAACCCTTCATGGGGCTGCCTGAAAAAAAAAATATTTCTAATCTAATTTATTTCTGCCCTCAGATGTAACTTAAAGCTTGGACTTACTCATGGGTTTTTATGGGCCTTTGTGAGGAAATACACTGAGACCTAAATACTAACAAGGCTAGTTTTATTTCAAATTAACATTATGAAATATGTCTAAATACACACAGATCAGAAAAAAAAATACATGGCTCACTATTCACTATTTTGTACAAAACCAGAACAACCTAAAGAAAACCCCTGAAAGCCACAATCCTGTGGCAGGCTGAATCACAGCAATATTTCCAAGAATTCCAGAGGAACCAGGAATCCTATTCCAGAATAGGATTTAACCTATAGGAATCTTTTCTCTTTTACTTCCTACAGATATTATCACACAATGTTATAGTCACAGACACTTAAATACAGCAATTACAGAGCAATCACTCTTCACCATCCATTCCTAAGTAGTTTAGATTCCAGATACCTCTACTGTAGTTTAGTTTGGGGTATTTTTAAGGCAAAACTACAGGTAAGCATAGGTGGAAGCAATTCTTCAGAAAGAGAAAACATATTTCAGAAGTGCTCTACGTGGTGTTCCAGACCAGGCAGGTTTGTCTTGCAGAGCAGCTGCCAATCTGTGCTAAAGCTGCCACTGCAGGGCACAGAATCCTCCCCAATTCCCTCAGAGCCCCCCATTTCCACCACAAACACAGAATAGAATCCTGAGCCACAGCCAAAGCACATCCCAACAATACTCTTTGCACTACTTTAGACTGATTTCATCAGCAATCCTTTTCCTCAGCAATCATTTTTTTTATTCTTAACCATATTTATTCGTGGTGGCAAATGTCAGACCTGGTTCACTCATTCCCAAGCTTGTCTCAGCCACCCTGTGCAGCATCCCAGGAGCTACAACAGCTCTCAGCTCACTTTGATCTCTGCTGTGGGCACAGCCAGGGCTGAAGGAGCTGCACTTGTGACCCTCTGTACCCACCTGGGGCTGCAGAGAGGGAGATTGATCTGACTGCTCCTCACACAGAGTGCCTGCAGCAGCACCTCTCACGGTGCCACCCAGAAAACACAGCAAAAAAAACACCAAAAAGCTTCTCAGAAGCTCAAACAAAGGGCAAGGCAGGTGTATTAGGGTCCTCTTTTCACCCACTTCCATGATGTGTTAGACAATTATCTTATTTCTGTGCACAACATAAAAATAACACCCAAATTTTCTCTTGGCTTGCTGGTGCTGAGTACTATGGAAAGCTGCACTGGGATGGGGGAATATGCTTCAAAACATGAGCACACCAAATTAAAGAGTGCAGTCTAAGGATGAACAGCTCATTAAAATACCAGAGTTTGCTACACCCAAAAAAAAAAAAGGCCTAGAATGAGATTTTTCTTATAAAAAAAGGCCTAGAATGAGATTTTTCTTATCAACCACATGGCACAGAGTCAGAACTATGCGATCTTTAACATCCTGTCCAACCCAAACCATCCTGTGATCCTGTAACAGGGGAGGAATGGGCAGCAATGTGGGGGAAGAGATGGTTTCTAAGCTGGTTTGGTGGCAGCAGGGGCTGCACAGCCCCAGTACCACCCACATGTGTGACAGCATCACCTTGGCCTTACACATCCGTGCCTTATTTTCATTTGTACAAGTTATAACCAGGTAAGACACAATCACTGTGCTCTCTTGAGCATCAAGACACGTAAAGGATGTTTGCAAAGCACCAGCAGAGCTTCAGATGAGAGTTTCATTGTCAGGAAAAGCACTGGTGACAGAACCCTGGAGGAGATCTGCTCAAAAGCAGCCCTGGGGTGTGTGACAGCCCCTCAGGGAAGCTAACACAGAGCCCCACAATTAAAAAAATTCATCACCCTCCCATCTCATGCCACATTTTTACCTTAATGCAATTCATAAGGAAGGCTAAGGAAAGTAGAGAAACCAAGGAATTGCTCTGATAAATGTTCCCTTTCCAGCCCTGCCAGCCTGGGGACACAGGTAATATTTCTCATAGACAGTGCAACTTGCCCAACACCCAACATTTAACTGCCAGGGTGGAACCCAGGGGCAAAGGCTCAGCAGCTGCAGGCTGGGAACAGGACCTGGAGCAGCTGGAACCCACCAGCCCATCACAGGAGCCCAGCCTGTGCCCTGCTGCACAAACACCTTCCACTGTGGGGGCCCAGCATGGTGTACAGCATAGGAAAAAGGGCAGAAAAACCCTCAGAGGGTTCAGAGGTGGTTACAGGCTCCTCTTGCAAAGCAGCTCCCTCCCTGTCCCTCCCCTGTGACACCAGGCACACAGGGCCATCCCAGTCACTCCACCTGGTTTATTGCCCTGGCCATAAATAATGAGCTTTTTGCTTCAGTTTTAACTTGTTTATTGCTTCTCAGCACCTTCACAAAGAAGCAAGCCATGAGCCCATGTTTTCTAAAGCAGCTCAGTTCACAGGCTGAGAGGAAAGCAAAGAAACAGTGGAAAAAATGGCATAACATAACAAAAATCCATGGATATCTAAACTACACCTGAACTTCAGCTGCAGCCCCAGCCCTGCCAGCAAGAAAGAGCCCAGGGTTTGGAACTGCAGAGCTATTCCCACTTTCCTAAGACAGCAGAAAATTTAAGTATAAAACATTTATATACCATTCTTTGTGCAGAGCCACGAGCCCAAGCACAGCCACCCAGCCTGGCCCAGGGGCTGGCCAGCAGCAGCCCAACAAGGGCTCTGGCAGCACCAACAAGGCAGAAAATGCCCCACCAACTCCCTCAAAGCACTTCCAAACTAATTATCTTCAATAAAATTGAAAAAAATTAACAGGCAAGACCAACACTGACCTCTTCTGAGCTGAGTTATTCCACCTTCCATCTCCTTCCCAGCCTACAGCCACTCCTCTGTTTTTCTGAAAGACTTTTATATCAGCTGTGGGGGTCAGGGGCAATTACTGATTTCCAAGTTTCACCTGGCCAGCAGATCAGGCACAGCAGATAAGCACCAGCTGGGATGGGGATGTGTTCTGTCTCAGAGTTTGCATGGTTTTAGTGTGATTTGGGGTTTTTTTGGGGTGGTTTTTTTTTGTCTTTTTTTTTGTTTTGTTTTTTTTTTTGTTTTTGTTGGGATGGGAAGGGCCTCATTTCAGATACCTCCACTCTTATAATTACAGGTTCTGTAGGTTTGAATTGAGTTTATTAAATTTACCATGGCATTTCCTCTCAGAAATACTGGCCTTGACAGTGGAAAGAAACTCCTAAACTCTGATGCCACAAACTGAAGGGAGGCAGCAGCACCACTTTTTCACTTCACGAAATTCTAATGTTTTTCTCTCTTTCGACTAATAAATAGCAGAACTATTGCTTAAAACAACAACTATTCACAAAGTTGTTGCTAACACACATCACTGCCTTCTAAAACAGCCATTTCCTGACAAAAAGAAGAGAAAGAATAGCATCACTACTGGAAAAACAAGTTTTGAAAGAATTACTGTACTTGGCATGGCAGACACCCTGTGCCTTTAATTTGGTTTTGACAGCCACACAAAGGAGTCTGTTAAAAAATGAAGCAGGCATAAAATGGATGGTGCTCACTTGAACCAAAACCTCTCACAAAGGTGGTGTTCAGGTTTCAATCTCTTCTGTCACACTGTCAGCTGTGAGCCTTTCCAAGAGTCAGTCCCTGGCAGCTGGAACCACTGGAAACAATTTCAGTGCAAGCACCAAGAGAGGGCAGAGCCTGTCCTGAAGCAAACAGCACCTGGGTGGAATTATTCCCAGTTAAAAGGTTCATTATGGCTTTTGAAGCACTTCTGCAGTAACGGGAAAAACAGTAAAAAAGGTGAAGTCTTCCAGTAGGCTCTGCCTTTTTATTCAGCTAATCGAAGTGGATCCCGTGTCCTGCTTCTTGGAACAGAAAATTACTTTTTGAGCTGAACCTTTTTGGCACTAAACAGCTTTATAATTTTTGTCTTCTTTGGAAATAACTTTCTAGCAATTTTGTTGAACAGCAGAAGAAAAATAATTAAAATTACTTTATGCGAGGTAACCTATGAAAATAATTTTTCTGTACAAAATTCATTAGAATAACATATTAAAAAAAAATAAAAACCACAAACCCATCAGCCTTGACATCCAGAAAGTTTGTATGATTTTTTTTTACTTATTTAGGTCTGAAATCCAAGCTTACAAGATGTAACCCTGTAACACTGTGACCCTATTCATATAATGTGAGTAAGGGACCCAAGGGCTTTTTCTAAATTCATATTTAACAATTACTTGATTTCTTATCATTACTGAAAAGAAAATTCTGGCAGTTTTGTGTTTCAATTATTCGGTGATACATTTGGCACACAGACGTTTCCCTGTGTAAAATTATCACACTTTCAGACAGGGATATGTTGGGTGTTTTCTTGGCTGGGCACAGTGCCTGACAAAATCCAATTAAGTATTAAAGACAAGTTTCCCAACTCATTTTGAATGCTTATATTTGTCATTCAGATCCCTTTGCTTCCAGTATTGGAATAAAATATCAGAGAATGCAAAGGTGTCCAAGAATCTCCCACAACAATTGTATCCTCTGCTGTCGTAAATAAAAGAAAACCAACTAAACGCTGTGGAAAAAACATTCCTAAAAGTGTTTCGTATCTCATAATGCATTTGAACAAATTGATGATGATGGAAAGCACAGCTTGCTTTGTATTTGAATACTGATGGTTATATCTGAAGGAGTTATTTTCCTGAATAAAATACTTTTTGTCTATTTTAAGCGAGCAGTTCCATTTATGTTAGATATTTTTATGTGATTACCTTAAAAGACCATGTAACTTATTCCAACTTCTGCCTTGATTGCATGAACCACCAGTTATTTTATTTTAAGTGGAAAATATTCCCACTTGAGACACAAACAGGGCAAAAATCCTGTCTGCTGAAGCATCTATGTAACTTGAAAAGCTGTGTGTTATTCAGCCTGTCATTTCTGTTTACTGCAGTGGGGAAAGCTGCCTTTAATCCCCTTTGCCTGCTAAGAGCAGCCTGGAGCCTGCAGAGCTCAGGGAGCAGCTCCAGTGCTGGGCTCAGCTGGGCTGGCACTCACCTGGGAACTGCTGGGGTTCATTTCTGACACACACACCCCTCTGCTCTCAGGAGCAGCAGTAAAATAAAAATCTTTTCCCAGGATGTGCTGGTCACCAGCTCCTGAAAGCAGCAGGAGTGCTTGGAATGGGAGGGGGGGTCAGGAGGATTTGGGTGTCCTGCCTTGTCTACCACCATGCTCTGGTGCCTTGTGCAGGCTGGCCTAGAGCAGAGACTGGACAGAGCTAAAGAATAAAGCAGGGATTTATTGAAAGGATTTCCTCAATGGATCCACGTCGGGCAGCACAAGAGCCCAGCCAGGGCTGCACCCAAGATGAACCAAAATGGTCCCAAAATGCAGCCCGGGCACAGGGTCTGTCACTGGGATCAGTTCTGCTCCATTTGCATACCTTGGAGTTCATTGTTCCATTCCAGTTTTAGGTTCTGCACTCCCATCCTGCTTGTTTTTCTCTCTTCAGCCCACGTTGTTTGTGCTCTTGGGCTGAGATTTGGATCATTTGTCCTTGGTCCCCAGCTGGAGCAGGAATTGTTTTGTCTCCCTGCTCTGTGCAGAGAGCTCACCATGCCCTGATATGAAGCTCAGACCCACACACTAAAGCAGCACAGAATGTGAAATATTGTTTTGGTTCTGGTTCAGAGCCAAAAATTAGGAAGAAACCTCGGGAGGGTTTACTTTGGGAGAAGCCAATCCAAAATGGCCCCTCGTTGGGGGGATATAAAAGCTAAACCTGAGGCATCACCAGGAGGGTGCAGGTCTGGGGGAGAAGGGCCCAGGCAGGGAGCTGAGGGCAGTGCTTGGTTTGGAGAAGCTGTGAGGGTACCTGGGAAAGATCAGAAACATGGAATGGGTTGGAAGGGACCTTAAGAACATCTCCTTCCACCCCTGCCATGGCAGGGACACCTTCCACCATCCCAGGCTGCTCCAAGCCCTGTCCAGCCTGGCCTTGGGCACTGCCAGGGATTCAGGGCAGCCACAGCTGCTCTGGGCACCTGTGCCGGGGCCTGCCCACCCTCACAGGGAGGAATTTCTTCCTAACACCCAATCTAAATCTGCCTCCTTCAGTTTGAACTCACTCCCCCTTTGTCCCACCACTCCCTGCCTTGTCCCTTGTCCCTCTCCAGCTCTCCTGGAGCCACTTTAGGCAGTGGAAGGGTCTCTAAGGTCAGCCTGGAGCCTTCTCTTCTCCAGCCTGGACACCCCAGCCTCTGCTCACAGGAGAGGTTCCTCAGCCCTCTGAGCATCATTTCTCATCATTTCTCATCACTTTCCCAGATGTTTCACAGGCAGCAATAATCTCTTTGTTCTTCCTCCACAGCTTTCCGAGGTTTTCAAATGAGCTCTAAAACCAATCCTCTCTGCTTTGCAAATAATTTTTCTTTCTGTTGCCTATTTTTGTCCTCTAAGCTCCAAATGAAGCTTCCGAGCTGGTGCTGAAAAAGAAGCAGGAGCGTGGAGGGAAGGCTGGTGCCATGTCCAGAGCCTGCATTTGGCTCTTCCTCTGCCCGGTGCATGAGGAACCTTTCCAGAGCTGTGATATGGATATTCACACATTAAATTCAATGCCACGACCCAACACTCTCCAGTTTTTCCATTTCAATGCAGCTGGCTCATCCCATCAGGGTGATTTAGGCTTCAGTTGCTTTACTTTTTTTCCCAACCAGCTGGAATTGGCTGCTTAGTCAGCAAACCTGATGTGGTATCTGGCAATATGAATTAGTCTGTCTAGTAAGCCTAATAAAGAGCAAAGCTTTGTATTTCTCTATTCTATTTCCCAATTAATTCACTGTATGCACTTCACAAAGTGTTTTATAAGGAAACAGATACAGGCTGCCAAGTCTTCTTCCCCTGAAAAAAACAGGCTCTGCTGCTTGTATTGGAAATAATTTTAGCACACTGAAAAAAACAGAGTAAGGCATTGGACAGAAATAAGAATTCATATTGAGAGATTAAATATATTCCAGTTCAGCCATAGGATTTTGAACATTTCATTTCCAGTGTCTCCTTTTATGAGCATACAGGTAATTTTATCAGCATATAGGTAATTTTGCCATGGCATGTGGCTGAATTGATTTCATTGCTGCATTGTCTCAGAGCTATCCAAATTCCCAAGAAAGGAGCAGTGAGCTGTGGACAAGGGGATTTCTTTTCCCTCTTTCCTGTCCCATCCACGATCCCTAATGAGTCCCTGCTTTGCTGTCAGGCACCATCATAAGTGGGAACAATTTTTAAAAGTGGGGAAAAATGTTGAAGTTGTTTGGTTTTGGCACCCCTCAGGGAATGGGTGACACTCCACTGACACTCCCTTGGGGATGGCTGGAAGGATTTATTTCAGTTTTCCACCATTCCATTTTGCTTCCCTGAACTTACACATGAGATTTTTCCTTAGCAGAGATCAACCTTAATGCTGACAAAAGGTTAATGTAAATATGATCTAGTTTTGGGAATTTATCCCTTTTTGGGTGAGGGACTAAAGATTTTAGGGTGTGTTTTGGGGTTTTTTTTTTAAGCTTTTATTTCAAGTAAGGCGTTTGATGTGAAGAGCAAAACAGAGGCAAGGGAATTCTCCCTTTGCAAGCAAATGTCATGCAGGAAGGCTGGTTTTATTTGGTACAAATAGCTTTTAAAATATATATATATATTTATTGGTTGACTCCACATCTCTGTCCAGACTCCAGATTTTATCCCACAGCTTCAGTCAGTCTGCCTTAAATAAGCTTTCACAGAGTAAGGGAAGAGTTGGGCAAAAAGTTAATTTGAAGCAATTTTGATCTCTGTGATTGCACATTGCTGACAGGAAAGACAATGGCACAGAACTAATAAAAGAGAGGGGGAAAAAAGCTGGAAAATGGGAGAGGAAACAAAGGTAAAAATGGGTTTAATGCACTAGGATCTATCATGCAGAGTTGAAAAGCCAGACTGTGAAAAGCCAATTAGTGCATCAAATATGAAAAGCACCCGAATTAAACAGAGAGAACATCATCAAAGAGAGCTGAGATATGCATGCTCTCAGCATGCAGGCATAAAGACATTTCAGATGAGGACATAAGAAAATGTTTTTAAAAAGAAATGAAGTGCAGTGGGAATTCAGTAAAAACAAGCCTGTAATGGGCAAATGATAGGCTGTGAAATAAAGTATAAAAGCCAAATCTTTGTAGTGTCTAACACTGACAAAACACTTTAAGGCTGAGTTTATGAGGTTCTGTGCCATAAACATCAAAACTTAGAAAGCACATTTGTTGCTTGATGCATGTTTTTATTTACTCTCTTGGAGTGTTAATGAGCAGAAAGATGGATTCTAGTATAGTACCCATGTTACCAGAACAAAAATAAAGGACCAACATTAGCATTGATGTTTTAAATGATTAAAAAATATCTTGAAAATTCTGATCTCCAATTAAGCAGCTTGGATGCTCCTTGTGGTCTGAACACACTGAGAACTGCTTTGATATAAAAGTCAAATTTGTAAGCAATTTTTCTGCATTTGGAGTGGTCACCTGCTGGCTTTTATTCAAAGGAGATCAAACAGAAATGTTTTTTCTGCTCCCCTTCCATTTGGATAAAGAGAACTATTTAGGCAGTACAATAACAAATAAAAAGTTGCTTGAGTTCCTAGCAATTACTGACAAAAATGGGTTCAAAACCCCAAATACAAGGAGAAAATATTTTGGCAAAATACTTACACTGAGATATGAGAAGCCTGAATTAAGGAATGTGGGTGCTTCCTGCAGGCTAAATGAATCCTGCCTCTGTATCCTTGAGTATTTTATATTTCTGGAGGCAGTCAGTACCTCAGCTGACATCCACACCCAGGATTCTCATTGAGCTCAAGTTCATATTTTAGTTCAGTCACCATGCCAAGATGATTTGCAGTGCCTGTGGAAATTTTGCTGTCTGCTCTTCATATGACGATTTTTTTCTTTCCAATAATAAATTCCCCACAGTCAGAGGTTAGCTTTGCAATCAGGACAGTAAATACTGAATTGCTATGAAACCTGAGCACTGCCTTAATCTTTGGGATGGAGTTTTTCTTTTAGGTTTTTTTTTAATGTTTCACCTTTGAAGATGTGGCTGCTACCAGAGGTTTTGCTCAAGCTTTGAAGATGAGGCTGACCTGTGTCCAGTGGGAGGGACTTGGAATTAAATGATCTTGGGTCCTTTCCAAGCCAAATCTTTCTACAATTGTGAGTTAACTGTCTCACTCTGTGAATTATGCCTCACTCTATGAATTAACCACCCTCACTGTGACACACCAGGATCTGGTTTTCAGCCCTGGCTCAAAGATTGCATCATGAAATGCAATGAGAGACCTGGCAGGCCTTGGGTGGCTGCTTTGCACAACAAACCACAGCATCATGCCATGCTGGGTATTTCACTTCCCAGTGAAAGCAGCTCCATGAAGAGTCCCTAAAGAAGTTAATTCCAGCTTTGAGCTGAAATGACACAGCTGAGGGTCAGTGGAGACCTCAGCAAATAATTATTGCTGAAGGAATGAACCTCCTGCAGCTCAGCCTTCAAGAAAACACATCCAAAGTTGCAGATGAACCAACTTTGGCTGTGTTAGAAATGCCAATTTTGTTCCTTCACCATCTCTGAGACTCTGAGTGCTTGATTTCACAGCTCTTCAAGTGTTATTCTAAAGCTGTTGACTGAAGACTGTGTTTAAGCTCCTGCTGATGTCTTTCAATTTATTCAGTGTGTAAAATTCAAATTTTCCTATTTTTCTGTGACTAGTTATTTAACCTACTAGAGCCCAACAACCTAACCAAGCATACTCTAGAGATATCTGATAATTTTCTGAAGAATTTACATATATAACTGTGTGTCCATGTAAAAAAAAATATATATATATACATTTGTGTATGTATTTACAGAACCTCCACACCGACAAGCGTTTTTGGGGTGAGAGAAATTCTCTTTCCTCCTGAAAGTCTGTTTTGCTGACTGAATTTTCAGGCAGCACAGGTTTTTTTTTTCTAAACTGAGTATTAAAATCACTCTATTTCACAGAGCAAATCAAGCCCCTAGCAGATGGCCAGCCAAGGCTGTCGTTACTTCCCACGCCCACCTGTCCCTCCAGATTAGGAAATACGACTGAAAAGTTGCTTTTCCTCATGCACTTTTTCCTGTTTCCACTGCCAGTGAGCAGATGATGCCTCGCAGATATCTCCAGCTCTTCCCCAAGCTGCCATTCCAAGGGCTTGCTTTGCTCTCCTAGCTCAGAGAAGGAAAATGGGAGTTTTAAAGAGGCACACCTGCTCCCTGCAAAAGGGAGTGCAGCATTTCAGTGCATAAATAAAATCTGGTTGGGACAGAACTAGAAGAAAAATCCGATTTATGTCCACAAAAAGGTGTTTTCCCCAGAGCCATCAGTACAACCTGTCCACATCCAACAGGAAGACTTCTGCTGCAGAGTAATCATTCACAAGACAGACACACAGGCACTGCTTCAGGACCCGGGCCTGAGACTCAGAAAATGCCAGAAGAAAAAGAAATTTTTATTTTATTTTATTTTTTCTTTCTTATTTTCCCCCCCACAACATCAGTTCTACAGCTCAGGTTTACAGCCAGTGGAAAATGAAAAAGTTGGCATCATCAGACAAGATGGGGCTTCCACTTGCTGACAGTGATTTTTTTCAGCATGAGGATTAAGTAGATGCATAAACACTTTCAGAATTAGCTTCCAAACACCAGATGGAAAAGTAATTGGAGTCAATGTAGAAATTTGTACTCCAAATCACTGATATATCTTTAATTCAGGGGTTACACCAGGTATTTTTCATTTGCATTTTTTATCTCAGCTCTGATCTCTCTGGGCTTTGTCATGCTCAGTGATGATGAATCATAAGCAGTGAAGGACATGGCTGAAATTCTCTTTCAAAATGCCATTTACAGGGCAAGCAAAATGGCAGAAAAATGCTTTTTTTTTTTTTTTTTTTTTGCTTATGAACTGAGCAAACTCAGCTGGGAAGACGAAAGTGACAAATAAATGTGCCATTTCCCCCTGCCACTCTCAGAGTGACTTTCCAGAACAGAACCATACTTTAACTTGAAAGCAAAACTTACCTCTGCCAAGTAACACATAGCAAACAATGTGATTTTAACTACAGCTCATTAGTTTTTGTTTACTGTGTCAGAAAGTGCCTAGGAGACAACAGCCTGTCCTGATGCTCATCAAACCCTTTGGGTGGATTGCCATTAATTTTAATGGCCTAAAAATGATCCCTTGAAAGCCTGTGTTTTAAAAATTTTAAGTGTAATTTTCAACTCCTTTACTATCAAAAATATTTCTTACTTGTATGTTTTTGCAGACCCAAAAGGTTTGAGAACAATCCTAATGGGGCCACTGCTCACTGAGTTTAGTGACAGAAACAATTAAAACCTTGAAGTCTTGAGCAGCTGAACGAAAATTCTGGTTTTCTTTAGTGTGCAGAAGGCCACTGAAGTGAATTTGAAGCTGGTGTGATAGCACTGGATGGCTCCTAAGAGCCTGACACAGAGTTAGCAGGGCTTGACAGGGTGTGTCAAATGATTTCTGTGGAGCTCAAAACACTCATTTCTGATTATTTTGGAAGAAAAGTGGCACAAGTGGAAGTGCTTTTTCAAAGTTAGATAGTGAAATAAGCTTTTATAATTTAAGCTCATTCGTGCCATAAATATCAAGCAACTTCCACTCTGGAATTTCTAACCCAGAAGAGGAGGCCAGCCCTAGCTCAGCAGAAGATAAAACGAGTTGAAGGAAATGTTTTTGATCATAGTAGTGGCCTCTAAAGCTCTGAGGATGCTCAAAAAGATAACATCAGCTTTTAGGAACTGTTTGACTTCAAAGAAATTGCTGTCACAGAAAACTGAAAATTGATGATCCCATTTCTCTATCTTTCCCAACCAGGTAGTTCAGAGCTGCTGTTGCTGTAAAGGGAGCATCACTCCTTAAAATCCCAAAGTAATATTCCCAGCCTCCCTGTAAGGGGGGGAAATGTTAAATATTACCATGGCAACAGAAAAAGCTGGAATCCAGAATACAAGCCACTTTTACACAGGCTGCCCCTAATTCTGTGTCATCCTCAACCATGTGGCTGCAGAAGGCTGCATTGAGCAGGGATTTTTCCTCTTTCAAGAAGTTTTTCCTCTTTCCTCTTTCTCGCTCCGGCTGGCCATTCCTGTGCTCCACCACACTGAGCTGATGCTTCACCTGCCTTCAGAGCTTCTCATAAATATTTTTCTTCTACCAGACTGTGAGTTTTTTCTTTCTTGTTCCTCTTAGTCCAGCAGCAAGGCAAAAGTTAGACGATAGTGGTGTAACCCATGGCAGAAGAATGCAATAAAAACCAGTTACATACAAATAAAAAGAGTGGTTTCCATTCCAGAAAGGATTGCTGGAATTTTACTCTTTGTTATTTATTCAGGGCTGCACTGTTTCTATGATTAGTGCCATTTTTGGTATAAATCAGTTCTAACTTTTGTGCACTAAAAAGTATTTGTATTGCAAGCTGTCAATGCAAAAAGGTACAACATAAAACAGTAGATTGGAACTTGATTCTTTTCTTCCCACTCATTTAGCAGTGCAAAGTGTTTTCTTCACTCAGAAGTATGAAAGATTATTTTACAGTTTTCAAAATAACTCCCAGGCCACTTTAATCAGTGTCTTAAAGGATGTAAGCAAACAGGAAGGGTTCAAAAAACAGGAATTATAAAAACCCAGGCTATGAAAGGGCTTTTTTAAAGGAAACAAAGCCTCTGTGAGCATCACTCTCTTTCAGAACTTTAATTAGGTCTCTGTATAAAGTCTGTCAAAGAACAGATGGTTTTCACAGTTAATTGGAACCATTCAATATCAGCCATCCCATTCTAACCAGGCCTCCCCAGGAGCCTCAAGAGGACACAGTTCAAGGCCAGACCATCTTTCCCAAATGGACAAGTCTGAATGCTTGTTTCCAACCTGGGGAAAGGGAAATATCAGGAGAAGAGCCAAAGCAGTGTTTTTCTGTAATTGGAACTTTCAGCTTTCTCCATACAGAGGCCATACCTGTCCTCCTGCCCCAGTGGTCAAACATTTATAGAGGCAGTATCAGCCAGAAGGACAGAATTCACTCTGGATTTGAAAGTCAGTGTCAGATGTAGGACTTTGAAGCAAACTCTACCTAAAGTACAAATCCTTAATTCCAAGATCTTTTATTGGGCTCTGAATCTCATCCATGTGATGGAAGAAATCCCAGAAGAAACAGCCAGGTTCAGAACAAGGAGTTGCAGTTTGATTCTGCTTTTCCTTAGTAAGTACAAGTTACATTGCTGAGCTATAGTAATGATCCTCTGGGTTTAATCCCTGTATTATCTATTAACTTAGCAGGAAAGTTCTGCTTAAGTTTAATCACTGTCTGTGCTCCCTCAGGTGAACTTTTTACTCCTGAATTCTTTATTGGGCTCTGAATTAAGTGCTACATGATAACAACCTCTCTCTCCCCTTCAAAATCATATAGACCTCAATGAAGTTCTCAATACCAAATAACTTTTCCCAGCACTGATGAGAACTGGATGTGGCCAGAAACTTAAAAGGTTCAAAAACCAAAAAGAAGGGAGACTAAATCCAGTTCCACCCCCTGCCATGAGCAGGAACACCTTCCACTGCTCCAAGCCCTGTCCAAGCTGGCCTTGGGCACTTCCAGGGATTGGGATCCACAGCTTCTCTGGGCACCCTGTGCCAGGGCTTCACCACCCTCACAGGGAACAATTCCTTCCCAATATCCCACCTAAACCTACTCTAAAAGCAGCTTGTTTATTCATTTTGGTTCATTGTCTTGATAGGGAAATGGGAGCAGGTTTTGGATGAAGACATTGACTTACAAAAAAATGATTGCACAGCGATCAGATCCAGACACTCACCACAATGTGGAGCCTCCCAGTGCCTACAGTAACTCCCATATTCCAAAATGTTCATATTCTGGCCCTAAAAGAGTCTCATATCACAGCAGTGACAGGCAGCAATAACAAAGCTGCAGTTCTTCATGTGCGATTTGAAAATAACAAAAGAAATTGGATTTTTGACTGATTTTCCCTAAAAGAAAAAAATCTTGATTGCTTGGAAATATAAAAGTATACAGCTTTGGAACTATGCATTTATATAACTGTACAAAATCAGGCTTTTTATCCTTTAGAGGGAAACAGAAAAGAAAATACTGTATTTTTCAAGGTGAACTCAGTAAAGGCAGTATTTAGGACTTGAACATCTAACCTTTTTTGCTATAGTGATGCCACAGTGATGTATATCAATGCTTCACTTTGTTCCACTTACTTTTATCTCTTTTCTCCATAAGTTACGTATACTGCACCATCTTAGAGACTGAATTTTTTATACACAGATATAGGAAAGTGAACTTATACACATTTGTGATTTTTGGCCCTTAATCATCTGTCCTAGAAAAGCAACGACCAGGAATCCCTGTGAATGAAATGTACTTTCCATTTTAAAATAAACCAAATTGTAGTGCTGGCTTCAGGTGATAACAATTCCTCCTTTTAACAGCTGAACACTCCAGATGGGCATTTTCCATTCTGAGACCAGAGCCCATTATTGCTGGGTAACATGTAAAGCCCAGCTCCAGCAGCCTGGTGAACACTGATGCTTTGGTGAAGTGGACTCTCTGCTTTTCTGAAGGCTTGCAGGGAAATGCTGATGTTTGCAATGCAAAGCTGCCATCAAACAGCTGAGTGTTGCCCCATACACCTGCTCTGCTTGGAAATGTTCACATAAGTTGCATTTCAAGGTCACTTCTTGCCTGAATAGTCTGGGTTTGTGTTTAAATGAGGTGCAGAGCTCCCTGCTGCTCCTGCACTCCTCTGTGAAATCCCCAGCCCGAGGGTCCCCTGGTGGGGAGACCCCTGGAAAGTTCTGTGCCAGGACTGAGAGACAAAGGGGACTTTTGGTTTTTTGGTCTTCAGGTTGTTGTTTATTTTTCTCTTATCAGCAGTTCTGCATGCTGTCTGCATGCCAGACTTAGTGTGCAAAAGAAAGCCACCGAAAGTCACAAGATGCACAGTTTCAAAGTCTTTTAAAGTTGTTTTGTCCAATTAACTCTTAGAACATATTTTATTTCTACCTTTCTACCAATAACTAATGATTTGTCTGTTCACACAACACCTGCATTGCAGCTGTCTCTACCCAGTCACTCTGTGCCACCAACACTGCAGAAAATTGAGCAGATGAAGAACAAGAAGGAGATCAGACAATCTCCAAAATCCTCCATCTTATCTTCTAGCTACCTCCATACTAAAACCCAAAACTCTCAGTTTTTCACCCTGTGATAAACTACACTACTGTCCATTTCACACACTTGTAGATTCCAATTCATCCCAGAGTCCTGGAAGCTTTCTCCATGGGTGAAGGTTAAAAGCAGTGTTCTCCTGGGGATCAGGACTTGTCAGGACAGGCAGAGGAATATTCCCTGTGCCCTGGGTTCCAACACTGCTCAGTTCTGGTTTCAGCCACAGCACACAGGCAGCCTTGCCCTGCCTCCCTTTCCTCCTTCCTCAGCTGCTGGCTGTAGCTGTGTCGATCTGTTTGTGCTGCTGGTGGGAGGGTTTGAGAAATGAAACTCAACAGGCGGTGGGATTGCTACTGGCAGTTCATTTTTTATCATTAGCTGGTACAAGAAAAACAGTGTTCAAGAAAAACATTTAAAAATAAAATAATAAAGCGAATGATGGGGCTCTAATCTCTGTATTTGGCATTATTTTTATTTTCAACAAAGCCTCACAGGAACTATTCATCAAGTTCTTTTCCTGGAGGAGTTTTTTTTTCTCTGTATACATTCAGAAGACAGAATTTGCAAAAATTATACTGATATGGTATCTATTTAGAACAAAAAAGGGAGAGTGATCCTTTTGCTTCATTCCAAAGTACATCAAGAGGAAGGCAATCATTCCCACTGAGTCACATCAGACTGAGACCAAAGACACACAACAAACACGTCAGTATTTAGCACAGTGGAGTTCTACTGATGTTAACAGAAGACAATGAACCCTGGGAAATTTTACATAACAGGTTGAGCCTTAGATTAAAAAAAAAAGTATTAAGCCAGTCTTCTAGAACATATTTTTATCTGAATCACGCTAAGACTAATTAGACAGATTTTTGAGTTAATTTTTCTTCTTTTGAGAAAGAGGAGCTGGTGTGTGGTCCCTTTGCTGCTCTGACTCCAGCAGGATAAGCTGAAGGCAGATTCCTGGTGGGACACTGGCCCTGACTGCTTCAATCAAGTGCTGCTCCTGTAATAAAACAACCCCTGCAATTCCAGCAAAGCAGACAGCAGAAAAAAGGCAACACAAAATGGATTTGGAAAGGAGCCACCACTCCATAATCCTCCAGCTGAACCCCAAAGTGCCAAAGTCACCTGTGAATGCAGGCTGGGGGAGCAGAATGCCATTCACTCCCTGTCCTACACCCACTGCAGCTGTGAATCCAGTGCTGCAAGTTCTCCCCAGGCCTGGTTCATGGGTGTGCTGCTCTGCTGGGGATGCCAGCAGCACAACATGCAGTGTGGGATGAGTTCAGAGAGGATTTTGGAGAGTCAGCTGAAACGAGCTATCACAAGTGGCAAGTGCATTGCTCTGAGTGTCACAAACATGCCTTACAGCAATCCACCAGCTCCCTAAAAGTCTCCCCCCAGGCTTTAAGGACACAGGGTATGTCAGCACAATTATCCAGGATGCCAAATGACGCTTCATTTGAATATTTTCTGTGATGTTGTCTGGGCTTTGGGGCAGGGTCCCACTTTCTGATGGTTTGGACCAACACAGTGTTCTCTTCAGTAGTTAAAATTTAACTGAAAGTCATAGCTCAGTGGGATAAGAGAGCTGTCCCAAATTGTTCCTGAACGAGGAATTCTCCTGATTCATTCACAGTAACCTCATTCTTTATACCTAGGCTGAGCTTAAATAGAATCCCTGAGCCCAGGGCTGGGGGCAGAAGTCTCAGGTGAGGCTGTTTGGTGTCACTGAGGCTTTTCAGTGCCCTCAGAGTGGTGACAGAGCTGTGCCTGGCCCTTGGGTGGTGCAAACCAGCTCCAGCACTGTTTAGGAGGGATGCAGGCTTCAGCATTTTGAATTACCCTTCATCTGCTCTCTGCAGGAGGGGAAAGGCAGAGGGAAGGGAGAAGGGCTGAGACAGGCTCTGCATGTCCCCAGCAAAGTGTCTGCAGCTGTCAGAGAGCCTGGTGGCAGTCAGGAATGCACTCACGTGTTACAAAAAGGCCAAGGGCAATCAAAACAGAGACGTGAAGCTGATCTGGGTTGTATTTTTGATCTTTCTGCTTTCAGGTCAGTGAGTCACAGCTGCAGATTGTAAAGGTCCCAGATAAGATGAAGTTCCCCCTGAACCCCCATGGTAGCTTTGCTAATGGTTCATGACATGGGAAAATGCTGATAAACAATGCCAGGGAAAGGAAAATGGAAATCTTGTTCTTACCTCTTAAGATTGGTTAAGAAAAAAATCTTTGTTAGCTCTAAAAATTGCACAGCATGATGAAATACAGCACACTGCTGCATGACTTTCCCAGAATCACAGGATTTTAGGGAGCACAGTGGCTCACCTGCTCCCACCTCCCTGCTCCAGCAGGGCCATCCCAGAGCACAGGGCACAGGATTGTGTCCAGAGGGCTCTGGAACACCACCAGTGAGGGAGACTCCACACATCTCTGGTCTCTAGTCCAGTGCTCAGTCACTGACCAGGGAAGAAATTCTTCCTCATGTGCAGGTGGAACTTCCTGGGCATCATTTTCTGCCCTTTGCCTCTTCATGGTGTTAATAGCAAAGAAAATTAAAAAACCAACCAACCAACCAACCAAACAATGGCTGCTGGTGCAAAGTCATAGTTAATGATTTTGCAAAGACCACCCCCAGCAATTTTATTTACTGTCTAGTTTGCCTACTGAGCTTGCAGGAAAATCAATGCTATTCTGCACCAGAACAGCTGAAATTTTAGCAGAGTGACATTGAGAAAGAGGAGGGTGGTTGTTGGCACAATTCCAGCCCATTTTGATCAGACACAGGTACTTCTACAGAAACTCCCTCAGCAGATCAGATCACCAAGAGGAACTGGGTTCATCCTGCCCTGGCTGCAAGTGCCAGGCTGCTGCTTGAAAGCAGAGTTGCTGCTCCTGTAGAACCAGTGAAACTCAAAAATAAGTTTGGGCTGAACTTCTTTTCAGAGCTTCATTTATAAAGGGCCCTGAAGGTGCTGTAAAACAACCTTATTATACAA
Organism: Irena cyanogastra; assembly: GCA_013397155.1. Lineage (NCBI taxonomy): Eukaryota > Metazoa > Chordata > Aves > Passeriformes > Irenidae > Irena > Irena cyanogastra. Next base: position 364,472 of record VWZV01010933.1, on the reverse strand, counting down.
AGATTGCCTTTAACAGTTTAGATTGTCAGTTCTGACACATGTATAGATGAGTTTATAGTTTTATGATTCAGCTGGACTGGACAGAAAAGATCATCTTATGCTGACTGGTAATAGTAGAAGCTGTACTTGTCTCATCAGTGTAAATTTTTTTTTCCTAAACAGTTTAAGGATTTTATTCTAAATATTTTGTTATATTTTAATGAGGCATTTTGAATGAAGTTCAATTTTAATGTATGTTGAGTTTGCTCTGTTAATTAGATCACTTCCACCCATTTTATCTAAATGTTTTGGTTGTAGTTTTATACTTTCTGCTAGAACACATTGCAAGCATTATTTCTTATGAGATAATAGAAATGTCATAATTTCATGTTCTGTATTAGATATAAATGGAGCTGTCATGCAATATTCCATTTCTGACAAGAAGCCAATAAACCAAGAGAAGAAAGAAGGTAAAAAAACATTTTAAAGAATCCAAATGAAACTGTGATTGATGGGCACATAACCGAGCTAGGATCCCCATGAATAATGTTAGTTACACAACATGCCAAAAGACAGAGTTTCCAAAGGGAGTGATTTTGTGATTAGTTGTAAATTGCAATCAGGCCCAGAATAGTTCCAGGAATTAAATGCTGCTAAGCATAGAAATTAAGAAAATGGAAAACCATTCACATGTTAAACAAGGCTTTGGTTTTTTTTTGGCATCATATTTTGTGGCAGCTGTCCTGCCTGTAAAGTATTGATTTGGGGGATTTTTTAAATTGACAGCTGAAAAATCTTATTAAAACAAAGCCCAACCTGTGCTGCTGATAGTATTCCATATTATTAAATCTGAAAGAACTCTTTAAAATCTGATTTTCTCTTCAGTAATTTACCACTCGCACATTTGATGTCTTGGGCAATAAAAAACACCTGTCATTATTTTGCCTTCTGGATTGTCACATTTTGGGTTTGTAACATGTGAAATGCTCAGAGAGGTTTCATTCCTTTCATTTCAACGAAATGAAAATACAAGAAAATACTTTAATCAATATTTGATCCTACAGAATGAATTTTGCCTTCTCACACAACATAAGTTGTCTGACAACATTAATAGAAACAACTGAAGCGCCCGAGAGAGAAAACTTCTGAAATTTGGTATTCAAGACTGACATGACAGAATAATTAACACAGCCCATCCAGGCTGGTAGAATTTTACATTTCAGCTTGTATTTCTTTCCTTACTGCTCAGAGTTAAAACTAAAGGGAGAAGAAAATTGTCGGCGTTCGGTTTCACGTCTTGCACACAAATTCTCTTACACAAGGTCAACATTGCGAGTATTGTTCTCCCATGGATTGTCTGCACTTGCTGATAATTCATTCATTTTCTGGCTCATCAACTCTTCCTTCCAAGAGATTAAATGGCCCTTGAGTCTCCTCAAGAAATATGAGAGAGCTTGATTGCACAGGGATGACAAGAAGGATGAATGGATTGAATTTCCACATGGCTCCTTATTTTGCTTCTTTTATTTCTCTGCTTCTTGGGAAAAATCCATCTGCTGCCAGTGCAGGAAAAGCAGGATAGATCCATTGGGAAGTTTTGCTTCCCAAAAAACAACTTAGGCCAGGTGAACTTTCCCTGTGAAGGAATCTTCCTGGACAGGAGGGTTCTGCTGGCTGTGGGGAAGTGGCACAAACAAGAGTCTCTCACACCTATTTATTCTTCTCTGGAAAAATTCCTGCTACTGGTCTTTCTTTCCCATGTCAAATAAGAAATTTTAATTAATTTCCATGGGCTTTCCCCTGTTCCTGAATAAAAATATGAATGAAGACCTCCTCTGAAACATACCTGCTCAGGAAAAGTCTGTGTGGGCATAATCAATTTATGCTGAAAGACAAAATATTGTCTCAGAGCAAGATAAAGGTATTAACATTTTATTTGATCTCTTCTACTCCTGTATCTGACTATTTAATGCAAATAAATACTTATATTCCCCTTTACATCTTGAATCTTAAAATGAAGGATCCATCATGGTATTTTCACATTCAAATAGGACTTTTGGTTTTGCTGCACAGTTTTGTAAACTGCCTTTGCAGAGGTTGGACTGAACTGGCCATGGAGGGAAGGGCAGGAGGTTGTCAGCAGGGCTTGCTCTCCAAAAACATGCCAAGCCAGATCTAAATCCCCCTGAAGCACTAACAAACTCCCATTCTCTTTCAACTGGCTTTCCATTTCTGATATGATTAATCCTCATTTTGTATAGTACTTCCCACATTCGGTACTGGGCATGAAAATAGCTAGTTAGGTTCTGCTCAAGCACCCTCAAAAAGCTAAAATTAAAATTAGTTCTGCACTGTATATATATATAATGGCCAATACTAACAGAGCTCCTAAAAGCCATAATTCCTCTGCAGGGAGAAATATCAGGGCTTCTCTGCCACAGTGCAGGGCAGGACCTGGTCTGTGTTTGAGCAGAACACACATCAGGCTGTGTTTAAACCAGCTGCTGTTTTTGCAGGACATGAACACACCATGGACATAGAGTATCAAGGTCTCTGCTCTGCAGTACAGGTTATCTCAGGGGCACCATCCCTGCCTGAGCAAAGGCATTGTCATTATCTCTAGGAAAGGCACTTAGAGTCATTCTCTGGTGTATATTAATAATGATACACTAATTGAATCCTGAAGTTCATTGCTCAGAAGCAATGGATTCAGAGCTGATAGTAGGATTTTATAGTTTTGGACAGAATGCAAGTGAGAGTGTTGCCAAGATAAACTCAAGGTTTGCTTTTATTGCTGGCAGGCATTGCAGGAGCTCCTTTGTTAGAGCTGGAGTTCTGCAAAATATATCAGCACAAAGCTCAGCCCCAAGTCCTTAACTCACTGTGCTCAAGGTGAAGTTCTTAATAATCTGTCCTGAAATTCCCTTACTACAGAGAATTTAAGAAATTCTTTTCCCCCCTGAAGGAATTCTTTTTTGAAACTCAGCACGGAAAGGTAAAGATTGTGGAGTTCATTGTTATTTTAAAGTGCCCTCAAGAGAGCAAGAAATGAGACATTTATTACCTTTGCATTGCAGGTTGCCACTGGCACAGGAAGTTTACCACTGAGTAATGGGCAAGGTTGGACAGGAACACTTTTTATCTGGAGCAAGCCCTTGTTAAAACATTGGCAGCACATTTTGGAGCCAGACATGATCAGACACACCACCAAAAAGCTGCAGGGGACACAGAAGGAATTGCACTTTTTTGTTTGTCCCCAGACGTGCTGTGCATGACTTCTGTGCTTTATCAGGAAAAGAACAGACTCTTTCCCCTCTATATTCCAGTGGGATTTTCTGATCACTCTCTTGGGTACCTAAAAAGACAATTCATCCAGAGAGCTGTGCTCTTCACACAGACCTTTTCTGTGCAGCTCTGGAGGCAAGGGACTGAGGAGCTCTGTAACAAACCTTGGCAAGTGGCACATATTCACTGTATTTGAAAGTTGGTACATTCCTAAGGGAGCTGCTTACAAAGATGACAAGCCATCTGTCCCTACTTCTGGTGTTTTCTCTGCTACCACATCCATAAGTTAAGGCAGAAATAATGTTTTCAACTCCAAAGCCTAATTTGGGCTGTAAATTGTAGGTTTGTAATAATAAATCTAGTTTAAGCCAGGCAGTGAGTATTTTTTGCATTGCCCTTTGCTGGTAGGAATTTCTTCTTCTAGCAGTGACATCTTGCAGATCACTGCTCTGTTTATTTGCATTAAATATGGTATATTATCACCAAGTCCACATTCTGGACTCCTGCTTTTTTCACCCAGATCCAGGTTTATTTACAGGTACCATTCTGCTGCACTGGCTGCTCTCTCCCAGTGGATATTCTACTATAATAAATGTGGGCAGTGTAAAAAAAACCACATTGCTTTGATTAGCAAGGTGCTGCAAGGGTGCATTGGAGAGTTACATCCACAGACACCTGGAATGAAGAGCAGTAAAAGGAAAATACTATTTCATTTCTCTGCAGACACGTTGTATGGGCAGAGCTGAGCTCTCCTGCAGGCTCTGAGCCCTCACAGCTGACTCTGTGACCAGAAGAAATGAGCTTGGACTCGATGCACCAGGCAAGGGAGGGGTTTTGGAATGAGGCATTTTCCTTGGGCAGGATGAGGGGATAAGAAGCCCAGCAGAGACTCAATCACTCCCATCCAGGGCATCCCAGGTACTGTGCCAGGTAAACACCAGGAACTGCTCAGCCACAGGAGGGTCCAGCTGCCAGCACAGACAAGCTCTCTGCAAAAGATTTTTCTACTTTGCTCTCAAATCCATTCTTCACACTGCTCTTCTTAACAATTTCCAGCAATTAAGGTTGTACAAACTTTCCCTTTCATTTCCCATCCCACCATCAGCTTCAATTTCAAATAAATTTGGTGAACTTCAGAGTCCTGACCCCTGGTAATGAAAGCACAGGATCCTCAAGCTTTCCTTAGGGCTGTGCCTGATAAAGGGCCAGTGTTAAGCTCATTGAATTTATGCCTTTTTTGAAAGAGTTTGTCCTTCCTACAAACTTCCAAAGTTTTACTGCTGGCCAAGCCCAAACCCACAATGTTTTTAGCCAACAGATTATATTAACTTCCACTGAACTAATCTCTAATTGCTTTACCCTCAGTGCTTCCAGTACAACATCTGATATGATTAGCTAGGCCATTAATTATTTTGTACTTTAACTATGAACCTCCTGCTGAAATCCAAGGAAAGGTCAATGCATATCTGGAGAAAATGATACCTAACAAGGTACATTTATCAGCAAATTAGGCACACTGTGAGTTCAGCACACACAGACTGTCCAAAGGCTTTTTACTCCTGTGCTAATGGTGCATCAGATTTTTTGCTAAGGATATTTGCTTGTAGTCAACAGGAGACTGCCTGGCTAAAAACCTCCCACGGGCATTAGCGAACAAAAATCCCTTATACATTATAACAATGACTCAGATTAAAGAATGCAGAAGATATTTGTTAAGTAGTCCAGTCTGCACAGATACCAAATGGCACCTGAGGAGCTGCTGTTCCACACAGTAAGTCTGTTATACATTTTCACCTCAAATAATAATAAAAAAATAGTTGTTGCCACGTAAACCTCCCAAGCAACAGCTTGACAAGCACTTGCTTCCAGCAGTGTTGCTGGCCTAAGTTCCACAGGCCCAAGCTGTCCCTTCTGCTGTGGCTGAGAAGTTCTTTGGCTCACCTGAATCAGGAGCTGATCCAGAGGTAAAAGCTTTTTTTTTTTCCTTCTGAACTACTTTTAACCTGAGTTCAGGTCCCCAGGCAGCCTCACAGCTGCACAGACACACCCAAGCAGGCAGATGAGTGATCAAAATAGGGAAAGAGCCTTGTAGGGTGATGGTACCACTCCAACTATGTCAAAACACCACCTGAGTGATTGCAGAATTAATTACTAAGTTCAAATTAGAGTAAAAGGAGCCTGACACAAGCCCTTGGAACACAGCACAGATGCATTTCCACCCCTGCCTTGAATCTGCTGTGTCAGTGCTCTGCTGCATTGGCATTTGGAACTTAATGCCATTTAAAAGAAAGGCACCACATCAAGGTAATATCAAAAATATATTGGGGACATAATAAAATAACTCAAGTGTATTTCAGTTCAATACATCTTTGAGGGTTTATAACTTGAATAATTTCTCCTGGAGGAAGGGTTAAGCTCAGGCTCTATTATCAAAACAAAGGACAACAGGCTGAAGAAGCTGTCCATATTCTGCACTTGTATTTGGCACTTCTTCATTTCCTCTTCCAGTTTATGAGTAACAACACATCTGGGTGCACAGAGCAGTTTTGCACAGATGGCAGAGTCCAGGAGGACTTGGGAGCCAAACCCAGTTTATTGCAGCCTCTGCTCAGGCAGTTCTCTGTGCCCAGGCACTCAGGCTGCAGTGAGCTCCTGCTTCAGAGGTCACAGGCCAGAGATTCTCAGCCTCTTTGCAAATCAAGCATTGATACAGGAGAAATCCCTGTTCTGTCCTCAGGACTTTTCAAAGAGGTGCCTCATTACATAAACACGTAATACATATGCATTTATACAAACTGTTAATTCTATCTCAGTTTGTAGTTTCTGTTAATAGCTCTTTTGATGCTGTTGTCAGGCACCATTGTGTTCTAAGTGTGTTATCTCCTGAGAGGATTTCACAAATCATTCAATATGAGATGTCACCACATCTCAATCAATAAACTTGTATCATGACCCTATTAACAAAGGGGCTTTCAGTGGCTGAAACCACATATATTTGTACAAAGGATGGCCTGAAAAGCAAAACTAATCTTGTTTATTGACAGAGCTCAGCTCTAAGAAAGAATAGTCCCTTAACAAATCATTTAGCCAAGATATTTTGCAGAAGTGCTGGCACCTTCATGAAGGGCTTTTGGAGGTGATTTATTTCTGCTCTCCAGCTACAACTCCTGTTTTTCACTGTCAGTATTTTCTTCACATGGAGCTTCCACTGAGAAGTGAAGGAGAAAAGCCAGAGGAAGTATTGTCATGCCAATGCTCAGCTCCCCTTTTCCTGGATGCTTTATATGGGCAGAAATCTGAGACCTGATTCTCCCTCAGATCCCTTCTCCAGCTCCCTTCCACACCACTTTAGACCCTCCCGGGTGGCTGCTAGAGCTAGAGCTGATTATTTAGATATTCAGAGCTGTATTTTCTTAGTCCTTTATGCAGACAGAAAAGTGGGGACAGAACAATCATACCTAAACATCCTGCAGTGCAGAGAACACCATGGATCCCCTAAGCTACCAGCAGATGAATAACCAAATGTTCCACAACACCCATAACAAACCCCAGCTTAGGAAAACTTGGCTTCTCACTCAGGTGAGCTCCTGATTTCTGAATAAACCCTGTCCTACTCATGCACTTAGAGCAGTCTCAAGCCTTAACATTGCTTTGGTTGTATTCACGAGGCCATTTTAACAAGATAACGTTAAAAGTTATTTGAATTGGTTTTTGGCAGAAAGTGAGCTACAAGGTCAACTGTTTGATTTGTTCTCCTCTCAGGCCTTTGTTCTCTGTAACCATCTCTTAAACAGATACACTTCACTTTTGATTGCCTGGATTTATATGGATCTGAGGCTGGTTTACAGACATACAAAAGATGATTCTTTAACAGCCTCCATATGTAAAGGAAACCTGAGAGCCCTGCATTTAAGAGCCACCGAGCTGAAAGCACCATTCTTCCTGCACTTTACCTTCAGGGGGGTGCCTTAGGTGGGGTTCTCTGCTCTCCAAACAGCTCAGCTGAGCACCAGGAACAAACCCTGTACTCGAGGCCACCTCTGTTCAAGTTACTGAAAATTTCCACTGTGGAAAAAAGACAAATACTTTGGTCTTTGGGATCTGCAACAGAGGGCAGAGCAGTTTCTGTTTTTCTGTCCATAGGTCACATTGCAGGTAGGAATAAACCCTAAAAGGAAGTGCTGGGTGATGGTTGTGGTGCTGGTCAGGGGGACCTCAGCAGGCTGGAGAAATGGGGGCTGTCCAGCAGGAAAGCAGCTCTGCAGGGACAGCCCTGGGTCCTGGTGACTCTGGGTAAACACATTGCTGCTTTTCTTAGCCCTGTTTGCATCACATAGCAGAACACAAGGTTCCCATATTCCCCTGTTTTCTGGTCAGACCCCACACACAGGGCCAAGGATGCCCCAAGGACCTGTGTGGGTGCAGCAGATCCCAGCTCACTGCTGCAATGCCCATTTTTCCCTCAGGCTCCCTCCTGGCAGACACCCAGGAGCTGTGTGGTACCCAGAGCCCATCTTCTGCTTCCCTTCACCCCATTCCTGTCCCCATGGGGAAATAGGAACTCTTTAGAGGACACTCCTGGTAAATCTGCACCTGAAGCAAATAAATCCCCCCCTCAGTGGCTCTGTGGAAATGCTCTGCAGGCTGCCTGGAATCATATTTACACTGGAGTGCTTCCATCAGCCTTTGGGAAGTTAATCCTGATTTACACTTATGAAAATCAAGTCTAGAGCCAAGCTCAGAGTTCAAGAGTGGCTGTTAGAACAGTGTAAAAAAAACCCAGACTGCTCCTATTATATCAAATAGTTGCCAGTGATTCCACTGTTTGGATTAAGCACAGGTTTGCCAAGAGCACTGAAATGGGAACAGGCACGTGAAATAGTATTTCCCATTATTAAACAGAAATTAATGGGATTTTTTATTTCAGCTCTGGGGAACACACCCTAATTCAAAGGGATGATTAAAAATAATAGTCCATTAATACAGCTCTTCCCCAATTCCTGCTCCTATTTAGACATCCAGTCTCCACCAGCAGCACTCTGGAACTGATCATTTTGTAGGAAATATGAAATGCTAGACTTTATTATTCATCACATGTGAAAAAAAAAGAATCACATGCAGGGAGGAACCAGGGAGAATATTATTATGGAAATAGCATTGTAGACAGAGTTTGGAAAACATATGTCATATTGCAGACACAAAGTTATAAATATTAATTTAACATTCATTGGGAAAAGACCAGGAAACTCTAGCACAGTTACTGGAAATTTTCTGTGCCATGCAAGGCATCTCCCAGCACAAGGAGGAATTATTTGCCTATGCTACTTTTATGAACAGCTGTGAGAGGAGGTGTTCCCAAGGGACAGGAACATTCCTACTGCCAGAAGCAGGGAGTCCTGGAACAGAGGGGGAGAAGCAGTGCATAAAAAGTTTTCCCAAAGAAAAAGATTTCAATGAAAAGAATTCACTTCTGTTTAAATGAGAATTTTTGGGGAAGGTACTGGATTTCTTAGAGAGGCTCTGATTTTTTCATTTGGAATTAATTCATATAAATGTCTACCTCCTTTCCTGTCCTACTATGCCCTGTTCCACAGATAATTTGATTTTTTAAAAAAATCTTCTGAACAATCTTTTTTTTTTTTTTTTTTTTAATGCTTACAATCACTTCAGCACAGATGAAAATATAGCAGGGAAAACTTCAAATTTTTGTATGTGGATTGACTAATTAAAGTGTAATTAGCCTTATCGGATTAATTATGCATTATAATACATACAAAAATAAATCAAAATTTACTTGATATATTTAAACTGTGCTGTGTATGGTGTGTGTTGCAGCACACAAGGAAGATTTCTGCTGAGGAAGCAAAGTATTCATTTGTAGCAGATTTAAAATCACTCTATAAACTCTATTTATTTTATTTTTCTTTGTTTTATATAACCATAGTTACACTCATTTTTCCTTCCTTTATGTTTAAACTTCCATTTGCTTTTAAGATGTAAGAATGGCTTGTTACTGTAGTTGCAGCCCATTTTTTGTTTCCATAACTAGAACTAATTTTTATGCCATATTCCCAAACCAATTTCTGCACTCCAGATGCTCCTCATTCCTGCAGCATCCTCCTGCTCCCTCTTCCATGGCAAAGGCAGCTCCTTGCCAGCCAGGGTCCCCCTGCAGCAACTGCTCTCACACATCCATAAAATCTGACTGTTCCTTGGTGCTGCTGTCCCCTCCCCAGGGGATGTGTCACAGCCCAGCACCTTCTTAGAAATGCTACTTAAGCAAACTCATCAGATTGCTGGCACAGAGTTGATAAATACAAATGTATGCAACCCTCCACTCTGATATTTAACATGAAAATGAGGCCAGTGGTCATGGAGTTTTTGTTGTGTATATATATTAAAAAAATTTGTATTCTAACTAACAAAGGACATTGTAAAGCTTAAAAAATTCTGTCTGACAGGTTAATTTATAAAGATATAAAGATGTTTGTCTGTTTTGGATAAAAAGTTTCCTTTGGCAAGCTCCCCAGAGCAAGAAGGATTTTGGAAAGCCAGCTCAGTGGGAAGCCCCAGGAGTCACTAAAGGGTAACAGCCCATGGAGATGCCAAGGGAACTGTTGGGTCTTGAGAAGCCAAACAGGAAAACCTCATTGTGGCCATCAACTATCAAATGTGAGAGTACAGGAGAAGACAGAGATGTTATTCTTGAAGATGCAGAGAAAGGACAAAAGGCCACAGATACGAGCCCCACCCAGAAAATTTCAACTGTGTATTAGAAAAAAAATTGCAATCCTAGTAGTCAAACATTACAACAGGGCCAGAGAAGCAAAGGATCTCCAGCCTTGAACAAGGCCCTAAGCAGGGAAGTTGGACTAAAGAACCCTCCAAGCTATTTTTTGTGATTAAATACAAAACTTTGTTGTAAAGACCCACTGGAAGTAAGGTAATTTTAATTACAGCCATCAATCTCTATACACAATAATGTGTATTTTACATATATCAAGGAAAAGAAAAACCATACTGCATTTCAAAATTTGTTTACTGCAATAACAGAGGCAAATAGTCAGGAATAAGGTTAAGCCACTAATATTAAGGAAAGCCACAACATGTGTGTAAATTGAAGCCAGATGAAAGCTACAGAAGCTCAGTACTCAGAGACATTAATTCCAAGGGTTTCACAATACCTAACTCACCTCAACCTCATTACATGAAAATGGAGTCTGGATTGCAGGGCTGGATCTAGATTATTATCTAGCACCCATAAGCTTCAGGTTCCTATTTACAGTAACAGTTTTGAGATGTTAAACTGCAAGGTCAAGGTAAGTGTTTTAGTTCTCACAACTGCAGCCTAGTTTCACTAAAATTGCCTTAATCAACTTAGAATAGTCTGTGATTCTATAATTACCAGATCAAAATGTCATTTTAAATTGTTCCTCATTTCAGGATATATGAACACTGAACTAGCTGTAACAAACTTCTAATATTTTCAAAGTCAAAAGTTCATTTTTACTTAAAAAAAAGCCACAATAAAACTCTTAACAGAGGCTTAAAAAGGTCTTTATAAAATAATCTCCATCACACTTACAATAGTAAGAAAATTATTCTGGTTGCTAGTTTTTAGTAAATATGAACTGGTTTGTGTAATCTGTATTAAAGATGGTTACAACTTCAGTTCACATTTCATTTCCTAAAGGGGCATGAACAAATGTGTCAAGAAAAGTAGATTATTGCTGTTTCCCATCAAGTCCTTTTTACTAAGGACATGCTGCCTTGGTAGGCAAAGCATGTCTGGCAGCCAGCTGAGACAGGAGAGCTGAAGGAGAGAAGTTATGATTTGCATGCCAAAAAAACCTTCTTCAATCACCTTATATTTGGCAATGGTACAATTGAACTGATTTAAGATCAAAACTGTGTCATTCCATCCAACTCCTGAATGACAGTCCTGATCATCTCATAACTTAAGTTTGCTTGAAGTGACACAAGAAGGCAGAATCCAAGCAAGTTCTGGACTGGCAGGGAAAAAACCTCTGATGCTTATCCTGTCATATGCAACTATGAAAATACCAGATGTTCTTCAGAGGGTTTTTCACCAGGTCTGCTGGAGCAATGGGTATGGCTGTGCAGAGAGAACAGAACATGGACATATTGGAAACAGGAAATCTATCAGGTTTTCTATTCCTGCAGTACTACTAATCAAATTAAATATGCCAGCATTCAATTTCAAGAGGGCTCAAAAAGATCTAAAAATCCATACACGTTTTCAATCAAACTTTTCATACAGTAAGCCTCTGAAATGTACTTTCTGTGGACATAAATTGGCAATTACAACTGCAAACAGAAAAAGCTCACAATAACTGCTAATAGGGTGTCATTCATTATACATTTTAACCAGCTGTTAGGTTCTTTAGCTTTTGGTAATAAATTATCCTAGTGAGGATGGTGACAGTTTGTATGTCCAAGTTTGGTCTGCTAGTGCACTTTTTTCCATTGTTTATATGAAATCTTACACTACTGTTTCACAAAGAGCAGCTTCTAGAAGAGCTAAATCAAATCACTCATACAAAATAAAATGGATGTTGCTGTCAGAGGCACCACTGGTAATAATTACCTTCACACCACCATCTTCATGTTTGAAGGTCTTAAAAGAACAGGAAAAAAAAGAAAAAACCCACATGATTGCTAAGACTGGGGGAGAATTTTCCACTTCAGTACTTCCAGATTCCTTGTGATGTGATAATATTTAACACAGCACATGTAAAGACATTTCTTGTTATGTGGAAAAGATCCTGGTCTCGTGGTGGGCAGCCTTCCCAAGACATCACTTCAGTGCATCACTTCAGCCTCCCATTTAAGCCTCTGGTATCTGAATCCCAGTCTCAAACACTGTCCAGTGCTGGGGGGACATTCTGAGCAATTCTTGATGGAATGACAGACTTCCCTGACTGTGGTTTGCTCTGTGACATCCCGCTAAACTGTCCCCCAACAGTGTAGTTCCCAATGAAAAAACCACAATTATCCCAGGGTCTGCTGCAGCTGAGCAACAAACTCGTCTGAGCTCTGCACTGATAAATCATCACGTCCTATTCTCCCCTGCAATGCAGCTTAAAGGCATTTCCTTTGCAATGAGATTCCTACGAGATTCCTTTCAACCAGAGCCATCATAAAGAAATAGAAGTAGAGAAAAAATTCTGCCACTGTGACTTGAGACTGTCCTAAGCCATTGTGGTGACTGATATACCACTGTCAGAGCTGTGCAGCCAGCTGGTGCCTTTTTTCTTTTACTTCTCTATGCTTTAAAGAAATGCATTTGATCAGCCTTGACATTTTATTTAAAAAAAAAAGCCACTATCAACTGACCATCAGAAGCATTCTGTTACAAAAGAGTGCTAAAACTGTATGGTAGCAATGAAAGATACCTAAAATATTTCTCTGAAATGTCAAGCATTTCTCTTCATGCTGGGTATTTATGTACCTTGACATTATCAGCTCTTCTGAAAATGGAGAAATACATCAGAAACTATCTTGTATGATTCCAAAAAGGCAAGGTGCATATTATTTCTTCCTTGCCTCTCAAAAGTATTTTTTTCTGTAATATCCAGTGATGCAAACTGGTACAATACAGATCCTTACTTTGGAAACCTACATTTTAAAATAAAAATACCTGCAAGAATACCTCAGATCTAAGATACTCAATTATAACAGTATTTAATTTCTTTTCAAAGCAAGCTTCCATGCTGTGTCATTTCACTTGTTCTACTGAAATTTTTAGGCTATACAAAGATAATAAAATACTGACCCATATAAGGGTCTCATTAATTTATCAACAGCAATGTTTCACATCTTCTTAGGAGACAAACAGCTTTTTGCTAGCAAATGTGCACCATTGGTCAACCAATGCAATATGGACATTAGAGCAGTGAAACACTTCTGGGGTACTTTAATCTACTGCACTGTAAATAAAGTTTCATCCTATCTAATTTCACCAAATTTTCCTATTCTTGAACACTCACTGAACAACTGAACTGAGGGAGAAGCATAATAAAAAGACCATACTTTGGTTGTATTTGTAGTGGCAATTATCATCCAGTACCAAAAGCACTAACATCAGAAATCTTTGGGAAATGAAAGGAAAACTCAAAGGCTTCTTCTGCATTCAAGTTCAGAAATTGTTTTTGCAATCAAAATGACATTTAATGGCTGTCTGCTTCATAATTTAAACTTTTGAGGAGAAAGAGAAAGTGAAGACATCTAAGCTGCAGCTGAATTTGATATGAGCACAGAAGTTACATTACAACAAACTTACAAATTCATGTTTTTATACATCAATGCTGTGGCTGCTCAGGATTGATATTCATGGTCCTGTATATCTCTTTGAGAAACAGCAAGGCAGTGTCTTCAGATCCCCTATGAAGAATGAAAGAAATAAAACAAAAGAATAAAAGGGAAGGAAAAAAAAGGAAAAAGTTAGTTCAGAAGATGGACCATAGTTCAGTATGGTCCATCTTCTAATTCTCCTAAGTTACATTCCATTCTATTTCAGCTCTCTAAAAAGTTTGCGCAACCTCTTGGCCTACTATTTATTTTTCATGAACATGGCCTTACCTCTACCAACTTCCTCCAAGCTATAATTCTACACAAGTTTTGAATTAGTTCTGCTATCAACCCCAGCCTATGCATTTACCTATTTTTCTAGTGCATTTCCTCCTCCTGTCCTCCCTAACTTTCTATGCTGCAACTCTAAATCCCCTCCTCCATCCACTTCTTTGATGTTACTTCCTTGTCTTAATCTCCTCAAATAATGTATCAATTTTTGTCCTGAATATATTCCACACTTTATTCTATTCATTTTTCCTACTCCATTAATTAGACCAGTTCTAGCAGCAATATTCTACTTCTCTAACTGGCAGCCCTTCATTGTAAACAGACTATGTTAAACACCCAGTCTTCCTCTCTTGCTTACCACTAAAATGTTAACTAGGTCTCAAATAATTTGAATATTAATATCATTCAAGTGCCACGTTTCCAAGTGGCTGTTTTCCCTCTTTTCAAAAATCAAAGCTTCAGGCTATCTGAATCTAAAGTTAACATGAATAGACTTAATTTTATTCTTCATCCATAAAATGCTATTTAAACACACATAAACAATACCAACATAAAAAATAACAACATTAAAAAGGCAAATTTTAACAAAGTTCCAGAGCTGCAGGAATTGTTAGGTGAGGGCAGTTTCCTATGCTTTTTAAAATAAATTATATAGGAAGCCACTAAAGAAGATTTAGATGGTCAGAATTGTGATCCTCCAAATATAAGGAACATAATTTGCAGAACAGCAGTACAGCATTAAACATGCAAGCTAAGGGAATACATGTATTTTCCACAATTCAGCACAAACATTTCTTGATGGTCTCTGCATTAAATGAGCAGCAAACAAGCAAGCAGAAGTTTCAACACAGAAGCTCCAATCTCTCCAACACTCAGAGCATTTCATTTAAAGCTCTTCCCACTATTCCTTAGGAAAAAAATGCTCTCCTATTTGGGTCATTAATCACTGTGCTTATCTTCCTCGAATGACAAAAACAGCCACGGGTATCAAGTTTTTAAAATCCTGGCAGTGATCGGCTGCCACCCTGTGGAAAGAATCCCGATCCCTTCAGCCCTGCCTGTGGAACAGCACTGCCACCACCGGGTCACCCCGACAGAGCTCAGTGCTCACAGCAGCCCTGGGAGCCCCTCCTCTAGAAGGTGCTGAGCTTCCACCGGGAAGTGATGATGGCTCTAATGAGACCCTTCAGGTAACGCCTTCAGAGCTGTGTTTTAACCTCTGGAAAAAATGCCTGCTGCTAAAATTACCTACTGAAAATCAAAACGTCCAGAAAGAATGTAGAGCACTCTTTGTACAGCACCTGCTGAACTCAGAATGAGAGACCAGTCACTCCTCCCTCACCGACACCACTTTGCACAGCTCACAGCTGACACCCAGGGCTGGCTCTTACATACCAAGGTGTGTTGTTAAATATAGTTCACACATCCTTTGCTCTGCCAGAAGAAGCAATAAAGGTTTACCACTTATTGTAGTCCAATAAAAATCCTTTGTGAAGTTTTATTTGAAAAGCTACAGCTGTGGAAACACTTCCAGAGTTCTCCTTGTTTTGAAAATGACAGTAGCTAAAAATGTGTGTTTGGAGTGTCAAAGGTCGAGAGAACAGTGTGCAATGTCTTTAGTGCAAACAGATTTGTTCACTGTGTGCTAACACAGAATTTTACTTTGAAATAGGATTACATAGTGACATCCAAGCACAATAGTCTGAGCCTGACACTCCTGGACAATCACATATACTGTGTCCCTTAAGCAGTATTTCTGGAATCACAGGTATTTGCCCTTACCAGTAGCACAGGTGACTCTGCAAAGCAAAGAGGTACTCATTGAAGCTTTCTATTGGTTTCTCTTGTAGAACATAATCAATGCGCCGCCCTCCATTCAGCATCCCAACCTTCACTGAAACATCTTCATCTTTGGGAGGGTCTGGACTTTCAGTGATCTTCTCAGCTGAAATCACAGTTTCACATTTAAACTATTTTCAAGCACAGTCTGCATGACTATAATTAAGAAATATTACCCATTTTTCCTGCTGTAATTTCCAAGTGTTTATGATAAGACAGTAATAACCTGAACTGCTCAGCATGGTCCAGAAAGGTTACTGAACTATAGGCTTACTTCTTTCCTAACAGTTTAAACAGTTTTCTTAAGAAGTAACTGCTGAATGATCTCTCCCTGAACTCACTCCAACCCACAAAGCTTTCATGGTAATTCTTCTCCCACACCCAGCTGAGGAGGAGAGTGACAGAGCAGCTTTGGTGGGAACCTGGCATGTAGCACAGACCTCCTTAACAGGGTCAGGAAAATCAATAGCAAACAGTCATTGGGATACTCAACTTACTTGAGATAAGTTACAGAAAAACCAATAATGTGTCCACGTACCTTCCACCACCTGCTTTTCTTCCTCCTCTTTAATTTGGTTAGCTACTTTCTCCAGTTCTGCTTGCAGCTGGGTTGAAGATGTATGAGCACGTGCAAATTCATTAAGGGTCTGCCATGCACTCTTCAGAGAGCTAATAAAGCCCTGCTTCAGATCAGATCCCATTCGAGATAGAGAGTCTTTCAGCTCTGAGAAAGAAAAAAAAAAATCACACAAAAAATTAATTCAGAAGGATTTAAAATTACCAACTAAAATCAGAATGATAAAGTTCTGTTCAATAAACATTTCAATTACCAGGGGAAACAGGCCTGCTATGACATAAATGCATGTTTTTTGCTTCTCTATTCCATTTTAAAAGATTAGGTGAAGTGCAATTAATACACAATTGATTTCTTACTAAAAAGGTCAATGAATCCACCTACATCAAAGTCAAAACAATAAGGAGCAACAGACCATATTTTTCTCCTTTACTATACACACTTTTGGAGAGTTGTAACCTGAAACAAGTATCTTGTGTAGTCTAGCAAAGCAGACTCACTCTAATGGACAATTCCAAAGGACAGAGGCTGCAGAATTTCTCCAAGTGCCTGAACAGAGTTTTTCAGGAGGGCTCTGTGAACTTGCACAACAGCAAATCTGACTTTCCTTATTAGATGGGTGAAATTTAAGTAGAGCCCCTTGGTCTGATGTGCACCCATGAGCAACAAAATCAGTCCCTGCCCTCCAGTGGCTACAGGACCTCCTTTTCCCTCAGGGTTTCCAATACTGAACAGACTCTTGTTAAACACATCATGGTGGTCATTAGGGACATCAATAAATTTAGTTCCTGTTTCACAGCTTCTTAGAAATCAGGTGATCAAGCAATGTACAGCTATGCGTCAATGGGACTTTGGTAATGAGAAAGTTAAATCTGGAGGAAATATGATTATTGCTTCTGAATGGAATTGTGAATGCCCAACTGACGGGGCTGAGTGGAATCACCTCTGATGTTTAGGAAAAATATGGAGTCAGATATCCAGGGATATTAATTAGTCTCTTAAAATCTTACAATATTCTAATGGATCAAATGAGAAATAATTAATAGGATCCATATGAAGTAAGTTTTCTTTTTACCTAGATGAAGTCTTTTTCTGCCTTTATGATGTGGAATGAGAACTGGTTTTAAATCCATGTCTTCAATGATCATTGGTTCTAACCTGTAAGCTACTGGATCAAGCTGTTAAGAGACAACACATTGACATTTAGTTATCTTTAAAATTATTCTAATTATCACATTTCAGTGAAAAAAAATCCCTATTTATGGATGATAAGACAACCATTTTTGAATTCTGCACTATTTGAATTTACAGAAATTCAGTTCATGACATACTGAACAGGTTCATGAACTAGTTTGGTCTTGTTTTCCTGCAGAAGGAGATTCTAATGAGTAAACACAACAGCAAGATTTCCTTGCACTCAACCTCTATCAATGTGCCACTGTTGAATTGTTAAACAAAATGAGACAGAGGAGGACAAATACTGCATGTAAAAATACAAATACTCCATAAAAATCTACAAGAGTGACCTCAAATAAATGAAAAAAAACCCCAAACAACTCCCCCCCCACCCCCCAAATCTTCCTTAATTTTGAAAAGAAACAAAGTAAATATTATCAAAACAATGCATGCCTGAAAGTGTTTTAGGAAATGTACACATGGGAATAGTAAAGAAGGCAAAACTTGGTATTCTGCCTTTTTTGTCATCTACATCAAATAAAATCAAATGTCAAAATCATTGCTACTCACTGGGTGATAGATATTGAAGAATCCCTTGCAGGTAGGGAGCCTGTAGTTTTCATCAATCTTCTCCACACCCCTCACAGTAAGGAACACACCAATAGGGGAACCAAGAGCAAAGAAAATATCTGGTTCAAAGTCCAGTGCGCTGTAAACCACAGAAACCTACCAGACAGAAATCAGACACATCATCTCTCAGAATTGTCAGCTTCAAAGGAAGTAGCAAAAGGTCATCAACATGAAAAAAAAAATTATAGTGAAAAGAGAGAATTGATCAAATCTTTTAAATTGTTCAAATAATTTAGATCTACATAGTCTCACCTGGCCAGTTCCAACTTCAAAATATTCATAGTCAATGTTCACAGAAGACACAGATGCACCAACTGGGAGCTTCCTCTTTGAGTGCATCTGACCAGACTCTGAAGGTGAGACAGAAGAAATTGCCTCTTTTGATTTCTGGGTGTCTTCTTGAGTCTGGAGTGTGGCAGCCAGCACTGCTTTCTTTTCTGCTACTGCTTTCTTCTGTTCCTTTTGAGAAAAGTTTTAAAGTTAGGGAGAAAAAAGGTTAATTTCACAGTTGTCAGAAGTACTTCAATATATTCAGGATGCTAACAAGAGTGTTCAAAAACAGAAGCTACTCCACAGCAAGGAAGCCAGTTACATTTGCTTAACAACTTTTAATTTCAATTCTGAAATATGTATTTACCTGCTTGGCTGCTCTGTCTTTTACAAAATTAGCTATTTTCTTTCTTGGTCCAAGAGGTATCCCCATCTCCTTCAGGTCATCAACTGTACACATGAGCTACAGAAACACCAAACACATGCATCAAAATATATTTTTCTAGTAGAAAAAGTACTTATAACTTTTCTAGTAAAATGAATAATTTCTTACTGGCAATGACTTATGAATTTGTTAAGTCAATTTATGAAACTACAGAAAATACAAAAAATTAAAAAGACATGACACGAAGTGCCTTAACATAACTGGCAGATGCACCACATCAAGAAAAAACAACAGCTGCAGAACACTCAGTCTTCAAGTCATGCATTGATTATCTTATCTTTGCAACTGCTCTCAGGGCCACAAACTGAGAGGAAAAACAAAACAACATGAAGAAAACCAAACATAAGCCTCCATTCCCTGGGCAGCCCCTGCAAGCCAAGTGAAGGTTTCTGTACCAGAGATTCCATGTCGATCCGCTCCTTTTCAAAGGTGCTCACGTACTCTGACAAACTGAGCATTTCCAGAGTCTTCTGCAGAGTGGGAACGTCTTCCTCTGCTTCTGGCTCACAAAGGTCATCAGCAGAAGTAGCAATGGAGGAGCCCAAGGAACTGGTATCTT
The DNA here is from genome assembly GCA_013397155.1 of Irena cyanogastra. Lineage (NCBI taxonomy): Eukaryota > Metazoa > Chordata > Aves > Passeriformes > Irenidae > Irena > Irena cyanogastra. Next base: position 345,113 of record VWZV01010933.1, on the reverse strand, counting down.
CAGTCATCTCAACAAAACAGCACAGAAACAGCATCACATCCTCTAACAGTGGAAAACCAGTAAGCAGCAAGCAAAATCAAGCTTAACTACTTTCTCTTCAAAACATTATCAAGCAAGCTCTGTAAATATACATTCATTTTTAGTGAAGCAGGATACAGATTTTCCACTAAAATTGAACTGCAAAATAAATATTTTAAAATTACTATGAGAAACAAAACACTCAAAAATGCTTCCTTTTATTCCTCAAACAACTGATCACCATTTCTAGTCTAAACACAGATTCTTTCCCTTTTATACATCTTCCCCATCACTTAGATACTGTCAGACCAAGTTACATGTTCATAAGGGTCAAAGCTGATGTTCACCATCAAATCTCATTACTGGCCTACTTGAAACTTAAGAGAGAGCTAATTAATTTGTCCTCAGAAATTACAATATTTACAAAATAGCATCTTTCCATGAACATGTTTAAATGTACTATCAAAACCCACAAACTTGGTTTAGCTAATAAATTCTGAAAAGTAAGAGAAAAAAGACTGAAAATATCAGATCTTTTGGCCTAGAAAGACCAGCATGCAAATTACCTGTTTATCATGAACAGCCATGTCCTTCACACTCCCATTAACACCAGAGAATGGTCCAGAATTTACTGATGAAGCCAAGTCCTTCTGGTTAGACAATATGTCAAAGAGAATTAAGGAACCTGCAAACAGGAATTAGAGTTGATTTGGGAAAAATATCAGGTTTTCCTGTCCCTAAATATTGAGCAAGATTTATATGCAATAGTAATGTCATGGTATAGTTTGATCAAGAGATGGCTAAATTAAAATATGCATATATTAACTTGAACATAATCACTCTCAGCTAAAAGCAATCCCTTTTCTTCCCTGTTCATGCTTTATCTAGTTGCCATGACTAAACTATTTTTCCTTAAACACCTGAGACTGCTTGATGAACTGGAGGAAAAGCTCCAGTCCAAACCAATATGACAGTATTCTGCTCTATCACTTATTCTATCTTCCAAAAAAATGATTGTACTTTTACCAAGTGAGGGTTCTGAGACACAGACATCACCCACCTAACAAGACATCAGATAACCTGTTAACTTTTAAACACAGATCAGACACTACGTTTTCATGAAGGGAAGTACTAACTTTCTCTCAAAGCCTGATAAACTCAGCTGTTGCCCTAACAGCTAATTTGAGTTTTATGCATAACAAAGGGGCCATTTTCCTTTAGGGAGGAACTGATTTGGGGTAAAAGCAGCATTCCTCAATCACCTAAGCTGTGCCCAGCCACAGAGACTCCCCCTTTGAAGTCGGGGTTGCGGCTCATGAAGAGCGCGTACAGGCGGTTCATTTCCATGCCCACTTTATCCACGATGGTCTGGCAGTAGGTGGGGCTGTTGTAGAACAGGATGTCGAGCAGCGTTTCGTTGGTGAAGTGCCTCAGGCGACCAATGCTCGGCAAAGTGATTTTCTTTATGTTCCTGGTAACACAGAATCGTTAAAAGCATGAAAGGCTTTAAAGAACTGCTCGTGATGACTTCGTTAACTTTTGAAATTAATGCAATGTAAATGCTGCAGAAAGGGTCTCTAAAGAGATTTTAAAAACCCATACAGCCTTCTGGCCTCGTTGCATATTCACACATTAATGCTACCTGCTGAATGTAATATTTGAGAAAGATACAGCTCCTTTTTTCCTTTCCAGGCTGAAGAGATGCCTGAAATAACATCTTCTCTATTCCAGCACTGCTCTCATAAAGTACCAGGGAAGTTTGGTGAGCAGATTGAAGTGGAACAGAAAAAGGAACTCGCTTATAAAATTAGAATCACAGAATGGTAATACTCTCTTTTTGAAGGAAAAGCTTGGCATCACCATCTGCCTGCCTGGAGTCAAGACAGCTGCACTGGAATTGCTATAGACTTGAGACTGCCTGGTTTGATTAACAGAATAAGGATCCCTCCTCATGCAGTGCTCAAATGCAAATAAAACACCAAGGCTGGAGAAAAGCAGTGTGATTTGACTGAGCTACAACAGTCTGGAGAATATCAGCATTGCTTTAAGTGGCACAGCTTGCCACCCTCACAATTTTTACTTCCCCAGCTTTGAGCAAGGGAAACAGCTTGAAATATGAAGTCACAGCAAAGGGGTAGGCACAGAGAAGGGATTTTAAAACAGATTTTTAAATGCTGTAACACTCCTACCCAAATACAGATACTTTGCTTCAAAAAAAGAACCCCTTAGCTCAAGTGCCTAATCATAATTCAGGCACTCCTCTGGGACTGGACAGAGGGCTCAATGCCTTCCTCAGAAACAACTGCTAGGGCCAAACTCAGACTGCAGGAAAGTAAAGAACAGGAAACCCTCCACTCTAAATTGTGCACAACTCACGGACAAAACATCTTCATGCTCAACACCTCATACTTGTGATCACAATCTCTACACATTCACTCATCATCGAGTATCATCCACTGGCCACTCTCATGCAAATTCAGTACTGAAAAGTTGTGTGCATGAAAATAAACAAGAGAAATATTCCTCATGCCCTTCCAGCTTTCTGAATACTCCTCATCAAAATGTTAATTTTAAAAAATCTGCAATTCTCTACTCCAGTCATACATTTACTCATGTAGCCTGCAGGGCATATGAACTGCTCTTTTTCTCCACTTTCCATAACCCGTTAAACAGCTTTTAAGATGTTTTCAACATTAAACAACACCCTCATCTCACCTGTCTACACCTGTTGCATCTCCATGCAGAGAACTGTGCCAGTGAACTGGAAGGAATTCCACCCTGCTCACTTTGCGTTCCTCCAAACATTTCTTAAAGTGAGTCTGCAACAACTTCAGAGAAACAGTCCTAAAATCATCAACTGTGAAGAAAAAGAATAATGAAAATCTCATAGCTGCAGTACTCAAGTAACACATAAATAGTCCCTCCTTCCCCTTAATTTCACAGATAGTCAGAATACAAATGATGGACACTGAAAACTGGAAAAATCTTTTCAAGTACTACTACTCTAACAATAAGAAAGTACATATTTTTGTTAAAGTGGATTTTTTAGTAAGCTTCTATTTATCTCTCAACGACTGCCTGTTCACTCCATAACCAGACAGGGCTTCCTTAATTTACTCAGTTGTACCAGAGTGTACTAAAAAAAAAAAAAAAAAAAAAAAAACAANAAAAAAAAAAAACAAACAAAAATCACACCACACACACAAGCCACACAAAGCAAACACATCCACTCACACCACAGAAAGAAAAAGCAAAAAAAAACCTATCAACCAAAAAAACCCCTCACCATATATCCCAAAACCCAAATCATACTGCAAGTGTGATACTGAGTACTAGTAATAACAGCTAAAGCTTCAAGTTTGACAGAACATGGATTCTGCCTTTGGAAAATAATAATGAAAAAATTGAACCTCTAAACATTAGAGACTTTTCTTTAAAAAAAAAATTATAAAGACGCGCTTATCTGAATATGAGCTAGAGAGAGCCACATTTAAACGGCAAGAATACAACTGCTCATTATACAAGCCCAAACTTACCACATTCAACAATGCTTCTAAACCTCAAGTCACATACAGGACCTATGCCATGAACCATAAATACCAGATGGTCAATTTGGGACATTTCTCCTGTAGAAAAAAAAGAAAGGAAAACATTCAGAGTACCCATATGTACAGCAGGAGTGAAGTTCAGAGTCTAGCAAGTGTAATACACACTTGATTTATAAAGCCTATTACATAACATGGTTCAGGACATAACAGAGCCCACAGGACTCCTTTGATTAAAACACCCCAAAACCAAATAACCTCATCAAGCAGCTGAGACGAAGGAGTAACTTTAATCTTTAGGCTCCAGTCACAAACAGCACACAGCCACTCCACCCACTATTGTCCAGCTTCTGCATAGATCCAAACTGACTGCTCCCAGTGCAGACCCAAGTGCACCAGGAATCTCATCACCTACCATCAGGAATCTCATCATGGTCATCATCAATTCCACGTTTCACTACCCTTGGCCTTGCCTGCCCATCTTGAGCGGTGCCCCATTCATCTGGTGTGGCAGAAGGCTGGAACTGAACTATGACCTGCAACAAATACAGTGTCCAATTCCAACCACAGAAAACCCTCATGACTCATACTGTTAGTCTGAAAGCACTGCATGGTTGAACATACTTTTTTATTGCTTTACCTCGCATCTGAAAATCTGTTTTCTTCCACAAAATCCTTAACAGTGTGAAAAGCAAACTGATGACTCGAAGTAACCACTAGGTGAAGAAGCTGGGCCTGCTCAGTGATTCTGAACCATTTTAACTTCCCAGCCAATCACTGTTCAAATTCCTCCTTCCTAGTCTCCGGCATCCACTCTTCCTTAGCAGATTACTGCTAATCTGAGGAAATTGAATGCTACCTATCTACAGGTATTTTCTCCTATCACAAGGAGAAAATGGAAAAAAAATAAGTGCGGTGCTTTTCAGGGAAGGACAACAGCATCTGAAGTAGTCCAGAAACCCTAAAAAGTGAGTAATTCTGTAGTACAGTTGTTTATAGGACTTACAGTCCGAACTCCAATTTATGACACCAAGTGGTTTATATGTTCCTTCTCTAGATTTTTACTGGACACAATTCCCTAACCAGGATTATTAAACACTTTTAAGTAGGAGCAACCACGATCCTTTCTGCCCCCTGGATAGTTCTGTGTATTAATTACTGCATCTGTGATAAGTGAAAAATTAACAGTATTGATCAATAAGGCTGAAGTCCATGTTTTAATCACATGAGACTGTTCACAGAGTATTTAGAATAACTTTCAAAGCTTGTCTTGCTATACCTTCTTATGGCCTGAAAAGAAGCAGAAACCTTCTCAGGTCTTAAAGAAACTATTTACCTTACAGCTAGATTAATGCTCTTCTCCACATGAAAGCTCTTTGTTTTAATTTTATTTGGTACAGACTGAGGTTAAACTAATTCAAATTGCTTACCATTTGCTGCCAGTTATGCCTAGCCAAAATATTTACTATGCAAACCCTTATTCTCTTTAGGTTTCAGAAAGCACTGTCTTTTAACCACATGACATGACAGCACACCGAAGCAAGCACAGGTTCAGTGTTCTGTAAACTTGATCATCTTTAATGCACACACACACACAGAACGACCAACTGGTATGTTTCAACTGGTATGCAAGATAAAGACCACATTCAATTTATGCTTCCATCCATTTGCTCGCTCCCCCTTAATGAATCCTATGAGACACAACTGCCAAAATCTATTACCTTGGGATTATGCATAACAATTGTCTCTCCATTTGGAAATTCAAGTCGCCGATGCCATTGATTTGTAGTTACAGCCCTTTTATATTCTGCCTGAAACAGTGAACAAGTTACACAAAATCAGCATGACAAACTTCTCAGTATTTTGTGGCCTCATGTAATGCTATGGTTAAAATTGACATAATTTTCTTTATATAAAAATGTCACATGTAGAACTACACAAGCAGGTTTTAGGTCACAGCAGTGCAGGACTGATACAGGAGCAATGTGGCCTCCTAGACACTCCTCTTTCCAGGATTTGCTCATGTTCCAAAAAGTGCATTCTGAAAATCATCTTCACGAAACAAAGAACTGTTTCTAAGGCGATCAATATAATGAACTAACAAGGTCTCTGGGACTTACTAACCTCCAATTTGTCACTGAAGTCCTCAGTGTAAGGGATGAAGCGGCTGTCCTTGTCTCCCTTGTAGAACCACAGGCAGCGCCTCACTTCCGAGGGCTCCTCCTCCCAGTACACGGCTTTCCTCATGCGCTCATACAGGAAAACGTCGTAGCGGCCACCGTCCGTGCTCAGCACCACGCTCTCGGGGTCAGGCTGGACTGGGACACACAACCACACCTGGTCACCACACTAACACATCTCTGTCCCTGCTCAGCATCACGCTCTCGGGGTCAGGCTGGACTGGGACACACAGCCACACCTGGTCACCACATTAACACATCTCTGCCCTCTCAGCCCAGCCCCAACCACCCCTGTGATCAATATTAGGCCATTAAGATTGACAGTCACACCATGGCAGAGAAGCTTTGTAACACTGTGATGCTTCTAGAAGGCTTCTATATGCTCTGTACACAACAAAAAGCTTGAAAAAACACTCAAATATGAATACTTATTCCAGAAATGACAGTTTAACAAAAAGGCAACCCAAGACACAAATAATGAAGAGTTCTAAATGAAAATCTGATACCTATTTGGGATGGTACATCTCAGCACTGAAAACATCAAGCAGTGATGATGTCAGTGAAATAAATTAAGTGGCACAAAACACATCTTCAAAATATTACTTATTACTGCCACACACAAGTGGCATTATCCCAGTATTTTCCTTTAGTCCTTCTGCTCATCTCTGGATAAGATTCAGGACTTACCAGAATTATAGACCTCCTCTAGTCTTGCAGAATCCAGAATGCTGAATGGCATCCATATTTGCTTGTCCTCCACCTCCTTACAGTAGAACCAGTGGGGCTGAACCGGCTCATATTGGTTCTGCAGCAGCATAGGAGGGGCTGGGACCAGGGGCCCTGCAGGCCTGGCAGGCTGGAGCTGGGACTGGGATGGTGGAAACTGAAAAGAGATGGGCTCAGCACCTCAGTCTCACAGAGTTTGTACAGAACTCTTCTATACTTTGCTATAGGGAATACTCTGAACCTTTATTTCTAACACGTTTTCCTCCCCAAGAACATTACCTTCCCTTCTAAAAATATTGTCCACTTTATCATCTGTTTGAGAACTTACACCTTCTCAAACTGAGAAAGAATGTGAATGTCATTATCACAAATACTGTTAAAAACTGCTGTGGTTCAGCATCATGATTACCTAAAATCAGTGAGATTTCAAATATTCTCTTAAATTTTCAAAACTTGAGCTGAACTTGTTTCTAACAACCACAAAATTTGACATGAAAATAAAAACATATTCTTCTCATTGTTCATTTACACATAATTATGCTTCTGCAAAAAGACACCTGAGTTTAACAAGTGGCCACTTCAGCAATAGCTCTCCTCCTGCAAAGTGACCAGAATAGGCAGATTTCAAACTCAAATGTAGCATCAGTAGCACAAGAAAAGTAACTGATTTTGAAAGGGTCTACAGCCTACATAAAGCTGATTTCATACAAACTGTACAAAAATCCCAGTCAGTACAATTAAAAGCAACTGATGTCAGCAGTAGCAACTGCCTTGCTTGACGATACATTTAAAGGGGAAAAAAAGGGCACAAAAAATGTATACTATATAAAATTCAAGAAACAGAAGTTCTGGTATTATAAAATCTAAAACTCCAGACTGTTTAGGTTCTACTGCCTTTGCTACATTTTGTCATTATATAACCTTCACATTCTTTATTCTTGATAACAGAAATACAGCAATAACTCAGGCAAAAACAAAAATAGTTTTTGCTGTTTTCAAGGTAAATGTGCCAGGTTTTATTAACCCATTGGCATTACTTTAATAATGCTTTTGTGCAGGTAGAAAAGAATGAAGATTATTGCTTTATAACACACAAAATCCTCAACCAATTTGTTTCAAAGAATTTGCTGACAATTGTATGTGACTTAGTTTCAAAAAACTCTGGCTTCACCAACAAAACCAGCTTAAAAAGAGATTTTAGCCCATATCTTTGAAATGGCTGAATGACCTGATTTAAAGCTGAGGCACAAAAAATACAGCAGCACAGCTGAAACTCAGCAAACTCAGAAACCCACAGAAAGGAGCAACAGAACTTCACAACTTGGCTTTGTTTCTGATGCCCAGAGGCTCAGCCTCAGGGTACACTCACTTCAAAGATCAGGAAGTTTTCCTGGAACAACAGTTCCAAGTTACTTTTAGTGAAAAGCTTTTGCTGTTATAAATGGTTCAAGACTTCTTCTGGGTTTTTGTGCAGAGAAGAAAAATCTCCAAAAGATAAAATACATGGCTGAAAGAGGAAAGTGACTTGTTTTGCTCCGATAGCCAGGAGTCCCATACCTGTGTCAGTGGCCCCGGGGGCGTCTGGTACATCTGCACGGGTGGCACTGGGGTGGCTGTGGCAGGGGGGTGGCTCTGCTGCAGCTGGGGCGGGGTGAGGTAGGGGTTGGCCCTGCTGCTCAGGGTGGTGTGCCTGTAGGGGTTGTAGCCCTGCTGCTGTGGGGTCCCCACAGGCAGGGCAGTGCTGGCAGGTGGGGGACAGCTCTGCTGAGGGGGCTGGTATGGCGCCATTCCCACCTGGGAAGTGGGAGGTGCACCGTAAGACTGGGATTTGGGAATATGTGGTGAAAAGGCATTTTGCCCATCCTGGGACCCAGACACGAGTGGAAGTGAAGTGGGAGGTCTGGAGAAGGCTGGTGCTCCCACAGGTGTTGAAACAGTTGTTAAGGGTGGCTGCCCAATACTCCCAAAGGGATCACTGCTGCTGGGAACTTGAGAGAAGTAGCTGAAAGTCTGTGGTGGGTTGGGGCTGGCTGATGTCTGACCCAAGAAGCTGTCCTCTTCCCCAACATCTGCAGAATCATCTGCAAAAACAAAAGGATCACCAGAAATCTTGTGAGAGCTTCAAATCACTGTATGGGGTCAAAATGTTCTGTAACACCATCAGCTGTGGCCAAGAGTGTTGGCCCCCATAAAGCTTACACATCCTTGATTCAGCACATCATAAAATGAAAGAAAAGATACCAAGTCTTCAAGAACACTTAAAATGGACCATGGAAGTCACTCAGTGTACACAGAAAAAGCAACAAATATTAAATAAGAAACCAAAATATAACGGAGTCGGGACCTTCCCAGGGCAATTTGGCAGGCACTAAAATCCCTTCCAACTTCACTTATCCCTCAAATGCAAGAACAACCATGGCTGATATCCTTTCACCATGAAAACAGCTACTAAGCATAGGACTTAATACTCCTATTTTTAGGATAGAGCTTAACAACATTCCTAAATAGGCCAAACTTACAGGTTAAACCATTCATTCTTGTCTGCTCCTTCAGCAGAGTCCTCTCAAGGTTTCTCATCTGACTTGCAAGGTGGCCATAACTCACGATCCCAAGCCACTTAATGAACAGGACTTAGCCCAGTTTTCTGTAAAAACCCTGCTCTAGACTTGCATAAAAGCTACATCTCTGATGCAGAAAGATCAGCCCCCATTCTGCATAATTGCAGGAGAGGATTTAAAAAGATGCAAGGCCATGAATGACCTTTTCCATGAAGAAAATAAATAAAAGAGGTCCTGGTCAATCAGAGTTTTCTACTTTTCAGTGATCTAGGAACAAGTGGGAAAAAAGAGGTTTGTCATGATTTGAGGTCTCACAGTAAGCCCACCTCAGGCTGATGGCCTGAGCAGCACTGCCTCCTGAGGGAACAGCACCTTGCAAGCAGTCAGTGCCATCTGCAGAAACCAGCAATGTTTCACCTGCCTGGCAATCAAATGACCCCAGGCTGTGGGGAAGACACCACAGAGCATCTCTGCTGCTCAGTCCCCAGGCAAGAGACCAAGAGCAGCCAACAACAAATGCCTTTATCTACAGCCAACACAACTGTAATAGGGAGCACCAAGGGAGTACAGGGGAATCCACAGAGAAGTCTCCCTAGGAAGCTGCTGTTCTAATTAATTAATCATAAAAGAGCCAGCTGCCAAGATTAAAAAGAACTATTTTAACCATCTTTTATTTAGTCTGTGCAGATGGTGTCAATTTGAGGCATCACCTGCATTTATCAATTCCTCTTACTTTCACTTACACCACTTGATCCCACTTTGAGGAACAAAGCCAAAATCTGTGCGTGAGCCACTGTGTGGAGAATGCTGAAACCACTTAGACCTGATGACCACTCTGAAGTTGGGCCTGGGGATCATCTCCCAGCTGCAAGCAGTAGCCATTTACGTCTCACCTTCTAAACCATAAACAATAAAATCTAAAGTATCTTGTAAACAATAAAATCCACCTTCCTGTCACATTTCATAAACAGTGTGGGACAGAGAGAAGCACACTGTAAACTCTCAGCTTTCCCAAACAACTGGCAGCAGAGCAGGCCCTTCACCTCACCGTGTCAGGCCACCATAAACACGAAGCAGTGTGCCCAAAAGTTCTCAGGGTCTTTAGCAAATGAATGCTCACAAAACACCTACTATTCTCCCATTTCAAACAGGTTTTGGAGATTTAGTCTAAGTGCAGCTTTCCCTGCAAAATGAGGGTGACAAAAGTCCTAAAAAAAAACCCCTATAGGTATATATGTATGCACATGCAGTTTTCCAACACAAAACATTACTGTTTATCTTGACTTTTTCTAATTTTGCAAAAACTATGTTGTAGAAACAAGCATGTCATACAAATGCAAAAAAATGAGTATACAGCTTTGACATGTGGTCTCCCCATGCACAGAACAGTCTTTCTTCACCTGTGACTGTGTCAATCTCCTGCACATCCCTCCCTACACCAGGCAGAACTTTGTCATTCACAGACTGTCACCAGACAATCACAAGTGACATCAGTCCATGTCCTCACTGGGAACACCCCTCCCATCCTACAGTAAATATATGGGTTACATCACCCACACCTGAGCCAGAGAATGCATCTTATTGTCAAACTGCATAGCTCAAACCACTAACTACTCACTCTTGGGGACAGATAAACAAATCAGGGTCTGCACACAGCTGCCTAATGTTGGCTGTCAGGTGTGGATTGATTCTTATTACATTTTACACAATTTAAAATTACAATTACAAATACAAAATATTCCACTCAGCAAGAATATTACAACAACCCCTGGCTGGACAGATGGTGAGTACACTTGACTGTGGAAACAGAACATTTAACAGGACATGGGCCTTACTTGGACTGACATAAAATAGGACACAACCTCTGACACTGAAATTCACCCCAGCTGCAGGACCATGAATCCTGACCTGATCAGATTTTAAATCACACAGAGAACATAAGATTCACCACAAAAAATTACATTCACATTAATCAAATCCCATCAGATTTTATCCCCAGCTGGCTTCAAAATGTTGAGGAAATTGCCAGGACAGCCATTTGTGTAAAGCTACTAGCCAGATCAGCATTTAAACACTGTTTTACTTTCTTAATGAAAAATTAATGTAAAAAACTCTTCCAAAGCCATACTTGGCAAACATTTTATTAAATCTACAGAGAAGTACTGCACGGATTTCCAGCTATACTAATACTTATTTTAAGTATTTTAAGTATACTAATACTTATTTTAAGATACAACAGTGTTTAAATGAAGTCTTGAAGACTCAGCATAGAACAGTTTGGGTTAAAAGGGACCTTCGAAGGTCATTAGTACAATCCCAAGATGCACAATACAGTAAAATTTGAAATATCTGGTTTCTAGATGCATTTCTAATGTTTTGAGCTTTAATCTCCGACTGAACACGTTCCCAGAAAAACCCATTCCTTTATTTGAAACAGCCTGAGCATCAGATTTTAAGTTGCACACGCGTGTGTTAAAGCCTTAGGTGAAAAGAATATTAGAACCAGGATTAAATTAGCAAGGATATTTAAGGTGGCTGCTTAACGTGCTATTTTCAAACCGGGAAAACAGAAGATAACATAAGAGAGGGGCTTTAAAAACGCGAAAACACTAAGTACGCACTGAATGGAAGCACTGACGCGTCGGTGAGCTGGAAGCGGGATGATCAGCGCCCGTCCTTAGACACAGCGCAAAAACCCCCACATATATAAGCATTAAGTAGGGGGAAGTAGAAGAAATTAAGTGCCGGAAAGCGGAAAATGTAATCCCGAGCAGCGTCTCTCCTGAGGAACCGCCAGGGCCACCTGGCTCGGGGAGCCCCAGCACGGGTCGAGCCCACACGTACCGGGCCCCCCCCGGCCCGCAGCCCCCCTTGGAGCCCCGGCTCGGCTCTGGGGACTCCCCCGGCCCCACCGCCCCTTCCCGGCGGTGGCGAGACCCGACGGGACCCCGCACATCCCCCGCGCTCCCGGCTGCCCTCCCTCCCTGTTTCCCTCTCTCCGTACCGGCGGGCAGCAGCGCGGGGCCGGGCGGCGCGGCCGGCGCTTGGCTGACGGGAATGAAGGGCACGTTGAAGCTGAACTCGGTGGCGGAGGAGGCGAAGAGCAGGTTGGTGCCGGCGCCTCCTCCGGGCTTCGCCGCCGCCATAGCCGCGCCCCGGCCACGTCCCTGCCCCGGCCCCTTCCGCCCTCACCCAAGAGGGCGGCGGCGGCGGCCGCGCCCAGCCGTGAGGGGCGGGAGGCGGGTCCGGCCGCCATTCCCACAGGAAGAGGAGGAGGAGGGCAAAGAGGAGGAGGAGGAAGCGGTGGAGGTCCCCGCGCTGGGCTAGCGAGCGGGACTTGGCGGCCGCAGGGTGCCGGCAGCCCCGCGGCGAGGTGCGACCCCGCCATGCCGTGCGTGGGTGACTGGCTGAACAGCCCCCTGAGCATCGTGCAGGGCATCTTCGGTGAGGCGGGGCCCGCGTCCCCGGGCGGCAGCGGGAGCGCCCCGAGGGCGCCCGGAACCGGACGGCGCTTTCCCTCGTGGGGTGGTGGCGGGGGAGCGGCGAGGCCGGCTCTGTATCTTATATATCTGTTTTATATCTTATATATCTTGTGTACAGCGTGTGTTTCGTATATCCCGTGTACCTCTGGGTTCTGGCAGCAGCGCGTGCTGCCTGCCCGCGCTGCCGAGCGGTGCTGGTGTTACCGGTGCTGTCAGCCACGGCTATTTCGGTGCTAGGCGTGATGTTAACTAAAAGAATAGCGACATAAACATTTCCGCAGCCGACACAGCGCGGAAAGCGGTGCCTCGGCTCCTGCCCTTCCCCACTGGGGCGTCGCGGAGCTTTCCCTCGCTTCTCAGAATGGCTCTGTGCTTCTTGACTGGCCTGAAAGGGCTTGAAATAGGAAGTCAGTGAATTGCAAGGGGAATAAATTAGTCTAAGATGAACTTACTTCCTTCAGATAGAAGTGAAAGTTGGGTTCGTTTAATATGCTGGGAGAATGCTGGATGAAAGTCTCTTATGTGGTGGTAATGGGCACACAATATGTTGGTTTTTGTAGCCCAAAATGCTCCAAACTCTGATTGGGAGAAGAAGGTAACTGAATACTTCAAGGAGAAATTAAAAGAAAATAATGCTACTAACTGGGTAAGAGTGCTTTATTCTTTTCGAGTTACACTTTTTCTTAAGCTTCATTATTTTTTACACTTTATTACAGTGGCTTGCTTTTGATAAGTCCTGCCTTTTCATGATAAGCGTGCAGCTGAATTTCAGGCCCAGGCTTTAGGATGTGGAATTCACACCTCGGCTGCCTTAACCTGAGTGCAAAGCCAGGATGTGAAATCCCAGCCCGTCCGTCCCCATTCCTTCAGCACCCTCCTTTCTCCAGGCCATCCCTGCTGGGTGCTGCCACTCTGTAGCACAGTCAGTAGATGGCAGGAGATGACAAATATTGTCATTTTTGGGGAAGTCTGAGTCCTCAGTGTGCACTAAGAGCTGCTGGTTACAAACCTCTCAGGAGCTTTTGTCACAATGCTGCAAACTTGTGTGGGTTGAATAAATAGTTGCCTGGACTTTCAGGTTTTAAGGAAAAAATGCTTTTCCTGTATAATTGTGCTTTATTGGGCTGGGTCAGACCTGGTTTGTGCAGTTTAGCAGGGAAGCTGTGCTTTAAGTTTTAAAAATAAAGTGTGCACAGTTGAGTTCAGAAGCTGGTACTTTTCTAAAAGGCTGCAGCAGAAATGACATAATGGGACTGATAAGGGGATTAGAAACTTTCATATCAAATCTCTTCTATCTATGACTAAAAACAGGTGAAAATTATTTGTTGTCTTTGTCAGTGAAAGTATTCTGTACTTAGTATTAAATAGTTGCCTGAATCACAGCATTAATAGCAAAATTCAGTAAAATCTACAACATCAGAGGGAATTGAAATCATATTTTTTTACTCAAAAAAACCATGAGGTGATGTACTTTTTGTTAAAATGCTGCTTCCCATAGGGCCACTTTTGGTTTTTGTTGCATTTTAATGTTGGATGTGGGCTTTTTCAACAAAGATTTTCTCTTCAAATTTAGAAAACTCTATTCATATTGCAAGTCTCGCTCTTCAAGTTATACCACGTGCTTAGGCATTGATTTTTTTTCTTTCTGTTTTCCCATTGTCATGTAAAACTGTGTGAAAAAGACTTCCCCAATGTGGACTTGGAAATTAACATCCAGGTTTTCCAGGACCTTTTGTTATAAGAAATTGTGCATGCAAATTGCTCTAGTGCTGCTGGTACATATCACATGGTGGAAGTGCTGTTAAGTAGAAATAAGAGAAAAAATCTGTTTAATCCTGCAGCTGCAATAAATCTAAATTTAAAAGTTGGTTTCAAATGTTGTACAGTTTTCATACAGTTCCAGTGACCTAAAACCACTTCTTTCATAGTCCAGTATCGGGACTGGAGAAATTTGGGAACTGTTAAGTGCCTGATAATTGTAACAATTATCTGTAAGAGCCATTACAGGAAGGTGTTGGGATAGATGCACTTTGTTTTTGCTTAGATTAGGATGGGAGATGCACTCAGAAAATATTAAGTGTGGTCTATATATATTTAGGGGTTTGAGGAGGTGGATGGTCAGAGAATTAAGTTTTTGTGCTGGTTTTGGCTCACTTCAGAGCACTTGATACATAGCAGGTATGTAGAACAATCTCTTTTTTCACAGGTCCCATCACTGAATGATGTTCCTGTACATTACCTAAAACCCAACAGCTTAGTGAAATTTCGCTGCATGGTTCAAGATATGTTTGATCCTGAGTTTTACATGGGAGTGTATGAAACAGTTGACCCAAACACAAATGCACGTGTAAGTGAAATACTGATTTACTGTTTTAGCAAATGTTTGTTATTTTACTCATTCTGGTCCTTGTATTTTTCTAGTTTGTGAGTTAAACCTATGGAGTGTGGACACTGATAGTAACTGTGTTCAGCTCCAGTGGCATCAGTAAAACATAACCTGTTACATTTCTGTTGAGGAATGGAAAATTATGTCTGTGAGGGACTTTGGACTGCGGTGATTTTGGTGTGATTCATGTTCAGGATGCTGTCAGAACCAGAATGATTGCATTGCCTTTTCCCTCTTGACAGGTTTTGCATTTTGGTAAATACAGAGATGTGGCAGAATGTGGGGTAAGTTATATCAATTATATGAACTTAGAGAAGAAATATTGGATGGAAAGTTGCAGTTTTATAAGTGTGACAGAGCATCTTTAATGCTTGGCAATGAATTCCTGAAGATACTGCTCTAAATGCAAAGTTAATCTTTGGTTTGAAAAGCAGAGTATTCATAACTGCTCACTGGCATTCTAATTTCAGCAGGCTTCCAGCTGTTCCTGTTGTATTTAAAATTTGTTTTGGTTGAGTGGAGGGGGGAGTGCCCATGACCTTGAAATTGTCTGCTATGGAAAACAGTTACTTTTGGTAGTGCAGTACAATTTGAATCAAAACATTATACATTCACTCTTTCCTGAGTTACGTAGTCTTGCATTTTAATTATAACTTCTGGCTGAGTTAACTGAATCTGGGGGGTTAGTTTAAAAAAAAAGAAACTGTAATCAGACTTTTAACAAAATTTCTCTTGGGATTCCAGCCTCAGCAGGAAATTGATTTGAACTCCTCACAAACAGTCACTTTGGAGAGACAGACTTTTTACTGTGTTCCAGTGCCTGGTGAATCAGCATGGGTGAAAGAAATATCTTTTTTGACTGAGCCAGTGTTTTGTTATACAATCAGTGGTCACCAACTAATTAATTAGATTTAAGGAGATAAGTTTATTTAAAATTCCTTTTTTTTTTTTTAGTGAATCTGCAGAGTTGATAGGTGCAGAAAGAGGAAAAAAAAAGAAAGCTGAATGGTGTATAATATTCACAAAGAGGATGCAAATGAATTTATGAGCATTTGGTTTGATTTAGTAGACATTTTTGCATGGGAGAGTCTTGAATATTTCTGTTAATTTCTAGTTGCAAATGCTTAGGAAAAGTGAAACTTCAGCTGAGCACAGAAAATTGGCATTTTCTACAGCAGGACACTGTTACACTGTGACAGTCTCCTATAAACACCTGTAGCTGAGCACGTTAAGATTAGGATTTTGTTAAAAAACAACAACTAAACCTTAGTGTGGGTGAGGTTTCCCTGCTCAGTCCGTGGCTTCCTTAACCCGCGATCCCACGCCTACGTCAGTGCCAGCCAGGCCCGAGTGAGCCCCTCAACCTCCTACACCCCCAGTCGCCACAAGAGGAGCTATGAGGAGGATGAGGACATGGACCTGCATCCCTCCAAACAGAAGGAGCAGCACATGGGTAAGAGCTGCTGGTGGTGAATAGTAGTTCTGATGCCTTCCCAGGATTTGGCAAAAATTCATTGTAAAAACTGAAATATTGGCAGCTGTTTTTATTGTTATTGTTGTTGCAGCCTTTGTGATTTGGAGGCTTTGTTGAAGTCAGTGGTTTGATTTGAAGGAGTGTGGGAGAGCCTATATTGTTATGTGTGTTTTATGACTTGCTGACGATCTACAGAGATTTTTAATATAAACTGGTTTTTATGCATATTCTGACCTAATTTTTTAAACATGAAGTGCAGAAAAATATTACCTTTTTATTCCTATGGACTATAGAAAAAAAATCATTCTCCTGGTTTAAACATTGCATTTTGAAAATCAGATTTTTGGATGTATTTGGGTCTCCAAGACACATAGTGCCACGCTTTGCCAGTACTCTCTCTCACACTTAACTTGATTACATAAAATATGCACTTGTGAGACTTCTCATATTAAGAGTATAGTCTGTCAAGTATATTGCATTATTAAATATTTTTGTCTCAGATGTCTTGTTAAATTAGTTTTATTCTGTGTTGCTCGCTGAAGAAAGTTGTTCAGTTCTGCATTTCTTTTTAAAAAGCCTGCAAATCCTGTGTTTTTCAGGCAGTGGAGGTGATATCCATGGATGTGTGGAGCCAAAGAGATTAGAAACAGAAGCTTCTGCAGGTCATCATGTCATTTCTCCCAACTGCTCCCCTCCACTTGACCTAAATTTTCCCTTGCCAGGAGAGAAGGGACCAGCGTGTCTTGTAAAGGTGAGAGATGGAGAGATGATGCGCCGGGCTGTGCTCTCAGTGAGGCAGAGTCAGCCTTGCAATGGTTTGTAGGCACAGAAATGTGTCTCAAGTCCAGAATTTTGTTTCTAGAGATAATTACATTCTTTCTCTTCACTAACACAGTGTTTCTCTTCTTGAGTGCTGCATTTGAATTGCTGGAATCCTTCAGCAGCATTGATTAGAGCTTGCACCTTCTCACCCCACTTAGTTTAAAAAAAAAGATTCCAGTATTAGATGCCTGAGGATGCAGCTGGTATTGAGCCCTGGTATTTTTCTTTTATGATATTTCCTCTAATTAAAAAACAACTGTGAAACACCAAGCTGGAAAGCCAATGAACTACACATTTGTGTATTGAATTTGAAACAGTCCTTGATTTACTGCTTGTGCTATATTACTGTGAAACTTTCCACAAAATTTCTCTGCTGTTGCTGTATTGACTTCTCTCTTATTCAGCAAATCTTGATGAATCAGAGTAGAAGACAATTGTTTACACTTGTGTGGCAAAGAATGCCAATGGAAAAAGTGTGGAATCATAAAACTCCTGTGAACTCCCTGACAACTCCCTTTTCCGGTGTAAGCTTACTGACACCGAGGGCAAGGGGGGACCTCTTCACTCAGACTGTTGTCAGTCCACAGTTGAGTCTCCTGAGTTTCCTTTGTCTGACAGTTTTTCTACTGTTCTGCATCTGGCCCACCTGCCTCAGCATTTTATTTTCTATTTGGGGCAGGTCTATGAGAGCTGGGAGAGCTTCAAAGTCAATGATGTGCTGGAGGTGTTTGGTGTTCTGTCTGTGGACCCAGTGCTGAGCATAGTGAACAGTGAAGAGAGGTAAGGCTGCCCTGAAATGCAGGTTTTCATTGCAGTGAGCAGACAAAGAAATGTGTAAATACATGATAATTATGGTTAAGAACTGAATTTTGTTGCTTAAAAGTAGCTTGATGAGGAATGTGTTACATCCAGCATCCTGGAAACTGAAGTCCAATGTGCTCTGGTACATCCACATCCTTGGATACACAGGGTATCTTGGTTTAGGTTGTTGTACAGTCTGTAAAGCAGAAAATGCTTCTATAGCTAAATGTTTTGTACTCTTTCATGTGTACTAAACTTCCAGTGAATGAGTGAATAGTGAACAAAGCTTTCAAGGAAGCTTTAAAATTATAAAATGTCCTTTTGAAGTAATTTCTAAGTCCATAAAGGTTGTTACCAAAAATGTAAACGTTCCTGAAGAATATTAAAAAAAAAGTTTGCATGTCTGCATGTAGAGTGTTAGTGACCAAAATGAATAAAAAATGGGTTGATTTTTTCATTAATTAAGGTATCTCATCTTCTTAATCCGCTGATAGAAACTTCCCATTTCACCTGCTGTTCTGCAATTCCTTGCCTGGCAAAATACAAAATAATTTAGGATGCAAGAAATCAATTTTCAAAATAAAACTCTTGACCAATGTCTAACATAAATACTGCAGATGTCTTAAACCATTGCATTCTGAATAATTTCTGTTGGTGAGTTTGTTTATCTGTCTGGCAAGTACAATAGCCAGAGTGCAATGTGAATCCTTTTTAGTGCCAACTTCTTCAAAATTACCTCAGCCTGGTCAGCTGCTTTTTGTTATCATCTGTGTGACAGCTAATCCCAGACTGACAGCTCAGTTGCTCTGTCACAGGTGCTTGTGGGTTTTTTTCCTGTGTCATTCTATAACAAGAAGACAAAATGGTGGCATTTAGCAACGTTTTGAAAGCAAATAAAAGAAATCTCTTTTAATGGAAAGACTGGATACTGTGTGTGTGAACTGCTGAAGTGGCTTTGAAGTTATAAAGCCTGACAGGTTTTAAAACCAGTACAAAAAGATGAAATTTGTGCTAAACTTCACTGTTGCCTGATAGTCACTTTAGGGATTTTACTTTCTAAAACTGAAAATGAAAAATGAAAACCCCCTGGAAGAAGTTTTGTAAGACATCTTCATGGAGAGCAAAGCTTTTGTGTCTGAACTCTTAAATTAAGAGGTAATACCTCCAGGTTCCAGCAGAGGTACATTAGGATTTATTTATTCACAGTTGTTTTACTCAGCCAGTGATAGAGATGTGATGTGACTGTCTAGATCTTGTCAGGCTCCAGAACCTGGTTGGATATGAAAATCCCACATGGGCATCCAGAGACAAATGCAATAAATGGCCTTATTTTTTTAAAAGCTGCTGTTTAGACTTTATTCAGTACAGGCTGGACAGAACAGTGTGTAATATTTTACTTGAAGCTACAGCTTATTAAATGGTGCAGCAAATAATAAATGTAATTTTATTTGTGGGGTTTGGTTTTGAGGGCTTTTTTTTGGATGATTTGTTTTTTTTCTTCAGAAAAATATGGCTTGGTTATTTTCTGAAAATAATACAATCCAGATATCTTGGGTCAAGCCTGCTTTGGTGTTAATATGTCATTATGTAATTGTGATTCAGTATTTATGGTGTTTATGAAGATCCTAAAGAAGGTGGTTTGAGTGTGGGAGGAGTCACCAGGAGCTGGGAGCGGATGTTGTTTGTTCCTCTGCTCTTGGCCTGATCCCAGCTGCTCTGGCTGGGAGAAATCCCCTGGAATGTTTCTAAGTCCAGCTGTGCTGTGCCTTCTCCACAGGGACAGCTCAACCCTTGATCCTATGGAGTGCATGGACACGGCAGAGGAGCAGAGAGTGCACAGCCCCCCGGCCTCCTTGGTGCCCAGGATCCATGTGATTTTGGCGCAGAAGTTGCAACACATTAACCCCTTGCTGCCTGCCTGCCTTAATGAAGAGGAGAGCAAAACCTGTGAGTGTCTGAACTCTGGGCACTTCCCAGGATATCTGAACAAATACTGCTTTTCTCAGAGGCAAATGCCTCAACAGCAGGGCTTGAATTTAAATCTTGTTAAATGGAAGAACCATGCAGTGCTGCACAGGATGCAGATGTTTATGTGATGTTTACATTTTTGTTTGGTTGAAATAAATGTGATTTATGTGAAATTTGGTTTTGCATTCTACATGCCCAAGGATTTTACCAAGTTGTTCAGCCATAAGATTTGATTTGTTTTCAAACGGAGCTGTGAATTGCTGGAAAATTAGATTTCCAATTTAGTGTGATACTGGAAATAAGAAACATAGTGATAATATAGAGACTCATAATATTGTGCACAAAATAAGGCAATTCTGCTTTTAAGCAACTGTGCTATTCCTTGTTTCACTGTTATTTTTTTCATTGAATTATTGCATGCAGACCTCTGATATTTATAACCTTCTTCCTTGAGTGCCTTGTATTGCTTGTTTTGAGTAATATGTAAGAGGTTTTTTCTGCTTTAATATAAAATGGAGCAGCTATGGATTTTAGAAATTTAGCTCTACACTTTATAGCCTGCTGCAAATGCATTGCACAATATCTAATTTTTTTAAAAAATAATTTCCAAGGAAGTGTTGAGTGATTCAGTGATTCAGCCAGTTGAAAAAACCAATAAAGATTTGTTTATTTTTCCTAGACTGCCTTGGAATAAACATTTTTCTCCCATCAAACTGTGACAGAAAGTCAAATTTATATAGAGGGAAGAGGGTAAGAAACAAGAACATTTTCTGACATTTGTCTTCTGCTCTTTTGCCAGTTGTTTCTAATTTCATGTCTGAGCTGTCACCAGTGAGAGCAGAGTTGCTGGGGTTCCTCACCCATGCCCTCTTGGGAGACAGTTTGGCTGCTGAATACCTGATACTGCATCTCATTTCTACAGTGTAAGTATTTACATATGTGCTGAGAATTTATGTATTTATCATTTAAAAGAAATCTCCTTCTATGGGGTTCTTCACCAGTTTGCAAATAAATGGCAGAAATAGCTTGAATAATACTTATTTCAGTAGTCCTTTGTCCAGGTACAGTTGTTCTGTCACAGTACACACAAAGGCAGATTTCAGTGTCTGAAATAACAGTAAATATTGAGAAAAGACCAGCTTTATGGCAGTGTACACTTTCAGTGCTGCTTTGGGAGCTGACAAAAATCTCCAAGAGACTTTTAAACAGAGGTATGAAAACATCTTTCTGCCTCTGGCTCCTTCTAATGAGTAGGTCATGCCACTGACTTCCCAAAGACAGCATTTCCTAACTGCAGGAATTACTGCTTAGGTACTACAGGGTACTGAAAGGACATTCTGGGAATTTGTTTAATTAAATGTAAACCTGTTTAATGGTAAGTTCAAGTGACCTATTTAGCATGTGATACAAATGTATTCTTATGTTGATTTAAACTATCCCTGGGTGAAAGAGCAGCATCCTTTGACTCATTAAAATCTTAAGGGTGAAACTTCAGACATTGTAGTTGTCAGGCCCGAATTTAATTTTAGTCATTTCAGTCTTCAAAATCAAAATGAGTTATTTTCATTATTTTTAGTGGGACTGTGAATGTTCCAACACTTAGCCTAGAATGTATTTTCTCTCTTAGCTGGTATCACAAAAAGGTTGAGAGTTGTCAAGAATGGGGAGAAGATACACAGTGAGAAGAGGGAGAGGAAAGCTGAGGGCAGGTAAAGGAGATGAACAGGTGTGATAAGAAGGGAAGTTCAGATTGGGCAGCAGAAAGGAAAAGAATGAAGTGAGTTCACTGAGTAGCAACAGAATACAAGGAGAACAGAACGTCTGGAAGGCCATTGCAGGATGCCAAGCACTGTAAATTACTGCTTTTGTGTGGTGCTTCGAAACCTTGAGAAGCAACTTCAGCCTGGCTCAGCTCCTTGGGCACTGCAGAAGGAAGGAAGAGGAGCTGGCTGATTTTGGTGTGTGTGTTCTGAAATCCTGCTGGCTGTCAGAGACAGCACACAATGCTCAAGCTGAATGACTCCTGTGCCTAGTGTTAGCTGGGTGTTTGCCTAACCTGTGCTGCTTTTGGTGCAGTTACGCCAGGCGGGATGTGCTTCCTCTGGGAAAGTTCACCATCAACCTGAGCGGCTGTCCCCGGAACAGCGCCTTCACGGAGCACCTGTACCGCCTCATCCAGCAGCTGGTGCCAGCAGTAAGCATTGCCCTGGGCAGGGCTGGGGGATGTGTTCTCTCATTCAGCCTGGTCAAGGCAGGCTGATGAAATGCTCTCCTGGTCCCCATTTGGAGAGCAGGTAACAATAGAGATGTGGCTGACCTGTGTGTTGAAGTTTGTGTGCCTCAGCATCTAAGATGAATATAGAATGAAATTCTCTCCTCAGAGGTATTGAACTGACAGGCAGATGTTGCATGCTTTATTTGGTCTTTCTGGATTGATATGTTTAGACATTTGGGTTATTTAATTATGGTGTCATTAAGATTTACTCAAGTTTGTGGATACTGCTCTGCAGAAAAGCCACAGTAATTCAATTTGGGGTTGCACTAACAGTATTGCTGCAATAAATCATTTATTGTTGAGCTCATCCTAGATGTGCAGAACAGGTGATAGAAATGCCTAACAGCAATATTTTCCTCTGGGAAATTTTGAATTATACAGCATTTGGATATTTGTGATAAAGTGTTGCAGTGACAAGTTCTGTTTTGCTGTGTGGGTTCCCAGCCCAGCTGTAGCTGCAGGAAGCAGCATTCCCTGGGGAAGCTGGAGGGCAGCACAGGTGCTGATGGTTTGTTTCTCCTTGCAGTCCTACCACCTCCGGATGAGCATCGAGAGCATGAACCACTCGCGCCTCATCCCTCACAAGGACTACACGGCCAATCGCCTGGTCAGCGGGCTGCTGCAGCTGGCCAGCAACACCTCCCTGGTCATAGATGAGACCCAGCTCGAGCAGGGACAGCTGGACACAGCAGGTACACAGCGTTTGGTGTCTGCAGTCTCATTTGGGAGCTTAGAAGCTGCTGGGTTTTAAGACACTGGTGATAATTGTGTCTGGCTTATAAGGGGTCTATGGCAAAACTGTGGTTTCTGCATCCTATTTCATTGCTTTGAAGCAGCTTCCTGCAGCCTTCTCAGCCAACTTAAGTCAAATTGGGAGAACTCTATATTACCAAAATAACTCTGATTCATTAGAGTGGCCTTTCAGTTTCCTGTGATAGTGCATGAAGTTGGCAAAGCATATGTTAAGCCTTATGCTCTATGCTTTTACTGTATATCTGGAAACCATCCCTGAGAACACAGCTAAAAACTGGAGAAAAAAGATTGCCATTACTGTGTTAAAAGTAGTGGGGATTCTATCTTACAAGCTGATGTAGCACTGTGTAGCATGCTTTCAGCAGAGCTTGAGAAATTAATTTAATTATAACTCACATAAAAGAGCTGGGTTGCATATTAAAAGCTCAGTACCTGGAGAATCCACAGTACAGGTGTGGATTCAATTGCTTTTGAGTTTTCAGTATTTTTTGTTACTCAGCTTTAGTAAAGCTACAAAATTTTGCTAAAGAAAATCAAAAATGAGTAACAAGTAACATTGTCTCTTTCCAAATAAAATAGTTAAAATGGGATAAACTCCCATTTAGAGAGAACTCTTGCTGTGCTGGTTTATAGGTTTTCTAAAATGTTTGTCTGTAATGCCTAAAAATGCTCAGCATTTAGTGAAAAAATAATATTTTAGATATTAAGAGTTGCAGATACAAAAGGCTTGGTAATTTTATTTCACTTTGGCTGATATGATATTGTTTTCTATTGACTTTGGAGTAAAAAATAAAAATTTTTCATTTCTTACAGCAATATTGGGAACAAAATTTAATCCTAGAGAAGAGTGTCTTCAGATGTAGTAGTTGGTTTGGAACTCTTGGAAGTTATAGCTTAGAAATTTTAAATGAAAAATGTCCCAAAGTCAACTCTAATATTAAATTTGCCTTTATTTGCTAACTTTGCCTTTATTTACAATATACTAAATTATTACTACATATTTAAAGCAAAACCATAACAGTAGTTTTGTCATTTGATGCAGTAACTGCTGAAGATAAATTCAGTTTGTCAGGTACATGTTGGTATTTCAAAGAGAGAGTTAATATGTCAATTTTAACATTTTGTATTTTAAGTAACTTAATTCCAGGTTAGTAAGTGAGTACTATTTAAAAATTTGGTAAAACTAAATTGGCAGTGTTTTCCTGCTTTTGAGAAGAGATTTCTTTTTTGGTTTTTCTCTCTAAATAGATACCTGGCTTTGTAGGGCCAATGAAGACATGAGCTATAAACTCATGTACTAACATACGAAGCCAGACAAAGTTTAGGCCTAAAATCAAGAATTCTTAATTTTGATTCACATTAAAAAGTGGTTGTCTTTATCTGGAAGACACCTCACGCACAAGAAGGAACAGGATGATTGCAGGAATCCTTCTGCTTGCTGCTCCTTAAAGACAGATGGGAAACAAAAATCAGGACTGACATTTGTTTCGGTCCAGTGCTCAGGGAATTTGTTCTTGCTCTTGCAGGTGTCCGTAATGTGACAGCCTTGGGGAACCTGATCACCTGGCAGAAGGTGGATTATGACTTCAATTACCACCGGATGGAATTCCCATGCAACATTAATGTTCTGATCACTTCCGAGGGCCGCTCGCTCCTGCCGGTATGGGAAGGACTCCCAGGTTCTGCTGGGAAACTGCAGCTGGCAGCTGCTGCCAGAGCAGGCCTGCCAGGGACAAGTGGGGACAGGAAATGTCTTGTGACCAGGGAGGGTGTGACACTGGCAGTAGCTGCTGCCTTCTCCCTCGTGGCCAGAAACCTGTTCATGGGAAAACACAGAGATGGAGCTTCCCTTCTTTTCTGAACAGGGATGGTGAGGTGGTGAAGGACCCAGGGATGGGTAAAGCTGCCCCTCTCAAAGCCTCCCTCTGGCATGGTGGCTTCTGAGGTGATGGGCACAGATGTGGCATTGCCCCTGCAGTAGCCTGAGCTTGCAAACATCTGCTCTCTGATGTGCCAGCTTTGTCTGCTGAGCCCTTGCTCTCCTGCTTGAATCAGGCGCTGTTCAAAATGTGAGCTGGGGAATGTTTCAAGAATTGTCTTACTTTAGTTCTGGGAAATAGTGACTTCTGCTACTTTTGAGAGTAAATTAGTCTTGGAATAGAAAATAGTGGGATGTGGAAAGAGGTGAGATGTAATTTTCTCTTTCAGTCAGATTGCCAAGTCCACTTACAACCACAGATAATTCCCCCAAACATGGAAGAGTACATGAGCAGCCTCCTCACTGCAGTGCTGCCCTCCGTGCTGAACAAATTCCGAATTTACCTGAGTTTATTGAGGCTGCTGGACTACAGTATTTCTGATGAGGTGACCAAGGTATGGACACTTCCCTCATATGTTTTCAACGGTGTATTTGGATAGAAAGAACTTCAGTAGACAGTTACTGTACTTTCCCTGTCAGTGATCTCCTTTTAAGTTTTACAAAACCCAAACAGAAGCCTTTTCACATCTTAACTGTGCCTTTAAGGATTTGTAAAGTATATACTGCATTTATTACAGATAAGGAACAGTGCATATAACCTGCTTTCTAACACTCATTTTGAAAATGAGTTCTTTTCAAAGATGAGAAGTAGGCTGGTTTTACTCAGGCTCACTTCTGGACAGCAGTGAGTTGAAGCATTGAAACCTAAAGGTTGTTACAGTGTTCAGCTCCTCAAAAGCTTATCTCATGGAGATCTGTTTTGCTTCATAATTCCACGCTGTGTTGTTCCAGGCAGTAGAAGAAGACTTTGTGGAAATGCGCAAGAACAACCCTGAGAGCGTCACGGCCGATGACCTGCACAAAATGCTGCTCGTGGCCAGGTGGGTGTGGTGCTCTTGTCACCACTCAGGGCTTCCCAGCAAGCTGCAGATTGAGCCAGCACTTGGTCACAGCTGAATTGTCTGACTAGCCAGATGGAATCTCCTCTGCCTTGTTCCTCTTAGTTAGGCGAAGTATTCCCTTCCTATGTTCATCCTGTGCTTTCTAACTCCTGGAATACTGAAGGACAGCTGAGTTTGAGCTGTGCAGGATTACCAGCAGCTGAAGGAGCTGTTCTCACTGGCTCTTTGTGCTCCCCAGGTTCCTGTCGCTCAGTGCGGGGCAGACGACGCTGTCGAGGGAGAGGTGGCTGAGAGCAAAGCAACTCGAGGCACTGCGCAAGGCCAGGCTGCAGCAGCAGAAATGTGTCAATGGCAATGAACTTTAACACCTGCTGGATGTCACCCTGAGAATTCCTCTAATCCTAGGTGGAACCCATACTAAGATTGGAATATTGTTTATACCAGTTTTTGTAGATAATTTATACCAAAAAGTTATGGATATTTACCCTTGCGGTCTGAACACACTTAACTCTGTTCAGCCACCTAAACATATTTTATGTAATTTTTTTGGACCCTGTTTTGTAATTGAAAATTGGTAACATTGAGCAAATTGTTTGATATTAAACTTTAATACTGAGGTTGTGTAAACTTACTCAATTTAATAATAGAATTTAACCTGGAGCCCTTCATACATAGCAGTGGTAGGCTCTGTTCTGGAGGACATTTGTGCTCTAATTTCTGCTTGGCTGAATTGTGAGGATCAGAGTTCTCAGCTGGCCAGCAGCTGCAGCTGGAGGAGGTGCTGACTTCACTCTCTGTGCTGTTCTGTGAGCTGAGGCCTGCCACACTCAGAGCAGCAGCAGCAGCATCATTGTGATGGTATCACAGTGTGGTACCAAGCAGTGATTTGATCTTACCCATGACCAGCTCAGGTATGAAATACATTTGCTTTGTGATTAGAGGAGACCATGACTTCTCAAATTTCTCCAATGAGCTTTATCCTGGTACAGGTTCTTAAAAAACCCCACTTTGACTGAACAATGGGTGATACTCCTGTGCTCACAGAAAACATATCTTTACTTCCTACCTTGGCAGTACTGCAGGGTGTTTAAATGGTTTGGATAATGTAATTGAAGCATTAAGAATGGTCTCTCCATCCCTGATGCCTGCTGTGCAGTTTGAGCTGGTCCTCAGAGGAGGTGCTGCCCCTAACTGGAGTTGCAGAACTCATTTACTAAGGGTGGTTTAAAGAGTGAAGTACTGGGAATAATCCAGGGAGGCTGGTGGTGTGGAAACAGCCTGCAGGAACCTGTGATGGAGCCACTTCCACATTTTGCTTTAATTAATCCTATTCAGAACAAGATAAAAGGCTCCTGCCAAGTTTTCATTAAGCTCAGACCCCCTTTACTTAGTGCTTTCTGAGATCACAGGGACAGAAATCCCCTTTTTTATGACATTTTCCTGTTCTAAACACAAGGGGTTTTGCTATACAGCCAATCTGGATATTTTGTCTCTTCACACTAATAATGAGTACTTATTATGAGAAACATTTTTGTGTATCCTAAACTTGAGCCAAGTTTGGTGCTGTTTCAAATCACTTAGAGCTTCTTTTTTTTAACACTAAAAATGAATATTCATGGTTTCATCTGACTTGTGCTGCATTACTGTGAAGTGAAGCAACTGAACAAAGGAGGAAGGAAATTATGTCTCTTCAAAAGGCAGCTGGGCTGGAATGCAGGGTCAGGTTCTAAGATTGCCTCAGGGGATGGTTTTGTGCACAATGCCATCTCCAATATTTCATAGCCAGGGATTTCTTAGCCAGTTCCCAAGCTGGAAGGACATTGAACTGGAGCAGGATAGGGACAGGACAAAGGGTGATGACTTCAAACTAAGAGAGGATAGATTTAGATAAAGTATGAGGAAATTCTTTTCCATGAGGGTGGTGAGGCCCTGGCACAAGCTGCCGAGAAAAGCAGCACCATTCTAACAGGATAAAGAACTGAAGTCATGGCTGTGTCTCTTGACTACCAAGGGATGCTGTCTGTAACTTTGAAAGAAACCTCCAGAGTCCTGCAGTCCAACATCCCTTAACATCATATACCGAACCCATCTTTTGATTCCACTTTTTTTATTAAAATATCTCATGTATATTGCTCACATTAAAATACAGCAGTAGTTTAATTTTAAATATAGCCACAAGTATAGACACTCAAAAAAAAAAAACCCCAAACCCACATCACTTTAATAAAATAAATAAACCATATTTGTTTATCAAAGTTTCAGGTGATACATGATTTCAGACACAGTACAAGTCCTAAGACACAGAGCTACCCTAGCCCAGGACACGACGTTGTGGGGACACCACGTGCAGCCTATCTACAGTACAGGGACGAGGACAGAGGCACTGGGTCTGTCAGGGTGCTTACAGTCACAAACCACAGCACAGGCAGGTCCTGCTTCACAGCAGCTTCTGGACAATGTCCTAGACTGGAATGGCATGGCAAGGCATTCCTGGGAAGGAGGATTTAACAGATGTAATCCTTTGACACACAGAGGGAAGGGCAGTTTTTATCCAGTTCCTTGCATGAGCAGATTATTTCACCCTGCAAGGTGCAAAGCTGGAGCTGGTCAGGAATTTGGTCTTGAATAGATGCTGACAGCTATGCTCTAATGCAACCCTGATCTTACAAAGCAGTGCACTGGCCTTCTGCTTTAGATGTTAGTTGGGATTTTGCATCATTTTTCATACTTAGAGAGAATCCTAGCACAGAGGGACACAGTGCCTGATGGGCAGGTATCTGGCTCATCTTGCTTTACAAAGACAAAAAATTAGAGCAAATCAGCAGAGTTTGGAATTTAAAAAAAAAAAATTGCTTTAACATGGGCAAGACAATTCAAAGACATTTGCTTCATTTCCCCTCACCTCAAAACAGGTGAGGAAAAAACCAATCTACAGAAGAAATTTGCACTGCAGGATTGCAGCTATTTCAGATTGGGTCTCTAAGCTTTATCTATAATGAAAATGTCCCAGGATGTCTGGAAAGAAAAGGATAGCAAAGAAACCTTACTTTCTGGTTAACATACTTAAATTCAACAAAAACATATCGGTTCCCATTGTAGAGGCACAATTCATAGAGAGCTGCATCTAGAACTTCAGTGAAAACAAGTAAAAATACTAGTCCGAAAATAAATAAAATGTAATTTACCGGTACTTTATTCTGCTGGTGTAGTGCAAGGTAAGTAAGGTCAGAGAAGTGCAGTATCATCTTTTGAGTATAAATACTTTCTACATAATTCAGAAGAGCTACAAAATTAGTCTCAAAAAAATAACTGTGCAACACATTAAGATAGACAGCATGCTTATTGAATCCCAGTGTCTAAGCTACCTGTTTAAATATGGTTTATACAGGTTCTGTCTCACCTGCCTGAGGGAATTTTGAAGCTTGGTCAGAATCAAATTCATTTGCATCTCTCACTGCTTGTAAACAAGTTACCTGTTATCAATCGCAGTATCCAGTAGCAGTTCATGCCACAATAGTCCTGATGTCATTGTGTTATTTTATTAGAAGCCACAGCTGGAAGAACACTTCCCAAATGAGCAACTAGATCTGAATTATTCGTGTCTGGCATTGCGTAAACATTTCTCTCAGTTCTTTTTGTTTGATTTCATTTAAAGCTTCTGGTTCTGCAGGGCTTTTTTGGACCTTTGCCACAGCAAAATTAATCCCTTGAGTCAATCCTGCCTGGGTGATGTTGGCGACCTGGACCATGGAGCTGCGGATTTTAGCGAAAGGAGACACAGCCCTGCTGCTGCTGCCGTCGGCGGGGGAAGGAGTGGTGTGGAGTCCTAGCTCGTGGTTCCCAGACACAGAGCCTGGGCTCCTGTGGGATTTACTGAAGTCAGGCCCACCGACAGCCAAGAGCTGAGGATTTGGCTCAGAAGAGTGAACATCCAGCTTTGATGGCCTGGAAGGAACGTCTGCAACAGCTTCAGCCTTCGGTTCTGCCTTCTTGGCTGCGCTCCTGCTGGTTTGGGTCGGTGCATGACGGGGCTCTTGAGAACCAGCCTCAGGCTCCACAACATCGCAGCCCTTGCTCTGGGCATCCTGCACGAACCTCTGGCAGTACACATCCACGGGCTTGGCAAACTCCAGCTCTGCAGTGCCAGCAGAAGGCACGGCCACGTCCTGGCCCTCAGCGGGCACGGGAAGGCTGATGCTCACGTCGGTGCTGCTGAGGGACTGCGAGCGGCTGCCCAGGCGCGGGGCCGAGGCGATGATGCCGCAGCTGGGCAGCACGTAGTCCGTGGGGCCAATGTTCTCCAGGGAACCCGCCAGCTGCGCCTCCTCGTCCGATCTGGAATTGCTCAGGAAGTCATCGGAGTGGAAGGAGTCATTGTCTGAGCCTTCTGTGTCAGATTCACTGGGGGCTTTTGGATCTACCCCGGGATTCTCCAGAGTTTCAAGGCTGCTGTCTGACTTCCAAAGATTCACTTTCAAATTTGGCTTTAAAAAATTGACTTTCACTTCAGGTTTGGCAAAGTTGCCCAGCTTCCGAAGGTTGCTGATGTTTACATTGGATTTGGTTTGTTTCACCTTTTGATTGAGGGAGGAGAACTTGCTCAGTAAATAATTCTTGCCTTGGGCCAGGGACCCTCTGTTCTGAGACCGAATGCCAATGATGTCTTCATGAGGTTTGCTGCTCCTCCTAGAAGAGGAAGAAGATCTTTAATGTACAATCAAGTATACCCTGTCTTCCTGTCTATTTCTGTAACAGAGATGGACATTTTAGTTCCTAAGTTACCCTTTCCTTACATAAATAATAAATTTAATCATTTTTTTGCATAATAATATTGTACCCGCATAAGCTAATCAAGCTCAACCAACAAAAACAAAGGAGGGTTGATACAAAACAGTAGCCAAACAAGGGGAACAGCCAGTTTCTGCAAGCACTTTAGTTTTTGAATGAAAAAGGACTTGAATTCTCCATTTTTTTTAACTTTGTATATGCTGTGCTCAGTAGCCAGATTTAGCAAATATTCAGTCTGCAATACCTGTAAAAAGAACGAGGTTTTTTTGCTACACTTTCTGCTCAGCTGGGAGAAGCAGCTGACTTGAGAGCAAAGGTGAGACACAGAAGGTTCACATCATTTAGGCACTCACCTCTCCAGCTTCTTCTCAATAATGGGCACATCCATTCCCATTGCTTGCTTTGTGATTCTCAGCATTTCTGCAATGCACTGAAGAGTGTCTGAAAGCCAAGCAGCAGCCTGTCAGACCCTTACAAACACCCTTAAAAACCCATATTCCACAATCTACAAAGAAACAGGTCTAATTTTACATAATTAAGTTTGTTTGGTTTTATTACTTTTTTTTCTTTCACCCTACAGAGCAGTTGTGCCCTTCAAGCTGCAATTCTGATTTAAAGCTTACAAAACAAACCTGAAGAATAAACTCTCCTTCAGCCCTAAACACTCAGCATTGAGCAAATCACTGCCACACTGCCTCATTTGGGGAAGGAAGAGAAGCAATTTTATTTATTCTAATCCTTGCTGACAAAACTCAGTGCTCCAGGTATGAAGTGATATTTTTTCCCTTGTTAGTGTTCATTTAATCTAGTTAAACAACAAGAAAGAACATTTCCAAACACTGATTTCACTAAAGAAATCGATTTCTTTACCTCTTTAGGAGTTAATTTTAACTTCCATTTTCTAATTTTTTGGTGCAGTAAAGACCTGGACAGGGAAATTACTCTCATTCTAGACATGTTTTGCTTTAAAGCTGTATCTGAAACTGATTTTTCTTTCTATTAAAACAGTAACATCTGAGTGGGTTTTTTTAATTGCTTTCCTACTTCACACAACTGGATTTTATTGGAGTGATTTCTGAAGAAGGATAAATTTTAAGAGCAAGGGAACAAGTGGTTTTTTTGGAGAAGCACTGAAACACTGGATACACTTCTATGTCTAAAACTTTTACAGAGGACACAAACCTTTCCCATCTTCTTCTGGGCTGCGAACCACAGCCCTGAGAGTGTGAAAATATCCACTCATTTCTTTGTATCTGTAATGCAGCCTCATGCAAGAGAACTTGGGTTTTCCAAAGAGAGTAGGCTCAGGCCCTGAGAGAGAAACCAGGAGAAATATTTAGAAATCTTTAACCAAACACTGAAAGAGATATTGCAGAGCCTGCACCTAAGGGTATGTAAGTGCTGACAGTGTTCCTCAGCCTAAAATGCTTCATGTTTTCCTAAGAGCAGGACAGACTCTTTAAATGAAAGATTTTCACATTAACTAAACAATCAATAACTTACAAAAAGCAATTAGACTCTCTGTATGTCTACTGCAATCCAGCCTGATTGTTTATTGCAGATCATCCTTTCAAGTAGAAGGGAAAAAAAAAGTTTTACACTTTTTACATTCTGTGGGTTTTTTAGGAAATGCTCCTGCAAGGATTAAAGGGAAAGCCAATATTTTTATTAAGGAGATGTAACTGAAATGTCAAGATTTAGACCAGTACTTCAACTCTTCTGTGCACTGCATAGCATCATCTATAGCAATAAATCTATAGCATAATCTATAGCATTAAATGAGGTGTGGATGCAGAGGTTTCACTCCGTTCTGTACCTCAGGATACAAATCTCCACAATACACAAGTGAGGGAGACCTTTCCCCTGAATGCTCAGAAATTGCACAGACACAGTGAAAGTTAGTCAGGAGATGATGAAATCACTGTTTGTTGTGTAATGGAGGATTAAACTCCATCAGGAGGCCACACACTCCCTTCTCTCCACCTTTTTCATGATTCAAAGACACCACATCTTTAATGCTTCCAGCAGAAAATGCTGCAGATGTTACATGTTATAGCAAATACAATAAATCAGCAGAACGAGGTACTTTTGTAATAGCATGTTTGTTATCAGCCTTTGAGAAAGAAGTTTTACAAAGCCATGAAACAGATCTAAAGTAGAATTCTGAGCCAGCTGCTGTGTTTGGATCAAAGGAAGAGAACACTCAATGCACAAACCCGTGACTCATTACAGAAGTTGACAAAATTGTTACTGCCATTTGATAAATAATGAAATCTGTTTGGATGACTCCATGGTTCTTTTAGGAGTTTGAAAGAGGGAAAATTTTATAACTCTTCCAGTGATCAAAGCTTCCATGTCCAGCAGGAGGAAGAGCCTGGCATCTGTTACCAGCCAGAAGGGCCATTTCTAGGTGGGCTGCCCAGGGTATGTGCCACACTTCAAGGACTGCTGCTTCAATGCATTTGTAGGATGCTTTGATAAGTGCTCAAGCCTTTCTTAAGAGCATTTAAAAAATGACACAGAGTGACTGTTTTCTTACCTATTTCTATTTTTTCCAGAGCTTCAAGGCTTAACCTTTGGTACTGATTCACTTTGTCGATTTCATCATCGTAACTAGAAACAAGAAACAGAATTTAGTGCTTCCTACTTATCTAAATCAAAGCTACTAAAATAAACTAGGCATAGTAAGGGAAAGTGGTAACTTACTAGGCCACGTAATAGGCAGAATTTGAAAGTAAAAGCAGCACATCCACGTCCCTATGAGTGGCATCGATGAGACTGAAGGGAAGAAAAATAAATACAGGGTAGAAGGTTTTCTTTGCAGAGCTGTAACCCATGCCCAGTGTGTTCTGGGGACACTCTTTAAGAGCTGAACACAAGTTACAAGAAGTTTCAATCACAGTGTGTTGTCAAATGGATCCATGTAAGCAACACTCTTTCAAACCTAAACTTACCTAACAGCTCAAATACATCAGCAGAAGGTTCAAAAATAAACAGAAAACCCACAAGCTATTAAAAATGCTACCAGAGAAATGGAAAAATACCTCAGACTCAGGGTGATGAGTCTGTGCCCTGAATTGAATAGCTGTCATAACAACCTGCTCTGCTATTTTTAGATGCTGAAGTTTAACCTGCAGGAGACCTAACCACTATTTTCCTCCTGCAAGCTCCTGAACTCTGAACTCGATACAGAGTGAAGGTCAGAGTTTATGTCCATTACTTTCCATGGACAGAAATCCAGCCTGTCCAACTGCTGACTCATTCCCCAAGGATTCAGTCTGATCAGTTAAATTACACTTTCCCTATAAAGCAGTAAGGAACAGCAGCTCCTCAAGCACTCCCTTTTAACCACCCTCAGTTCTACAAGTTCTTTTCACAGCACCTGCCACAATTTGGCATTTAGTATTTGGCAATATTTACCACATGCATCCATTTCCAGATGATGTCTCAAAGGTCATTCCAGCGTGCACCATTTTTATGGCACTTTGGGAAAAACACATGTTTAGAGGACTTTTCCCTTCACAACTACAAGAATTCACACCCTTGAAGCACTCTTGTCCTTTTACAGAACTGTCCACACATCAGCCATCAAAACCTTGTAACATCAGCAGTAATTAACAGAGGTGTCAGAGTAGCAGCTGATCAACTTTAACTTCGTTCAACCAACCTTGGATCACAGTCAATGAGTGCCCAACCTCCATGGAATTTTTCATCATCTGGCAAGAGCAGTTTCATGTAGCTCTGCAGCAGCTGGCTGATCAGTTCCTGGTGGCTCCTCAGGTTCTCCTTGTGCAGGGCTTCGTGCTCCTTCTCTTTTGTAAATATGGAGTACAGGTCTTCTGTCACAGGGATACCCTGCATCAAATCTAAATAAACCCCAGAAAAGATCAAGCAAGAAACAGTTAGAAGTGATACATGGCAAGAGTTTGTAAATCCCTTCCAAATGCTGCATTTTAACGATGCTCTTGGTAGTCTTTCTGAAGAGAATGTTGACTGTAACTGAAAATTCAGAAGTTATAACCTTAATTTCAGTGGAAACAAGAGTTCCTCATGATTTTAAGAGACACTCGCTACATAAATTTAACTCTGTCCTAAAAAAAAAAAAAAAAGAGGTGCTACAAGACATTTAATGCTAAAATCAAGCTGAGGCAAAGTCTCCAATGAGTCACACTGCATGCAATCCCTCTGAATTGAGTGTTGCTTAAATTCCAAAGTGAGTGAGACTGTTCCTTGTAGTGTCCAGTACAGACATGTACCCACTCACGATGCTTTTAAATCAACAGGGGAAAAAAAAATCAGTCAGAAAGATGAAACCAATATGATTTAATAACCTTTTCTAAATACCACAGCTCAGCTGGGTTGAAATTGTGCTTACCTATGACTGCTTGCCTGTAAGCATCCCTGAAACGATTCAGGTAGTATCTGTTTGCAGAGTTCACTCCATCCTTCATCACCCCTGCCAGCTTCCTCTCACCAGTCCTTGTGAAGTCACCCTGTCACACACAACATGCAAATCATGCACACATCAAACTCAAAAAGGCTCAGCTCCAAGGATTTGGCACTCTGAAATTCAGAACTGAATAGATGGCAACTCAGGAATTATCTTCAAGTAACTTTTTCATATAGAAGTTGAAAATGTTGATTTTTTCAAAGAGTATCTTCTGGCATTGACTCTGCAGACTTACAATTTCAGTAGAAAATTCAAATAGAAAACAAATCTGGACAATATAAGCCAGCCAACATTGAAGCAGGACTTTTAATACATCAATCACTGTGATGCTTCAATACCTCCAAAAGAAAAAAATCCCTTTATTTTTTGGCCTTTAATGTAAAAGGAACACTACTGGAACAATAGAGAAGACTGAAGCTTACTGAAAAATGGTTTTCATCTCACTGCTTTTTATACCAAAACAAGACAAACATAATATACTGGAGGAAAGCAGCACATATCCTCACAACCTCAGAAACAAAAGAAAGTTTCTAGGCCACAGAAGGCTTAGAATTTGAATAAAAAGTTATTTTGGTAGTTACACTTCATTAGAGGATTCTATTTTCAGAGACCCTCTGAACAATGGCACAGAGCATTTCTAAAAGCCACATCAACTCCTATGAAGAATATTTCAAGTGTGTTTCACTTTCAAATTAAAAGAAATACCACAATTAAAATTAATTAATTTAATCCATGAATCTCAACAGTGAGTGGAGAAATCTTCTAGAAGGGCTGAAAATTTAGACCTATAAATTGAGGCCTGTATTTCAGATTTAAAGTTTAATATGCTCAATGAAAACAAGCATGTCAGGCTGCTTTTTATTTTTTTTTAATATTAGTGCAATCAACTAATCAAAGTTCAGTAGAGATATTTAAAGAGATTTAAGTGTTAAGCATTTCCACCATAATGATTTTTCTTATGCCAAATGCAAATACTACTAGAATTTGTCCCACCAGTTACACACAGCAAATACCTCAAATTCTATGACTTTTCAAAGCAGAAGTACAGAGCAAGGAGTTTCATGCTTGATCTTGGTAGACAGAGTGCATTACAGCTAATTAAGAAGAGTCTTTAGAAAATATAGCTAATTAATATCACCCTACTACCTACATAGCCTGATCTCCAGAACTTTAGTCTTCTTTAGGTATTGTAACTGCTCAGAAGCACTCTAACCATGATAAGATATAAATGGATGTAATAATTAATATATCTCTCAAACTCTTATCTCTGCTGTGCTTTTTGTTGAGAAGAACAGAATGCAGGTAAAGTGCAGGGAGCACTCAGCTCTTCTCTGATTCAAACCAAGCAGGACACAAAACATTCCTCCACTGCAAAGCCTCATCTCTCAGAACAAAGCCACACAGAATACTTGAACTTTTAAATCTGTCTTAGGTTGGAAACGCAAGATGTGGCTGGGGTGTGTGTTCTATTGCCATCTCTCAAGAGGTGGGGCAGTTCTGCTGCTCATTGGGCAGTTTTTCTTTATCTCTCCCACAGCCAATCTTCCCTCCAGGAGATCTCTGCTGTTCCTGGCCAGTGAGTGTCCCTGCACGGCTGATAAAATTCCATCATCCCATGGGGAGAGGCTCTGCCCAGGGGAGGAGCCAAGCATTCCTACCTGGATAGAATCTGAGGCTTGGAGCACCACAGCAGCCTTTGCCACTGCATTCCCAGAGGAGCAGCTTTCTTCTCCCCTGCATTCCCAGAGGAAAACTCCACCCTTGTACAGGATCCCTGCTCCAGCAGAGCCACCCCTGGCACTGCAGGAGGGCTGAGCCACCAGGGAATGGCACTGCCACCAACACCCTGACCCACAGGGAGGCAGGGCATGT
Organism: Irena cyanogastra; assembly: GCA_013397155.1. Lineage (NCBI taxonomy): Eukaryota > Metazoa > Chordata > Aves > Passeriformes > Irenidae > Irena > Irena cyanogastra. The sequence continues at coordinate 308,135 of VWZV01010933.1, read as the reverse complement.
TCTCACTCTGTCAGTGGTTTTTTTTGTACTATTGCATTTATATTTTTAATTTTCCTAGTAAAGAACTGTTATTCCTGCTCCCAAATCTTTGCCTGAGAGCCCCTTAATTTCAAAATTACAACAATTAGCAGGGAGGGGATGTTCACTTTCCATTTCAGGGGAGGCTCCTGCCTTCCTTAGCAGACACCTGTCTGTTCAAACCAAGACAGCATCCCAGGGTTTTGCAGTGCCCACGAGCCCTGTACTCAAGACATCCCCGAGGGCAGGGGAGGCTCTGTCCTTACCTTCAAGGCCGCCGTGCCCGCGTACTGCCGGCTGATGGCATCGCCGTTGTTGGCCCACATGATCTGGTAGATCCTGTTGCATTTCACTGGCAGAGGCTGCTCTGGTGGCATCACACCCAGTTTTTTGAGCTGGAATTTGACATATGTATTAATTCAGTGCCCAAAGTAAAAGGCATTCTCAGTATCAGGGCTTGGTAAAGTAAACGGAAACGCTTGCCAAGGGTTTAATTGTTAGATTTTGTATGATGGGAGGAGGAAGCCATTGTGCTGATTTGTCAGATTAGATTAATTAATTGGTGGTTTATTGCTAAACATCACATCACTGGAGGCAGCAGTAACATTAATTATGGATGTTAATCATCAAAAAGTTAGCTGAAGGAAAACAAGTTACTGTAGATTCTCAAGATGCAGGAAATTTTTCAATAGAAAACTACCAAAAAAAGAGATATCACAATTTTAAAATAAACATGTTAGTATGTCTTCTATTGCAAAGGCATTTATGACCTCAAGGGTCTGAAAACAAATAAAAATAACTTCTTACGTTAGTTTATTATTAGTGGTTGCACATTTTGGACAGTTACTGTTTGTCACTGATACTAGAGCAAGATATCTTCCTCTTAGAACACCCAGTCCTCCAGTTTTCCCCAGATAAGCCCTGGGTGCAATAGCAACATCAGGCTTTGTACACACACTGAGTGGGCAGAGCAGCACTACATGACTGCAATGCAGTCACTAAATGATAGGGATAACTTGGAATAAATCATAGGAAAAATTCCATTTACAACTGAAACCAAATGCTGAAGCACTCTTTGCAAGTTAGATGAAAATTAACACTGAGCTGCTCATTAACTCTGAAAGCCCTATCAAGTTTTCAGATGAGAGAAAGCAAGACCAGTGGTTGCAAGGAAGAGGAGTGTGAGGTACAGGTAACCCTCAGTCCTTCACTCCATGGCACTGACCCTGCAATGCTCAGGGCATTTCTCAGTCCTGAATTGATTCCCAAGCTCCAGGATGAGAACGATGCAGCACATCACAAGCTCACACTTCAGCAATGATTAGTGACGCCTCTTCACAACAATCTCTAACACTCTTGTTTTTGAAAGAATTGCCTTGGAACTCAAGAGTTACCCTGGACAGAAATCCCATTCTAAAATAATGACTGTGGGATTGCTGATCCCTCCCCTTGTCCTCAAATAATGACTGTGGGATTGCTGATCCCTCCCCTCTCCTCAGTACTCCTATGTCAGGAGCTGACAATAGCAGATCACAAAGAGGAACTGCCAGGTACAACAGCCAGATCCATTTTCACCCTAATGGAGGACCCACTTCATCCTTTCTCCTTCACTTTAACCATAATCAGGTTTGCTCACTTTGGGCTGTGACTGGGGCTTTGATGTTTCAGTTACAGGACACAAATCTGCATTAGGTCTGTAGCAGCACTGTGTCAGTGAAGCCTTCACAAGGCAAGAGAGTCACCAGTGAGCTTCTAGAAAGCAAGTGAGGGCCAGAGCAAAGAGGAAAACTAAAGGAAAGTACTCTGTCTGCTTGTAAATCCCTCTTCTGTACAGAGAGAACTATTCCCCAGCACAACAGTCACAGCCATCAGGGCTATTTACATCATTAATTAATTATTCCTCTACACACACAAGGGACAACTAATCTCCCTACTTGCTGCATCACAGTATTTTACTTCAAAACTCCTAAAACAGCACCCAACTTGATAGATTTTAGTCCTTTAATATCATTTCAGTGAGGGACTTTTGCAGGGGGAGGAAGGTATCTTGTTTCTACACTCTCTATTCCTACTTAACTTAAACTGAAATTACTAAACCCAAACAAGACAGTCCTCTCCAAGTTGTGGACAGTCAGTCCTTTCTGAAGGAGGACAGAAGGAGGCATCACTGTTTTACAAGGATTTCAAGTTTTGCCATTGTACATATTATTCCTCTCAGCTTCATGGCTCTTCAAGTATTTTGCGAAGATGTTTCCGTAGAGGTCAGTTTAGCATTTTTCAAACACACAAATTTCTCTGTGCACAACAACTAAGGTGTGAGGCCCTCAGTGCTGGGCAGAGCCCCTCAGTTTCACGTGCCTGCTGCTCCATGACCACTCTGGCAATCGCAGCCTGCACCACGTTGGTCCTGTCCAGGCAGTCCATGCAGTTAACCCGGAAAATCCCCTCCTGCTTACAGATCACTCCAGCCTGGTCAACCCTTGCAACAGGAAGAGAACAAAAGCACACTGAGACACTGAAAATCCAGTGTAATTCATCAGCTTCTACAAACAGTAGAATATTTTACACATGGAGCACTATTTGTGGTTGCACTCACACCCCAGCCACACGCCACACTGAATTAACTCCTCTTGTTCCAACTTATCATCCTCTTTAATTTAGGCTGGATATCAGACATAAATCCAACTGAGGCCACAAGCCTGAGATGCAATCAGATGCTGAATTCAACTCATGCATACATAATACAAGCTTTCAAGAGCAAAGGCATTTAATTTCAAGAACAGAGAAGCCAATGATAATGACAGCAATACAGAACAATATTGAGGCTGCAGCCACACTCATTACTCAAATGTATGAACTTCAATCTGCTCAAACTAAAGGTCAAACATGTATGCTGCCTGTCAACAGTAAGGCTGCCATCCTAGGGTTTTTGGGTCAAACACAGAGTGTTTCACATTACATGTGAGGGACTCTAAAAGTGTGAGAGGCAGTAAAGCTCAGAAACAGCACCTGAGAATTTCTGCTGTCACAGGGGTAGAACAACAACACTTCAGGAGACAAAAACTCTGGCAAACAAGCTGAACACCAAAAGGGAAATATGAAACATATTGGTTTGGAAAAAAATAAAGCCTCTAAATATCTCCTCTTTGTTGGTGTTTTCCTCCACAAATGTTCCCTACTAGTCTAAAAACAGTTAAGTACCTACCAGCACCACTTCATGTCAAGAATAATATCATGAATGGCATCAGTCAGTGTTTGAACATTTTCAAACTTCATTCCTCGGCTGAAATACAGAATTTCACAGAAGTTAGTTTGAACTAGAGCAGTGACTTCACTTAACAACTTTATCTTATTTGTACTGTTAACAAAGATGGTGCTTTGGCTACATGAGAGAGACAAGCATTCCCTCAGGCAATGAGCTTTAAACAGGAGCCAATATTCAGAACTATTTTGCAGTACAGTTTGACATCCAAATCCAAGGCAAGAGGTTAAAAGATCATTAAATTCTCAAGACTCTGCATTTTTTAATGCTGCTTCCACTAGGAAGAGTAAGTGTGCAGCTATTCAGGCACGTGCAACATTCTGCTCTCATTTTAGTCTCAAGAAAAGTAACTACTACAGATTTGGAACTGGGATGGTGAGTGCTGCTTTGCCAGTGATTGTACAGAGAAAACCACCTACAGACACATCACACCCTCCTCCCCCTAGCCCATCTGGGTATTTTTCAGGACTGCTCTCAATTCACTCCTGCTCACAGTGCAGAAACAGTCCTGGTCACTACACCTGTTTGTAGGAGAAAAGTGAATGAAGGAAAATGAAAATTCCTCTAAACAAAAGATCAATTATCAAAACAATCCAGGGTGCCAACAGTCCTGCAGAGCTCTCAAAGGCCAATAATGTTCTGAGAGGGGTTTCCCTTCCCACCACCCCCTCTGACAGTATCTACTAATGCCACACTCAGTGAGCCAGTAAAGCTCTCCTAGGCCAGCTGCAATCCCTAGATTAAGTTTGGAAGTGAAGATTAAACCAGTTTAGACCCCACACAAATGCAGCCAGCTTGAGGGGAGCAGGAGAAACACATGCCTGTGAGAGATGACATGCTTGGGCACGTGAGCACAGCAGTATCAGAGGGCAGTCATGAAAACAGCAACTACTCACACTGGATTAAGATAAAATCAGTGTATTTTATATTGAAATAACAGCATCAGGGTCCTGAAAAATCCATCATGGTTTTATAGAAGCAAGCAAGAGAAACAGAAATAGAGAATTAAAAGCAAAATGCTACATAGCTGGAAAAAGCAGGTCAGCCACAGCTGCACATTCATGGCATGTCTAAGGAAACTCTTAGAATGTGTAACAATTAAGCTTTGCCCAATAAATAACTCCATATTTAACAGGTCAGGGACACAACATCACAAAGAGCAGTGCTTGGTTATCCAAACTTTAGAGTTTTATAGTGCTTTGGTTTAAAAACTGTATTCTTGTTTAAAAGAACAGTGTTTCATGAAGAAGCAGAAATAATAATGAGTTTTCTCCTCATTTATACTTGCCTTTCACGCCAATAAAAAAGATGCAAAGTGACATTTCTGAAAGGTTTCTTACCAGTGCTCATGGAAGTCAAATGAAACATAAGTCAGATTTGCATTGTTGTAGAGAAGAACTTGTTTCAGGTAAGCATCTCCAATAATCTTCTCTCTGCCTGTCTGATCCACCAAGTTAATAATAACCTGTTCAAAAGTTGGATTATTTAACACTCATCATCTGCTACACAACTTGCTTAGATTTACACCATGCAATAACAAATAGCTCAGGAGTTAAAAATTCGTAGCATTCTTGCTGAAGTTACAACCTTTGATAGATTGTACCTAAAACAAATAAGCTCCAACAGTTCTCTGCCTACACAAATTTAAATACAGAGAAGCTCTGAATGCATAGGACAGCTTCACAGAAATAGGATTTACACATTGCCATAAGTTATTCCTGGGTTTTACTGGTTACTTACAAGGATATTTGAAAAACCTAAAATAAAATTCTATTTATGTACCGACCTTCCAATTGTCAACAAGCTTCTAAAAAACCCCACAACACGTCACCAAGAAAAACAACCTAAAAACATTAACTTTCAGCTCCTGCATTTTCATGAGATTTCTATTCTGTCATGTAACACTCACCTGCTTTTTGTAATTTTTCAGCTGTTCTTCAAAGTGTGCACGAAAACAGGGCACGGTTTCATTTTCACCTACAAGGCAGAGCAGGGTTAGACAGAAACAGCCTGTTCATCAATAAGTCCTGTTTGATGTATTAAATCATGCCCAAATTTGTACTCTAAAATACCAAGATAGCTTAGCTTAATAACACATTGTACAAAATTACTTTTAAAGGTCTTTCATTCATTTGCTGAGCTCCAACACTGCTGTTAAAGCCTAGCGTACAGCAAACACATTCTTGAATTTTGCTGCATTTTGCTTTTAGTGCAGAGGAGACGGGACAAAAATTTGACTTTTAATTAGCCTGCTTCATCTTTCTACATATGCACCACACCCACATAAACATCTCTTCCAAAAGAAGAGTTCCAGGGGGCCCTGATTTTGGGGTTTTTCACCCAAATACTTACTCTTGTCCAGCCGGGGCCGTGGGTTATATCTGTATCCAACTTGGCTCCAGAAAACAGGCACAGAGCCTCGTGTTTGGATATAGGAAAGGGTGTGATTGTGGACATGGATCAGTTGCTCTGTCTCAACATAATTTGCCACGTTCCCATTTTTATCAACGCCTCTCCGCTTATATCGCATTCCTAGGGGGAATGAGAATGGCCAAGTCACAGTAAAGTATTTGCCTTAAACATTAATAATTTATGTTGCTGGTTTTGACAAGACAACAGTTCTAGCCCAAATCCATGATCAACAGTAGAAGTCACTCCTATCCTAGTTTATTTCTCAAAAGTTATTTTGACTGTATGGATAAAGTTTATTTACTGATACACTATGAGCAGCAGAACGTAAGCTGACAGGACAGGGCAGTTTAAAGTCACAAATACTTCTGGTCCATCTTAAAAGACAGATTTCCTCCTGTTCTGTACCATTTAGCACAAAGTTCTACTTTAATGCTCAGTATTCTCCATGAACCTGAAGGCCACTTTTACTGGCAGAGGCTCCACTTCTCACAGAGATCCCACAAGCAGCCCAAGAGGATTTGCATGTTCCACAAAACAGAAGCCTTCCCCTCCTTGTTTAACTTGTGTAGCTAATTCTGCACATTAAGAAGAGATAATGCTCCTCTGACTCCAGTTTTATGCCTACCCAGCTCTGAACTGCTCATTAAACAGAAATGTGTTTGCATATCCTTGACTCAAAGGAGAGTACCTCATTATTTCAGAAAGGATGCAGGTGGTAGCAAGGGACAGGGAAGGAGGAAGAGAGTTGGAAAAATAGTCAAGGTCATGGAAATTCAGTTCCAAGTCCAGAAGTAGCACTGAGCCAATTTTTTGAGCTGAATCTTGACAGTACAGAAGGGAAGAGGTTAAAAGTAGGGAAGGGAAAGGAATGGAAAATACCTATAATAGGGATCTTTATAGAGAAATTGTCAGAGCGGCATTACAGACTTTAATCAGACAGGGAGAAAATTCTACACAGTTTATGCTCTGGACTAGAAATCAGATGAGCAAAGTGATATTAACAGTAAGAAGGAATCAGTAAGAAATTTTCCCTCTAGAATTCAGTTGCTGTAGCTGTGTAACAAATTAGTATGAAAAAGGCAGACTGCAAACTAGGTACCACTCTGAAACCCTCATGTATTTACTCCAAGTTGCTCTGACAAACCATTTTCCTTGGAACTGAATTAAATGCATCCAAAGCTGTGGTACAAAGCTACAGTCCTACAGCAGGGTAAGCTCAACAGGCTTTTTTCTGGGATTTTTGACATGTTAAAAACCCAACTGTGTAAGAAAGGAGTTGGAGACACTAGAGAGTGTCTCCATAAAAATCAGATAGACTGAAAAGCCTGGAGTTGAGCAGGATTTATTAAGCTGTAAAGTGATTCAATCTTTTTTTCTGAGATGCTAAGGACAGGGAATAACTTCTGTTTGTCTTGTTACTCTAAGTCAAATAAGGTACAAGACCAAACCATGGTCACATTTCACACCTTGCCCCTAATAAACATCTCCTGGGACACAGGCATGCACACACGTGGCTTTTCAAACCTCTTCAGCTGCTGCCAAAGCCCCAAAGACCTTTGAAAATTTAACTCCCATCCAAGCCTACCAAAATATATCAGCACAGAGTTATAAGCAAGGTCCTAATCAAGGGGATCTCTGCAAAAATGGAACTCTGCCTCAGGAATGTGACCTCCAAGGATGCACTCAGTGCTCCTGAGCAGACCAGTGAAGCTCAGTCAGCAGCCAGCCCAAGGCACAGCTGCTCAGGGCTGTAGGCACTGCAGCCTCTCCTCTCCCTCCTCCCTGCAGTGCAGACTCTGACAGGGGCTGGCCATCTGCTGAGCAACTCACTGCTGGAACCCTGGATGCTGAGAATTTCAGATTTTCTGTGCTGCCAGGCACTGACCCCCAAGAGAACACTGCATTGATCTGAGGCTGTGGAGAGGCTTCCAAAATTGATTAACAGCACTGGGATTGTGGGTGTGGAGTTTGAATAGAAGGATGTAAAACTTAGAGTTTGGGGTTTTAGAATATAGTAATATATATAAGGCAAGATGGAGGTTTTAGGGCAGAGGCTGGTCCTTCTTCACCGCGGGTTTGGGTGGTTTTGTGTCATTGGATAAAAAAGTCCCCGTTGCAGGCACGGGTGGTTGGTTACTGGGTTAAAAGTAAAAATAATTTAGGTGTCATTTCTTAATTGGACAGTTTGTCCTTAAAAGGCTTTGTAGAGAGAGAGAGATATACTCCATTTTTAGTTTGTTAGAGTGAAGTGCTGTAGAACTCAGGGTCTGTGAGACTGTAACAGAGATAAGAACTAATACGCATCTGAGTCCCAACAAGAAATACCATCTCACACATTTAATCCCAACCTTGGCAGAAAAAGCAGCAAAGATTCAACAACTCAGCAGTGTCCCCTTTCACCACGGCATCCCCTTTTATCACTGCATCCCCCTGCAGGGCTCAGAAGCAGCCCCAGCCCCCTCAGGTGTGTTTGCCCACCTGCTCTGTGCCGGCTCCGGCGGGAGATGAGTGCCACCAGGAACGTGGGGTGGATGTCATCCACACAAGATGATTCCTGAGGAGGAGTTTCAGGGCTGCTCTTATCGTCATCAGAAGATTCACTGTAGTTCACTACAAGTTCTTCAATTTGCACAAATCCTTGAATGATGGGGATAATCCAGAAGTCCACTTCAGCATTCTGAAGGTTACAAAAAAAAACATTTATTTTCCTGTTGGTCCAACATTACCTACAATTATTTCTGGCATTTCTCATCTTTATAAAACAGTTGCTTCACATGCTTTTCATGCTTTAATTTTTGCCATACCCTTATTTCTGTAAGAGATACCAGCATTTTTCCTCCATCAGTCACAGGACTTTTAAATCAGGAGGAAGAAAACAACTTTTTGACCTAGTTTCTGCTTTAAGGCAGTTTTAAAACCTTTATATGGACATATACTGTATCACATTTATACAGGAAGGTAGATGTTAGCCTGTTTTCAGCAACACATAACAGTAGAAAACTTCATATGGGCTAATTTAGTCCTCAAGCCAACAGGTTCATGGCTCTGCACCCTAAAACATTGATTTCTTAAACAGAATCGAGATCCAAATTCCCCACTAACTCAAGGTTATCCATTTATAACATGAAAAATACAACTCATTAAACTCCTGCATTACACACTTTTCACAGAGGACACAGGTTTACCCTGCTGTGACTCCATAACCATTTGTTTATGTATAATTATCAATGAAAGAGGTGCAGAGCATAAGGCAAGATGCCTGCTGTCATCCCTAAAGAAAATTAGACTTGGCCTAAACTGGCATACAGAATTTAGCAACTTAGTCCTTGACCTATGAAGTTAATTTAAAATGATGGAAAGTCATATGTTGAAGAAAGAGTGGTAGTTTGCTGCTTCTTTATGTGCTCGTTAGCCAGGAAAATGTTTTATTTACTCTCAACAGATGTTCAGAACAACTTGTTCTGCACTGGTTTTACATTGTGCTCAAGAAGACAAAACACTATCCCCCACTATGGAGGATCAAAATCTTATCTCAGGGAAACTTTGGAATTCAGAGGTTATTTCTTTTCTGGCTCCTCCTCATTATCAAGTTCAGCTCTGTTCAGGGATAATCCATTTCACATAAAAATACAACTCAAATTTACCTTCAGAAATCACACCAAGTTATTTTACATTATTTATTGCAATGAATGTTTTAATTCAGCTGAAGTTCCCTCCTTAGCAAAGATCACAGGCTGGCAGGGGGGAGAAGGCAGTGCCAGCTGCTCAGCTAGGGAAAGCACAGCCCTGATCCTGAGCTGTCTGCCAAGCAGGTTTGTAACCAAACCCCTAGGAGGCCTTCAGCAAACATCTCAACTAAAAAGAACTAGAGTGGCTCTCACAGTGCACGTCAGAAACACGACTCACATCAATGCTGATGAGATCTTCAATCATGTGCTTGTTCCAAAAGAATCTGTCATCCACCTGTTTAGAAGACAAAAGGGCAGGTTTTGCAGCATTACAAGTTAGGTTTGGCAGTATCTGTGGGAAGGACACCAGTGTCCATCAGTTTATCTACCACACAAGTCCGTGCTTTTAACCAAACACTGATTAAAAGTGCTGCTGCAGACTTTTGTTTCCTTGCACCTGAGCTGGTTACAGGACAAGGTGTCCAGCTGCTGTAAAATGTGACCAGCTAGGCTGGGACTGGTTTTTGAGCATTATTGGACAGATCCTGCCCCAGGTGGAAGGAACACACACACACAAGGCACTCACTTTTCGCCACAGGGGCAGGTTGGTTTTCTCACAGGCACTCTGCCTCTGCACTGAATTTGTCAGGTCATAGCTCAGGCTGTAGTAAAAGGAGTCTGAATCCATGAACATTTTGAACAACTCCTCCAATAACCTCTTCTCCAGTCTCTCTTTCTCTTTGCTTTCTCTAATCTGAAAGAAAAAAACAGCTCTCATGTGTTTCTCTGTGAGTGAAAAAGACTGCAGTCATATTTTCCATTTCTAACCTTGGAGGAAAAGCACTTTCCCAGTGATGAGCAGGACCTTAAAACTCCCAGCAAAGATAAACACAAGAGACAGCAGCCTGAGAAACATAGTTCTAATTTTAATAACTATCCAAGCCATTATTGGTTAAAAGCAGTTAGATGAGATTGTATGGTGTTCTCTGAGGAACCAGGCACCACATTTTGTCCCCAGTTCTATAAGAAATACTTATGCAAAGCAATTTCTAGAAGCTTAGAACCTCACTAGAAGCTAATCCTAGTAAAAAAAGAACTCTAATAGCAATTCTGCCAAAATTATGCAATTACAAAATGAAAAAAAAACACAGAAGAGCTGCAGCTAAATGATCAAAAAAATTAAACTGGGCATTAAGACAGTAGCTCCACATTCTGCAGTTTTTTTAAGGTCTTTGCATTCCATTTGATCACCCATCAAAACTTTTGAAATATAAACTCAACATTTTCAAACAAAAAATGAAACAGTAGAAAACTTTACCTTCTTTTTATTTGGAGCAGACACATTAGATTTAATTTGAGTAAGAGTCTTCAGCAGGAATTTTGTGTCATCTGGGGACTGTGTTATCTTCTCTGGCTTGTTTATTCCAAAATGGTGCTTTTTACAGAGCTAAAATAATGACATTGAATTAAAGCCAATATTTAAATACTCCTTAAAAAGTTCAAAGGAAACTGAAAGTCTACAAAAGCAAGATTTTGATGTCCACAAACCTAGGGGAGACACTGAAATAGAGAGGGAACATGCAGGTCTCCATCTACAGCCTAATTCTCCCTTTTCTATGAAAGGCATTTTCTCCTGTGATTGTGAAACCCTCTGCCTCATTTGACATGGCTTTAGTACCCAGACCCACCCCAACTTCCCACCCAAATTAAATAAGCACTACTCATTTTTATTTTTGTTCCTTTATCCATTCTCTTTTGGGGGAAAAAAAAAAATCGCAACATTTTAAGTAAAGATTTCCCTTCAAGCCAAGTTAGAGAATTAAGATTCCAAAATGGGATTAAAGCAAGAGAATCCATTAAAAATATACTTTATCCTGGTTCAGTAAATCTTATTCTTGTGTGGTATTCCCAATGATCTTTATGAAATTTAGGTATTATTTTGTTGCAATTTCACTCGCCACCAAAACTTGTGATTTCTGTTTAAAAAAATACTTTTTACCAAAAAACCAGTATTTTAAAAAGCACAAAATATTCAAGATGTTTGCTTATACCAGGAAAAAGAGACAAGAGGCATTTGACTTTTATGTCACTGCAGCAGGAGGGGGACAGTCAGAGTTCCTTGAGGATGGCCATACCTCCAATTCCAGATCCTGAGGTTCTGTCTCAGAAAGTGGAATCACTGCAATCTTTGTTATTTTGCAAACCTCATGATCTCCTGGAAGTTTGCCAATCAATGCTTTCTGACGAATTAAAAGCAGCCACCATGGTAAATCTGGGGAAAAAAAAAGATCAGTAGATGATTTGTGTGATTTGATTAGTGTGCCAGAAACCATTTGACTAGAAGAATCCAGTGAATGATGATCCGTTATTGTTGTGTTTTGTTATTATGCATTGCAATAAAATAAAATAAAACTTAAAAATATTTATTCAGTCTCTAATGTAATAAGGAGATTAACTATGTCACAGACTTACATTAAAGTTACCCCTACTTCACCTATAGCAATTAACAATCTCTAGGATAATGCACATTCCCACTAATGGCAGCACAATTTGAGAAGAGCTGGAGCTCAGAGGGCAAGTTAGGAATTTCCCTTTGTACCTCCTGTCATGGATCAAACAGCAAACAAGACAGACACAGGTAACACCTGATTACAAGATTCAGGAGTGAAGAACTCTGATGAGCAAACATGGACTGCACCACATAAAGCAGTTTACACGTGTTTAAAGGCTCATGACATCATTCCTGAAGAGCATAAAGTGGTGGAGAAATTAGTGAGATAAAAATTAATGAAGATATTGGTGACAGGTGCATTCCATGCACACGTCCAGCCTACAGCACTTGCAGCTATAGCACCCACACTTGAATGAGACAGGGAAACACAGCAAACCTTCCCACTGACTGCTGAAGAGTGCCTGGACATTACCAGAGTTCAAGATTTGAACATTCCAGCTGGAATTGTCTAAGATGACCTTGAAATGTCCCTGCAATCAGTCATGGGCTGTCTGTAATTTAGCAGTGGAATATCCTTGCCAATGAGCTGTAACTAGGGGTGGGTTTTCATTTACTCCTTAATCTTGCTGGCTTTATTGTTTGCCTCATACTGGAGAATTTGTAGGAGAGCTGCTGTGACAGGGAGGCCATCTCATAGAAACCAGCTAGCCAGTATTACATGGTTTCTTTTTTAAGAAGCCCAGTTGTGTGCTGGGCTTTTAGGAGTCAAAAGCAGAAGCTCTGTTAAGGGAGATGAAAAACGCAGAGAAAGTCCTAGAGACAAACATACACACTCACTACTTCTCCCAGCTGAGAAGCAGCCAACTGAGTTCAGCTGAAAAGGTGACATAAAGACATAAAAAGCCTGCTGTGATAGACTTAAATGTGCTCCCACACTCGGGATGGCAGAATGTGTCATGTATTGTGCCTCTGAATACGATTCACAGCCTTTGAGAAGTCTATTTAGCAGCTCTACAGCAAATACAAACTCTGTTCTCCTTGCTCAGTAAATCCTAAACAGTATTTTATCCTCTGAATGCTTAAGGAAAACACAGAAAACCCCAGCAGTTTCTTTTATCTAAAGAACATGAACAGTCATTGCCAACAGACAACTGTGTGCTGTGACACCCCACTCCTCCCCTGGATTCTGCATTATTGCCTTTAAAAAAGAGATATGTTTGTTTTAGGTATTAAGAAGCCTTTAAAAATTTCAGATCCTCATAACTACAGACATGCTGTGAGAGCCAGAGGCTGCCTCCCAAAAAGGCAGGAGGGAAGTGGAATGAAGAATGCACCACTTCTTTGATATGCAGGGTCCTGTAAAGAGAGCCCTGTGCTGCTCCTGAACACTGCAGCACAATCCTAATCTCTGCAGGATCAGACACCTCAGGTCAGGAGGGATCTCAGGGTGTCACCCTGATGGAGCAGAGTCAGCCCTGAGCCTGGAGCAGGTCACTCTGAGCTGTCACACAAGCACAGTCTCCTAAAACTGGTAAAGGATACCAAATCAGGAGAGGAGAGTGACAGCAAATGCCACTTAGTGATCCCCACTGCTCAGCAGGTCTGGAGCAGCTCCTCTGTGCAGCTGTGGGGAACATCCCTTGGAGAAGACCTGCCTCTGCCCCCAGCACCCCATCCAGCAGCCATGGGGACAAGGAAGCTGAGGAAAATGACAGATATCAAGCAACAGCAAGAAGACCAATGAACAGGTTAAAAAAAATCCTTTTGCAAAGGAGAAATTGAAATGCTGCCAAACCCACCAGCAACACATAAAGATGCTTATCAGTTCATCTGAAAAGGTCTAACCCTTTTTATGCTGACTTCTAGAAGGCAAACCCAGCAGTCTCTGCAAAGCCAGGGCAATCCAAGCTTTTAAAACAGGGTGTCCAGGCAGGTACTCCTGCTGGGCAGTCCTATAATCTCATCTATTCCCACCTGCAGAAGGCTGGTCACACAATTTACTTCTAGGAGATCACCAATGTATGTCAACAAACAAAACAGACACTCTTCCAACAAAGGCAACCATCTAGAGCTCCAGTGGATTAATCAGCAGGGTTCTACAGGAGATTAGTATAAGGTAAAGGCATTTCTGAGCAGATATGCCATAGTAAAAAACTGGAAAAGGAAAAATCTCTGCCCAGTCTTCCCCCTACCTATATTAATAAACCCTGGTAGCTGTAAACAGAAGCTTAATACAGACAAGTGAGTTGAGTATCCTTTTGTCATTTTTAAAAATGCACTGAAATGTCATCCTGGTTTACACTGCAAAACTCTTTGTATTATAGCCAGAGCCACAGAACATTGAAAGAAAACAGGAATTCCCCAGCAGATCAAAAGTAAACAGTCAGGAAGTAATTATGCAGATAAAGTATGCCCTGAAGCAAAAGCTTCAACAATAGCCATAAAAGCAGCATATGATAATAGCCAACAATATCTAAATAACTGAATCCCTAAATACAGAGAATGTGCTTCTGCAGCCAGGAGGAAAAAAGCAGTTCCACAGATTAGTGATTGCTGCTCAGTGCATGAGGTGTGGTGTGCACTGCAGAACAGGACAGCTGTGTGCCACTCCAGAAAAGCGCACGTTTCAAGTCATCTCTCAGGATGTAATGTTCATTTTCAGTGTTTTATGAACTAGGGCAGAGCAGATGGTGACAGCTAGTTTGAAGTATTGCATCCAAAGGAAGCTATTACCTCTCATTCCTCACTAAAATGGAAATTTACTCCTCTGTTGTTTCAACACTGTCAGCACAACACTGCTGTTTTTCTCTAACACTTCCCCAACAATCTAGCATTTACTTTCCCCCAAATGCTTTTGCAGTAATTCTTCAAACTGTACATGAGTTTACCACAAATGCTGCTTTCTGCAAGGATTTTGATTTTAGCCAAGAAATTCTACGCTACCAATTTCATACTTTTTGTTACTTGAACAATTTAAAAATTGGCTGCATGCAAAAAGAATGCTTTGGGTTGTTGATTGTATGAAATTTAGTTACATCTCAATGAAGAGATTTCAGAACAGCCTATAGTTTGTGTTAAGATCCAGAGGCATGCTAACAGAAAAAAGCTGGGGATAAGGAAGAAAGAACTCCATTTCCCTCCTGTTTACAAAGTCTGTGCACTCTTGCCAGCAGCATTTAACCTGAGTCTTAATTAACCAGCACTGGAACACTCCAAATGAATCCAAACACAGACCCTGCACTGCACAGGGGTGTGCTTTGACCAAGAAACAGAAGAACCTGTGGCAGAAATCATTGTGTTTAGTGGCAATTGCTGGAACTGGTTAAGAAATCCAGCTTTGGTTATAGTCAGATAAACTGGACAACAAAATTAAATTCTGTAAAGAAGATACTTTATGCAAGAGATGTGTTTGCCTCTATATAGGAAGATTATGCAAAAAATTGTAATTGTGCATCTTACCAAGAAAATGTGCCATGATCTGTTGCAGTAACATCCCACAATACATCCTAAAACCCTTTTCCTTTTACACCCATTATTACTCTGCATTTTCTTACAAGTTGTTTCGGGGTGGGCCAGAAAATGGTAAGCAATTATATTCTTACATTCTGATATTCAACCAATGTTTTATTGTTTGGCTTTGAGTTTCCCACACACATAAAATAAAGTATCTGAATGTTTAAGAACATTCACATTGGGGAAGAACAAAATACTGCTTTAAATGGATTGGAATCTCAAATGTGAGTGTATGGTTATGTCCAGAAGTACAACTGGCCCCCTCATGTCAAAAATTCTTTGAAGAATTAGAAAAGAAACCATGTAATATTGGCTAGCTGGTTTCTATGAGATGGCCTCCCTGTCACAGCAGCTCTCCTACAAATTCTCTTGCATGAGGCAAGCAATAAAACCAGCAAGATTAAGAGTAAATGAAAACCCACCCCTAGTTACAGCTCATTGGCAAGGATATTCCACTGCTAAATTACAGACAGCCCATGACTGATTGCAGGGACATTTCAAGGTCATCTTAGACAATTCCAGCATTCTTGCAATAAACAAACCTTTCAAGAACATATGAGGATCTATGTCCAAGACATTCAAGTGCATACAGGCTTTGTGACAACTCCAGAGTGTACTGGTAGCAACTGCAATACTTAAAAAGGCATTTGAAGTTGCCCAGGATTTTAAAAACCTCTTTCCAACAACAGCTGGTAGCAAGGCTCTGAGCAGGACAAGCTCAAATTCACCAAATGAGCTTCAAACTAATTTTTCTGATCCTGATAACCCAAGGGCAGGGGAGAAGAAATCAGAGCAGCAAGTCCTCCTGTTGCAGGTCAGGCATTTCACCCAGCTCCTGCAGCACAGTTCTCCTGCTGAGCCTGGACAGAAGCGTCCAGCAATGTTAAATATTTATACAACTTCTGCTGATAAAGTTTCCAGGTGACAAAGATTGATACCAGAATAAGTAATGAAGACAGGTTACTGTTACAGACTGCTGGATGATTCAGCCTGAGGATAACATCAAGCTACACCTGAGTATGATCAAGCAGGAGTTCAGAAAATAGCAGGTTTAGGAGATGTGTGTGAGACACCTCAGCCAGCCTTCTCCTTGTGACTGCATCTTGATGGATGACACTCATCAGGCAAAGGCAGCAAATTCCAGGGGTTCTCAAAAGAAAAGGAAGGACAAATAGCTGGAAGCTATTTTGCTTCAGATATGTAATAGTAGAAAACAAAATACAATTTACAGGACAGTTGCATCACTAAATACCAGAATATCTACAACAAAAAGAAAAGATGAACAGTTTGTGATGGTGTCATCTGAACAAGGCAGAGACAAAAGGAAACACTTCCATTGACCTAGCAGCAGCTGAGTGGAATGCCTGGATGAGCTTAATTGATTCAGTAGCTCTATAGGACACATGGAAAGAAAAGATATCAGGCTTATTACCTGATAATCTTAATTTACCTGACAACAGCAAGATGACACCTGTTGAAGTGTCACACTCTGGGGAAAGTTTCAACTCGGATTTCATAAGCAGAGGAAGCAGCTCACAATAAACACACATGCAAAGATCTTCAGTTGCCACAACATACTAAAAAACCTTCCAGAAAGCATTTGAGGTCTCCCCTTTCAAAGGCTTTTATAACTAGACTCCCTAGAGAGAAGGGGGGGAAGGCTTTTGTGTACCCAAGGCATGGTTTTAAAACACCACACCTCGCACAAACACAAAAACATGTGTCAAAACCAATCACTGAGCATTTTCCCACAGCAGAAAAAGGTCATTATTGGAGTTGAGCCACCATTCATCATGGACAGCACATTCTGACCAGCACAGACAACCCGGATGAGGAGAAGAGAAAGCGAGATGGCAGAGTTTGAACCACTTCATGTCACCAGATATGAAAAAGGGTGGCTGAACAAATCTGGAGAATGAGCACAGACAAAAAGACCAGGTGAATTCAAAGAAGATGAAGTGATGTGACTAGAAGGAGGACACGATCCTGAACTTCATGGAGAGGTGGGCTCTGAACTATTACTCCCAGAAACAGGAGCAGGGGCCACAGTGTCTATGGAGCCACGGTAATTCCTAGGATTATTTTCCCTTCACCAGGGTGTCCCAGTCCCTGTTCTCCATCCCATTATTGCCACCCTGAGCAATCAGTTTCTGTTCAAGGGACCACAAACATCTGATCCATCTCAGCACTTCATCCATCCTGCCCTCCTGGAACACACTTGAAACTTTACCTGTATTGATCATATTGCCAGGCACTACTTGAAATGCAGGGTGCAGGCACTCACAAAAAGAATGGCATACAGCAAGGGTTTATGGCTACCTTTCCTTCCTGCCAGCAAATAGACAGCCAGAGCTCCACTAGCAGAGCTATCTTGGTGGACAAAGCTGGTATATATCAAAATAAATACTTATTATGGCTACAGGAATTTGCAGCTGATAAAGCAAAAGGAGTACTGAGTTTATTTTACAGGAAAACATTACTACTATCAGTTAGAGACAAGCTTATCATTAAAATAACAATGAATTCTACACCTGCTTGAATTTTATAGCTCTGTCATTTAACTGCAAACAAGTTTAAGTGTCCCTCTTGCTTTCAAATACTCCTCTACCAAGGCAGCAATTATTCTTCAGGTTTTCATACAACATTGAGAATTCAGGCCTCATACTTTTGTGAAAGCTTCCTTTATTAGTTTTTGCACTGTACCATAGGAGAACAACAGCAATCTCCTTGGAAGGATTACTCCAAAATATTTAAGAATTTTATAAATCTCACAGGGAGATTCAGATAGAACTTCAAATATAAGTTTCTACTATTTGTGAATGCAGGTCTCTGTTTTTACAAGACAGTGCAAAATCACAATACATTCACTGGAGAGCAGAGTGAATTTGCATGTGTAGCTATGATGTAATCACCTTGATAAGTCCATTTGGGGAGTGCTCCTCCAAAGAATACTACATTATTCCATTGCAGCTATGCAATATTATCTGTAATATCACAGAACTTCAGCAGTAAACAAAGACCCATCAGAAGAGAACAAAGCTCATACCTGTATGAAGCTGGACTTTACCAATTACTCCCTCTACCAGGCCCAGACAAATGGGATTCCAAGCCAAAAGAAGATCAGTGGCTGTAAAAAAGAACAAAGCTCCTGTTTTTAAACAGCAAATCAAACAGGACAATTAATCCAGTAAGTCACCCTCTTCACTTTCCCCACCTTAGAGGGGAGAAAATGTAAAATAATTCCAGCAATAATAAGATGATGCACACTCCATTTTTCCTTGCTACCAAGCAGCTATGAAAAAATGACTAAGTTTCCAACATAAAGCCTTACCATAGATATTCTCCAGATTTTTGAGGGAGGGGAAAGTAGCTTTAGGCAGCAGTAATTGAATTTAATGGAGGCTTAATTCTTCTCATATCCACTAGAATTTTTAACGTAAGCAAAATTTTACATGGCTGTAGTGAAACTGAATAGAGGTCACTGAGTTAACAGCACAGCTTCAAAACCCAGCAGATGTTGACTTTCACCCCCAGCTCCCTCCCATTTGTATCCAATTACTATTGCTTTCACATCCTCTTTCTATAAACACACACACACAGACACTCCCTCTCCTGTTAAAACACCCTCCACAAGTACATGGAATATCAAAGCACACAAAAGTTTGCGTTTCTAGTTCTCCTACTCTTAACAAATTCCAGTGAACCACATAGGAAGTAGAAGAGAAAGCAGGAAGAAAACGAGTTTCTAACTGAGGTGCAGTACCTGTTCAAGGATTCGAGAGTAGGGGAAAGAATGGAATTCCTAATTCAAATCTTTAATGTGAAAACAAATACTTAAAAGCAAATATCTGTGTAGGAGAGAAAAATCTCAAAGGAGAAGAGGTGTTTCTATATCATGAAGGACGACCTTGTTATTATTTACCAAAACACACTTGTTCCAAGGTAAAAGAGTTTCTCTAGTTTTCACATCCAGAAAAATTGAATATCTTAGCTACTGGTGTAAGTAGATGAACATGTGAAAGAACAAACTCACAAAAGTGTACAAACCATCTACATAAACACTTTATCTACAACACCTTCACTCCTTGTAAATCTAAGATCTACAGGTGACAATTGATAGTATGGGGTTTTTTTTACACATTTGTTTTAAAACACTGAATCCTCCTTGAAACATTTGTAATCGAGGCCTTGATATTCCAAGAGCACACACTGTTTTCCCAGCTTCCAGCATAGCATTTAATAGTAATAGATTCAGCTAATTTCCTCATTAAATACAAGCATTTCCATGAGCTACAGTAGACATGGTTGCAGTCAGGGCAGATCTGGAATAAACTCATTAAATGGGATGGATCACATGTGCCTGGACACAGACAAGCAAGAACTAAAAGCCCACAGCAGCAGAATTTAAAGCAGTGTTTGCAGCAGCATGCAGGGCTGCAATTAATGAGTATAACCACACTGGACCAAATTCCTGTTCCTTCCTTTCTCTGGACAGTGACTGGAGCTGCACAGAGCCTCGTGTGAATCACGCCAGAGTAAAATGAACTTCCTAAGGAGACCAAGAGAGCAGAGCATCAGGAAATCAGTGACAGTGGGTATGACTGGCTGAAAGGTTTGATGTGCCCTCAACCCCTGCTGAAGTACCTGAACACATCTTGTATCCTCCTGACAGATTTGTGCTCACACAAAACAAGCTCAGAACAGCCTGAGCTCAGTTCCACTCCAAATAACACCCAGGAGTAGCTCAGTGCTGAGTGGGAAACCTGCACTAGCAGCAAAAAGGAATGCAGGCAGCCTTCCTCACCCCCAAACCTTACACCTCCTTTCCCAGCTCACCCACACAATCCCAGTTTTGTCCAAACCCTGGGATCTCCTACAGCTGCATTGTCTCACGCTTCATCTACTTACTGCTATCTTTGTAATCAGCTTTAAATTCCTATTTCCACCAGCCAGAGCTATCAAGCAGCAAACAAAGCCAGGCACAGGAGGAATTTAAAGAACCAAATCAGTGAAGGTTTACCATGGCCACCATAAGCCTAGTAATCCAAAAGACATTCTGTGTCTTTCCAAAACTCTGATTTCCTGCTGTGATAAAGTATTAGCAAGAAAACCTCACTTGCTATCCGGAGCCTTCCTCTAGGAGTTTACAAGAGATAAAAAAATGGGAAACCAAGATTTTGTTTTAATTAGAGGAATAAAAAAACATTTTAGACCTGCCTGTAAAAGGACATGAGAAAATTGGTGTTAGGGACTGCACAGACAAGTGGATCTCACACAGATGTTCTATTACTCCTGTGGGTTCCTCTCACAGAGGCAGCACCAAAAAATCCAAGTCTTCTACAGGAATCCTACTACCCCAGCAGCAGAGACACAATGAGAAATGGCTCTAAACTTTAAGTACAGACAAGCTTTGGAAAATAAGAGAATGCATTTGGAATTAAATGCATATTCCACTTTCAGAGTTTAAAGGCAGCAAATACAGATCCACCAGCGGGCTCTCAGGTCAGTGTGATTATCAACAAATCAATGGTAAAGGCTGACTGCTTGAGAAAATTTGCCATGGGGAAGGCAGGGCATAGGGGGGAAAAAAGGACATATTTAGCAATATATAAGGGGATTACCATGGTTTTTTCCATGTGTGTCCAAGAAAACCTAGATGCAAAGAAGCGTTACAGGAGAAACGCTTGTAGGCTGTGAAAAAACACCAATTGTGGAATCACACTGACTTCCTTTTGGTGACAGCATCACAAAATTTGCTTTTCTTACACTATTTCTAGAGAACTTTCTATAGGAAAGTATGTGTGACAGCACAGAGGCAAGGCAGGCTTTTTTAACTAAATAAAGCATATCTGGTTCCAGCCTGATAAGAACTTTGTTATTGGTTTGAATTCAGTTTCTTGTGTGACAAGCATATCTCAGCTCAGAGCCAACACCCAAACATGCTGAATAAATACCACTACAACAAATACCAATATGAACCTCTTGCTCCTGATGAGTGCACTCTGGAAATAAGAGATGAATGAACCAAACAAAATAAAGGTTTAAATATCATTTCCCCACCCATCCCCCAAAGATGGGCTTTCATGCTGAGTGCACTCCTATTTACTCTGTATAGGGAGAAGTTGTCTCCAGCTTTTGTCTAGCACTAAAATCGATCAAGACTGTTCTCCTGTAGCCATTTGGCAAAACTGGCAGCAGCAATCTCCAGTCACTATCTTGTATCTTTGAAAATTATAACCACTCTATATTTAAAATCATTACATAAGCAAAGATTCAGAGATCCAAGAATGTTAACTGCAAGCCTGCAGGATATAAGTATTTAACTGTATTATATTTTACAGAATTTAAGAGGCAGCCTAAGATGGTAAACAGTGATACATGCTACAGAAGGTATCCACATCCTTTTAAAGTCATAAAAAGAAAATAACCATACAAAACAAAACTGAAAATCCTCAGTTAAAAGTTTTCAGACAGCATATGTGAGACCTGGCCACATTTTTGACTGCTGAAAGAACTCATGACAAGCTTGGTTCTTTTTTCTTTTTTAAAGTAATGTCTATCAGTAAGAATTAACCACCACAAGGCTCTATCAAAGGAAACTCTGAACTTTCCTCACAGACAAAACAGACAATGTTTTGAGATATAATGTGAAATACAACTTATCAATAGTTACTCCTGTTTCCCCACACAGACTTAGCTTCCTATAAATGTCATACTACTCCTCCTTTGAACCTCACAGAGCCAGGAATAAAGACTTATCAGCTTTAAACTGCAACACGATGATGCTGAAACAGACTTCTTACAGCACTGTGCTGATGATAAAAGGGCAATGTCAAGACAGTCACTGTCCCTCGAAGCAGACAGTCAGAAGCTGTGTCTAGAAAGAATCACTGTGAGCAGTGAGATGAGTCCCATGGAAGATCTTCCCCTGACTTGAGGAATTCTCTGCTGTCCTCAATGTGTTTAAATTTGAGAGAACTGCCAGTGTTTGACAGGCCTTAACACCCTGATGTGTACACTTGCTCACCAAGTTTCCATCCTGAAGCACAGAATTGCTCATTCCTTCCCTTATCCTACTACATAAATTCAAGCTACTGACACAATTGTGGGGGCTTTTTGCTGATTCCCATCAGAGATAAATGACCACTGCAATGCATTTACCATTCACAGTGACTGTATCAGCATGCAGCTGCAGCACAACAGAACTTCTGTCACAAATCCAGAACAAAACCAGCTTTGATGTGATTGACTTCCACCACCACCCTTGGAGCTCACCAGCAGCGATGCAGAGCTGTGCAGCACCAGATAAAGCCTCCCTAATTCTTGGTGTTTACACAAACATAGCCCTGATAAAGGTGATACAAAAGCAACTTGGAAGAGCATCAAAACCCAAAACTGCTTTCTGGCTCTTTCTGCAGTCTACCACCAGCTGAGCTGATCCAAGGTCAGGCACAAACTCTGGTAAGAAAACAAACCACTGCTTTGGGATAAATCACTTGCTCAACACAGAATGGCTGGAGGCAAGGCTGGGGAGGCAGGCTGGCAGTTTCCTCTGGAGAAGGCAGGAAGAAAAAAAGATTTAATTTGTTATCATTTGAATCCAGCCCATACTACTGAGCAGCAGCCTGTTCAATCCATGGAGTAGCTGTAATTATTCCTCTTCCAATCCTGCTGCAGTTCAAAGGGCACACACACACACCTCTCATCTCCCTCGTTGTTGGCATTTGGGAATGAACCTCAGCTAGGAAGTGTTTCCTGACAGGGTACTCAATATAAAACACACACATTATCATTGTATTATCACCTTTAGGTTACACCTAAGTGTATAAGCATGGACATTAATGTGTCAATTCTCAAAAAGTCTCCTGGAGTCTGACAGAGCACTAATTCTCCATCATTTTCACCATTCAACACAAGCCATAGATATTTGTATAGAAAAAATAAAAGAGAATGACTCACTATGTATAGCCAAAATAAATCACACAGCTCTGCTAATGTAAATTTTAACACCAGAAGTGTTAGTTTCCAGGAAGAAGCTTCAATACTATTTTTAAATAGATTTCAGGATTTTTTTTCTTTAAATTGTGCCTGCTTTAGATCAAAAATAACTGCAAGACTTTATTATTAGCATTATTCGACCTTTATGACCTCCTGTGGCTTTTCAAAAGAAAGTCTGCTTCCAAATTCCAGTTCATCTTTGAACAGCATTCTGGAATTTTAGCCAGGATTAAGAGACTACAAATTAACTGGGAAGACTTAAGAATGTAAAGTCGAACTTCTTTCTCTTGGAGGAAATAAAGTACTACTTATGCAAATAAAACTCAAGTTAATTGAGTTTTCCTTTCAACACAGATTTCTAAAACTGTATTTAAGCTACTTGCAGAAAGATGAAGCATTAAGACATTGAATATTACAAGCTCTTAATTGTTGTGAAGTGTTAACTTTATTTACTTGCATGTTTTCTTCCAAACTTCAAATAAGTTATCCCTTCAGCTAATCACCTGCTTTATTGGGACACTTCCCTTCAATATCTCAGCATTAAAAGAGATGAACACAAACAGGTCAAGTACAATTTAGAGACAGATTTAAAGCAGTGGGGATGGGAGCACACAATAATAGACATTTATAGTGCTGCTGCCAAAGCAGGATGCAAGTCCCAGAGAAAGCAACAGAAATGAATCCCTACTACTCATCTTGATAAAGAAACACTTCTTTGTATTCTGGTGCAGTCAGAAAATCCCTTGAGTCACCGGGCATTGCTTGGGAAACTGGAAAAACATACGGAAAATGTTCAGCTGCCTGGAGAGTGTCCAATGTTACATGGACTTGCACAAGGAACTCCTGTACTGGAAGTGGAAACAAACTGCTGTCACCAGTGTTCGCTCCAAACACAGTCTGACCCTGTGCATCAGCAGCCTCCAAACTTTTTTATTCACATGCCACACCAAGAAAAACGAAATTAGCACATATCCCAACATATGTATATTTATTTATCCACTGGAACACGTGAATAATTTATATTGCATGTATTAAAAACCTTTTATCTTTCGTATGTTTCATAGTGGGTGAAATAAACACTATTTTAAAGCAGCGTTTATTTTTATTAATGGCACAAAGTATTTTCTTCCCACACCCCCAGAGGACTGCCTTGAGCACCCACAAGGTGTGTGCACCCCACTTTAGAGACCACTGATGCAGGTGCCTAAATATATGCAACGAGCTGTTCTGTGCATCTCAACCCTTTGAAACAAGAATTAGCCCCTCACATCCCTTCCACAAACCTGTAAATACCATTCAGAAAACCATCCAGCAGGGACTCTTAAAATGTAAATAAGTGCCAAGCCACTGGAGCTCAGAGGATTGGTTTTTTGTTTGTTTGGTTTGGCTTTTTTTAAACTTTAGAGCTTCCTTTTATTCTTCACATTGCTGAACTCTGTTAGCAAACACATTTTCTCAGAAGTAAAACAAAAAAGGAAAAAATATCTTTTATCCTTCCAAAAGCAAGAACTCTGCACTAATTAATATTATTCCACACCAACACACATTCATTCCCATTTTTAGTTGGTATTTCAACAAAGCTCGAGCTGTTTGAGGATATACCCTTAAAGCTAAGAAAGCAGTAGGTTGTCTGCATTCTTTTAAAATCCTATTTACTCTGCAAGAAGGAAACTATCAATCAGGCAGGAGAACGATTTTACTCAAACCTACTTACAAAACTGACAGTTTAAACACTATGTTCACTCATTCTGAAGACTGTCTGTTAAAAGTTTGCTCATCTACAGCTACACTGAAAGAAGAACACAAGAAAGCTATTCCGTGCTCAAAAATTTAACACATAAACATTCGCTGAGCAGAAGGATTTCACAATTATGGAAATTAGCTTGTTTTACTAATCACTGAGCTGACTTATGGTAATGCTTCTTAAGAGCCATGAGAGAATCACAGTGTGAGCCAAGTCCAAGCAAGGTGAAGTTTTCCCTCACTGTCACCTGTTCTTCTGATGCCATATTTAACTTTCCTCTCTGATTGTCCAACTAATCAGTCTCAAAGCACAAGAAGAGTTATGGATTGGAAACAACCATTTCTAACACTAAATAACAGAGTTACACTCAAAAATGTGGCATGTGTTTCAAGAACAGACAGGATTTCAAGCCACTCCCCCCATCCCCATATTCCTCCCTTCATTTATTTATTTTTTTAACTTTTGGGGACAATTTGACTACTCAGGTAACAAGCAGCAACATATTATTTAAATGTTACTGGAAGGCATACAAATATGGGGGAAAACTTAACCATCACCCCTATGTGCAAAAGTTGGTGGTTTTCCTTAACTGAGAAACAGACAAGGAAAAAAACTGAAAGATAATTCATGACAGACCAGTGTATTTGCCATTTACATTTTGCAATTACCTCTTGGGCAAGGTCATTTATTTTTAAATTTGGCTCAGAATTCTGTTTTCCAGTTCAAAGCATGTTCAAGGGCTTTGTTTTCAGTTTTTCAGAGACTCAGCAAACACTGCTCCAGGGCTCTATTCAAGCAAGATTTCTGCCTTAAAAGGAAAACCTCAGTGTTCAAGTGCTATTTCATTCATTTGGGTTCAGCTTTTCAGGAAAAAAGTCCTCTCCCAGTTTTTATTGGGGAAGATGTTTGGAGCAAGAAAATACAACTGATGATTAAGTATTAATTTTTCTGTTTACTAAAGCCAAGTTTTAATAAAAAACAGTTTCTGCACTATTTCCAAATTCTTCCTCTAGATATACAACTAATAATTTCTCCTCCTCTTGATATTCCACTTCCATTATTTTCTATCCCATTCCAATCTGCAACAGTTGTTTTGAAATAACACAAGCAGCATATCATGTGGCTGCCTTGTCCTGTAGTTCAGAGTTTAAAATTTAAAATCACAAAGGTTTTAATGTTTCCTTACACGTACAGCTGAAATATCACCCACACCATTAAACCGTGAAACAACCTAACAAAAAGAACAGTGTTCTCAGATGAAAAAACCACAAGCCCTTGGTACTGATGCAGACCTTTCTTAATTGAAATCAGTATCCTCTGTTCTAAATATTTTAGCTGCAGTTAGTCTGCAATTTCCTATTCAATATTTAGTTAATATTAACTCAAGAGATCAAAGATGAGTCACCTCTGCCAGCAAAATACAAGCCACAGAAATCCACTTCTATTAGATTCATTTTAAATCTGAGGGAAGGCAAAAAAAGAGAACCAGCAACACCAGAATATCAAGACATGAAGCATTAGGAGTTTTTCCTGTATTTAAAACCTCAGGTCATTTCAGCATGGACAGGAATTCCAAGACATCTACACATGTGAGGTGGGACAAGTTTGGCATTTTCAGAACCCTCCACAGAAGGAAAAGGAGAGAAAAAAAGAGAGGAACACCCTTGTTATATTCAACTCATCACCTGCTCAGACTCAACAGGAATATAAAGAAACGTCTCACCTCAAGGTGTATTTAATTCTCACCAGGCAAGGCTTTAACACACTATCAACCCACTTAAGTCTCAGTTTCAGGTTTACTATGCTCTATAAAAAGAGCCATGGATGGAATTACAAAGCAGATCTTACTTATAAAAGGTATAAAATAATTTCTCTCCAATAAATCTATAGGAAGATTTCACCTCAGAGTCAGAAGCTACAACAGTGACTAATGTATGCAGTATTTAACCAGAGGAAGGATATAGAGCAGCCAGCCCACTCCCCTGGTCCCCTCTGTTCTCTTTCACAAGAAGGAAAGAGCAGCAACAGGGACCCAAATGCTGAAGATTTTTTCAGCCTACGTTCTCTAATGCAGATCAGCTCTGACATCTGGTTTGTCACATACGCCACAAGTACGTGGTGCTGACAACCAAGAGAGAGGAGGGAACAGAGGGAACAGAATGAGCAAGCAAGGGTGAGAAAGTGCAGTACCCACTGCAGCTAAAAAGGTGTCAAAAACCAGCTTGAGGCTCCTTAGGAAGTAACTTGAAATACTAAAGCTCCAGCCTCCTGTGGAATTCAGTTCCCAGAATAGACAGGCAGTTTCTGAGACATACTACTGAAATTTAGGAAGGCAGTTTTGTATGAAAAAATTCAGCAGCATGGCTTCACACTCAGGCTGTCACCCCTCAGAGCCATGTCTAGGACTGCTCTGCAGACTAAAACTTAGCAATACACGTTTTGGCAGCAGTGGCATCTCTCCTTACACCATTCATTAGCTCAAGGCCTTCACCTGAGCACTTCCAGGCTTCCCACAAAGGAACTGCTCTTCCTCCTCCAGTCTACAGCCATGAAGAGCAGCCCAGGAATTCTGACAAGTCACTTCCACATGACTCCTGCAATGCCTTGGAGGGGTAAGGCAAGCACACAGCTGGAATATTAGATGGCCTAATGATTCGTGATTCAGAGATGATTTCACACTATCAGACTAAGACAGCTCACCTGAAATGTGTCCCCTGCTACTCTGAAAATACTGTTTGGTAACACATCCCTCACTTAAAGTATTTAAAGTGCGTTGCTTCAGTTGACTCACAACCATTTTCAACAGATGAAAATGAATACTGTAACAATAAATTCCTGAAGTGTTTGTCTGAAACAAACAAATGCTCATCTGCCTCTAGTTTACAGTTCCAGAGGTAAAACACAGCTTATCCCATCTTACTCTTTCAGGCAGAGGCAACGGAGTCTTTGAGCACGACATGCCCAAAAGCTGTGTTAGACCAATTCCAACCTGTGTGTCCCTCAAAATATTTGGTAGGCTTTTTTCTCCAGAGCAACGGGAATCAGCACAATTACAAAAAACAGTTTTAGTAGCAACTGTTCTCAATCTTATTTGACAGTACTGCCTGGAGTATTATCAAGGCCAGCACAATGATAATGGAAGCTTTACACCATAACAGTCTCATTCCTTCTGCTGCTGCTAAAAAAATGGTGAGAGGAATTCAGTGTCTTCAACACTTTTTATCCTTTACACACACACACACGCACATATATACACATACAAAAATATAAACACAATTGTTTTTCAAACATCATCAACAAAAAATATTTGTAATCTGTGTAGAACTACAAGCCACACAGAGCATAAACAGAGTAATCCAAGAGTGAAATCCTGACCAGGACCTGATGTAGAGCACTTAAGGCATGGTTGAACAGCACATGTTTTTTCACTACACCAAAAAAAAAGTACACTTTCAACAGTCAAATTCTTTAAAAAAAAAAAGTCTATGATGCCAAAGTGATTCATGGATTTCCTGCAGGTGACTCATTAGTGCTTTCACTTTAGAGAATAAAAAAAACAGAAACATCTTGTAAACACAGGCTGACATCCTTCAAATGAGGGCCAACCTCAGACTTTGCTTATGGCAAATATTTACCAAGATTATTTGCCTTTTTTTTTAATTCAAGCTGTTATCTCCATGATTCAAAGAGGTCAGAAATACAGCTCTCAACATTGGCAAATTTCTGAACATGCCTTTATAGTTGAGTGAGGAGAGTACTTTAAAGCTTAGCATCAGCTGTTTAGATTCAGACCTACCCTCTCAAATAATGATTTGCAAGGTTTACCAGTATTATCTATTTCAACCCATGAATGTGCAAAGATTAATTCAGAGCAGCCTCTGTGAGACAGAATTTTTAAAGCCAAGGCCTCCAAAACCAAGCAGAGACACACAGCTAGATCACAGCCTTTTGACAGATTATTAAACATGTCAATGAACGCAAGTTATGACTTTGTTGGTTTTTTTTTTAACACAGCAGTGACTCATCACACAGAAATCCATTTGCTCATTTCCGGGCATGAAATTGGCCTCAATAATAAATGGTCAAACGTAATAAAACTGCAAACTTGAGGCTATGCAGTTTTATCTTCATACAAGAAAGAGCTACTGATTCAAGAAACACTTCCTGGGAGAGAGCTGTTTATTTCTTGGGCTTACTTTCAACCTACTAAGGTATTTCATTTCACAGAGCTCGAGTCCACTGTCAAGAAGATGATCCACAGAGAGAACTGGAAAACCAAAGCTGCAAACACATGGAAATGGGAAAGCATTGCTAACACCTGAGAGTTTCAAGCAAGCCAGGGGACTTCAATATCACATTACCTTTCGTTAATGTGCAGGGCACACACAATAGGGATCACATGGAAGCTGCCTGAAAATGCAGAGGCAGGCAAAGGACAAAATGCTGCTGGAACAGCAGGCAGACGAACTGCTGGGCACTGGCAAAGCCTCCAGGAGGTTAAGAAACACCCAGAAAAAATAAAACACAGCAATGGCTGCATGAAAGCAAGGCACTGAGGCTTTCAAAAGTTCAAGTTTTCAAACACTAATCTCCAAAACCACAGATCACTAGTTGGTGTTTTAATGACTGTGGGTGAAGGAAGAGCTTTTAGCCCATACAGATGGCTGTAACCATCACAAACCCAAACCTGAGGAGCTTTCCCCTCTGTGAAAGCACACGTTTCACTGACTAGCAGTACTGTCTGCTAGCTCAACACCAATTATTTTGTAAGGTCACTTGCAAATCAAAGTATTGCTGGATTAGTGAAGTCGGGTGGACAAGAATTAGTCATGCTAACTTGACACAGATTGCAACTTTGTCTAAGAGACACAAACAAATTGCGCTGAGAAGACACAACTCAAGGATGAAAATATAGCACAAGTAACTGCAGCATGAATAACAGTTCTCTGAAAAAAACACAGATAACAACGGTATTTGATGTTTATGTTTAAAGTTTTTCCAGCCTTTCACAGAAGCCCATAAAATCTACTGTACTCAGCCAGCCTGGGCATACACGTTTAGCCATCTTTTTTGGCATAACACAGATCCCAGTTTTAGAAAGCTGTAAGTAACATCTGTGCAGCCTGCCACATGTTTGGTGAAAGCTATTTAGAGTTTCTTTCTCATACAAGCAGGGTCAGCATGGTCCTTTACATCAAAGCCACATAACAGAATAACAGAGAATGACAAAAACTCATAGAACGGTTTGGCTTGGAAAAGACCTTAAAGACCATCTTGTTCCAACCTCCTGCCATGGGCAGGGAGCAAAGCAAGATAATTCCTGGGGTGGCATTTTATTCCATAGACACCTTAACTGCGTAACCTCCTAGATAGGATAGGATAATTACCATTGTTTCAAAATTCCCTTTTACACAACTCCAGCTCAATTTTTGTTCGCACTGCCTTCCCTTCAGTCTTATATTCATACACAGCAGAGCTCTGTGCAATTGTCACTTACACAGCCTGTAAACGCTGAAAAAATTTAGAAGCACATTAGAAGCCACAGAACCACAGAACGTCAAAGGGTTGGAACGGACCTTACAGACCACCCAGTCCCTACCCAGCGTAGCCACCTGTTCAATTTCTCCGGGAAAAAGCGACCACGGGACACATCCTCCCGAAGACGCAGTGCCCGAGCACCGGGAGCATCCCTTATGTAAGGCAGGCACCAGCCCCACACGGCCCCTCGCCCCCAGCGCTGCTCCCCGGGGATGACCGGCTGCCTTTGGCCACCGGCACCTACCCGGCTCACAGCGGGCGCGGAGCCCCGGGCGGGGGCAGCGCTGCTTTATTTGCCGGGAAACAACGGCGCGGAGCGGCACAGCAGCGCGCCGGCCGGGACACCGGGACACGCGTGACCGGGACACCGGGACACGCGTGACCTCCCGCGGCCCGGGGAGCCGGGGCTGCTCCCGCCAGCGGCGGGGCGATGGGCAGCGCTACCGAACCGCCNCCGACGGCCCCCGGAGGTCGTTCAGCCCCTTCCCCTCAGTCCCTTCTCTTCAGCCTGGCTCCCCTTAGATCGGCTCCCCTCAGCCCCGGCTCCCCTCAGACCAGCTCCCCTCAGATCGGCTCTCTTCAGCCCTTTCCCCTCAGCCCGGCTGCTCTCAGCCCGGCTCCCCTCAGCCCTTTCACCTCAGCCCCGGCTCCCCTCAGCCCTTTCACCTCAGCCCCGGCTCCCCTCAGCTCCTTTCCCTTCATTCCCTCTCTCCTCAGCCCCCTTCCCCTCATCTCCGCTCCCCTCAGTCCGGATCTCCTCATCCCCTCTCCCCTCAGTTCCGCTCCCCTCAGCCCTCAGAAGATGATACACTCCCCTTACACCACGGTATAACTCGTGTTGAAAGGAAATCTCAGGACCATAGCACAGGGCTCATCGTTATTTTAAATATTTATCCAGAAGGCGGCACCTCCTGATGAAAGGGCAAATCATTCCCTCTGTCTCTTCTGCAGGCAACACTGGAAAATGTACCTGCAAACTTGTCACTGCTACAGATCCTCCCCAGCCTTACTGAGGGCTTGTCCACAAGCTTCCAGAGCTTTTGTTTGGTTACAGAAGCTGGAGTCCCACTCCCTGTGAAATTGAGGAAGAGATGGACACAGACAGAAAGCATCCTGTCCTGCACACAGCTAGGGGAGTGATGAAGCAGCTCTGGTGCTTCAATTCGCAAATTCAAAGATTTACCAGTTATTGTTAAACCACCTACAGTAGGAGGAAAACACTACTTTCAAACCACTCTTTGAAAAGGTCTTTGAAAAGTCTCTCATACTATATTTCTCCATTGATATATATTAGTGATGCTACAAAACACTAAGTGACTAAAGGACATTAAAAAATGAGAAATCTCATTATTAAATGTGAACATTCAAGAGCCAGGGAAGAGCTTGATTTTGGGAGGTACTGAACAGCCAGTCTAAAAAAACTTTTAAATGCAGGAACGACTTGAGATGTATAATTTGAATAGGTTTAATTGAACATTAACATCTTTTAAGATAAGCATGTTCTTCAGAACTTTTCTGCTTTGGGACTAGGAACTAAGCTTCTCAGTGGGTCAAAACATTATTTTGGTTCCCATGTCTTTAGTCTGCACTATCATTCGCTAAATTTTTTTCACTTGCAATATCATCTCTATTCTGCTTGCGTTTCCCAAAGAGTTCAGAGTTGCAGCACAATGCATAGGGTCACCATTAAAATGCTTGCAGGGATTTCAAGGACAGACTTTTGTTTTGCCCTTTTTCATGCTTTGATCAGAGCTTTTTTTTCCCCCCCTGTGGGTAGTTTTTTGTTTGCATTCAGTGTGTTTTCCATAGATTCACAGCTGGGTGCTGGTTTTATGAGCCTGTCAGCTTTAGTTAGCATAAGGGAAAAAAACTGAAAGATTAATTTTGCATTTTTGCGGTTCATTGTCACTAGCTGATGGTAAGGAAATGCGTAGGCTGACAATTAGTCATGCACTCTCTCAGTATTACCTGATTGCCAGCAGCTTGAATTCAAGTTTAAATGTTGGTTGATGGAAAGGGATGTGATTTAGTAACACTCCACACTTGGAAGCACAATTGGTTGCCTAGACTGGACAAATACACCACTCTTCCTGAGGCGAAGGGTACCAGATTTGCAAATGGCACTGCAGACAGCGTGAGGAACTTTATTTCTAAATGTTAGTCATTAAAAAGCCATGAAACAATTTTTTGGTTTGTTTGGCCTCAATGCTCCTGGCAGAGAAACATTAGAAAAATCTTGGGTCATCTTTTTTGATCCCAAAGTAATTACAGAAGCCTTTCTTGTTACCCTTCATACTCCTTGCTAGTTTTCAATCCACCTGTGCTTTGTCCTTTCTATTTTCATCCCTGTGTGTCCAAGGCAATGCCTCTATGTTCCTCCTTGGCATTCTCTACCCACTTCCACGTGCTTCTGTTTCCTTTGGAGCTTAGGGAGGTTCTCCTAGTGAGGTTTCTTTCCTCTTGTGAAATATGTTTTTGGTAAGGCTTTTGCATGCTTTTTAGAGAGGGTCTGTAATGCATTAAACAGAGACTGAAGAGTCTGCTTTGAGAAGGAACCTCCTCAGAACAAGAGTAACACAAGAGGGTCTCCTGACAGGCAACATAGTGGATAAAAGAGATTTGTTTGGGACTAGAACATATTCTGAAGTGCCTGTAAATGTACTACTGAAAAATAGCTGTGTGTTGTGTTTTATAACAGAAAAATACAAAACTACTGGCATGCACATTAGCTTTTTGGCAAGAAAATGAAAACTCTCAAAACCCAGGGAAAGCAGTTCTGCATAAGAATTTTTCCCTGAATTTATTTTTAGCTTTCTTTTCACTGAAGGAGCTTTTTGTGGCAGCTGTAGTTATCTCTAAAGGAAGAGGAACTCTGGTATTTCCTCCTTTGCCATGAAAATCTCTTACTTGCCATGGGAACATTTCTATTTCAGTGACCACTAGGAAAAGAACAAGCTTCTCCCTTCAAAGCAATGTGTATGTGGTTAATATCTGCAATATACTCTATGGCTTATGCACAGTGTATTGATTTCCCTCTGTTGCACTAGCTCTTAAGAGTAAATCAATGGGACCATTTTCAAAAATAAATGAGAATGTTTTGACTGCCTACGATTCTTTTATTCTGGAATTGCAAATTGCACTTTGCCAACTACCAAGCTGGTGCACATAAAAAGATTCCTTACTGCGTTGTTGGGCTACCTTCCTCAGTTAAAATGCGGTTTATACTATACCAGGGCCACATTTAATTTGTAATTTCTTCAAAGTAAACAGCAGGCTGTTCTTCATGGCCATTTTAGTAAAATTTGCATCTCATTTAAAACAGATTCTACTCGCTTTTCCTCAGTCTGAAGAAGTTGATGGTTTTATTACCCTTTAGAAGAACTTTATATCCCTTCTTTACTTTTAATTTGGGCTGTGGTTTTTCTAAAGAGCAAAATAGCTCACATTACAAAAAGAAATATTCTGCCTTTAGAAAGGATAAAAAGCAAAATTTAAGGATCACTGGTATTTAATATGTGTTTTAGAAAAAATTTTTTTAAAATTTTTAAAGGTTTTTTTTTCTGATACCATTTAGCCAATTTGAATTAATTTTGCAATTAGCTTTCTTGGAAGTTGCTTTAATTTCCCTAGGGGTTTTCTTTCTAATTTAATATTATAGAAACAAGAAACCTTCTCATCTTGGTAATGTTACTGGTGCCTACTGAATCTAGCTTCTTCCTCAAGATGTATCAGTAGATTAGACAGTAAAACATCAAAAGTAACTATATATACATATATATATTCCATTTTTGCATAACTAACTGCTGTGAATACTGTGGAGGCCAAGCATCAAATGACACCTGAAGAACAGCAATAGTTGCCAAATGCTGAAGTGTTATACATGTCTTTTTGTCACTTTTCCCTGGGTTTGGCTGCCCTAGGAAAAGGAAATGTATTAGCTATTCAGCACAAAAATCTGTCAGTCATATATGATGGAAATAAATGCAGGAAAAATGGGGAGAGGGGGGCTGAATCATGTTCCTCGTGCTCCCTATTCTCCTGGCACTCATTATTTATACAATATTTGTGAATTATTATGCATCGTTTACATTCGTGTCATGCCCAGGAGCTCAGTTCTGGTGGGGACCCCCACTGTGCGAGGTGCTGTGCAGAGCCAGCAGTGTCTGCTCAGATTCCAGGGATTTAGAACCACTGCAAAAGGCAAGGTCAATAACAGAATGAGATGTTTAAGGCATGAACATAGGATGATGAGGCATTTTTCATCAGCCTGGAAGCCAGTGGTCTCAGCATTCCAGGATTTAAGCATTACCGAGTTGTGATGGAAAATTACTTTAGTACTCCATTCCATTAACAAAGTTTTAACACTAAATATTTATATTATATCACTTTAGTGGACTCCATTCTCTATATTGCGAATAACACGCTTTCCAAATAGCACATGTACTTGTACAGCTGCAGCAAAAGCCTATGCAACAAATCAACTTGGGGTCAGATTCTCCTTTCCTCACCCCAGAAGTTGTTCCAGAGGGAACTTCGCAGAGTAAGGTCTGACACACTGTGACATTCAGCAACAATACTGAATGCTGCTAAAGCCAGCTTAAATAATCCTTTCCTCCTTCCCAGCTGTGTGTTTCTATTCCTGTCCCATGCCTGTGCTGCATAGCCACAAGCATTTGTGCAGCATATTGTCAACTGGATTTGCAGATGCACAATAACCTATTAAATACTATTTATGAAACTGGATATCACAGTAACTGAAGTTAGAACAAACTTACCTGGCCTTCAGCAGAAGGAGCCTAATTTTGTGGGGTCAGGACTTACCTTAGTGTCACTCAGACAGTGCCCGTGTCCCACTGAGCAGAATCAGATCTTGTCTCGGGTATGGATACATTACTGCCAACCGTGCCTACGTTAGGAAGCAGTGCCACGGAATTGGAAAGGATTTGGAGGACTAAACATCTGGTGCTGAGGATCCAGCTTCTGAACTATGCACACTGCAGGGGCTTTGTTTAAGATCAGATCTAGTTTTGTCCTACAGACCCCATAGCAGCTGGAGCCTGTCAGAGGCAGTTCTGAAGTACATCTGTTTTCTGTTGCAGCTCTTAAGGAACCAATTCCTGTGCTCACATATGGAGCAGCAGAGCCCTGGGATGAGCCTCAGAGAGTGTCATCCAAAGGAGCTTTTTCAGGGCCCATCACCTTTCCCAAACATCATGAGGTGGAACAGTAAGAGTAGTCTTCTGGAAGCCTTGCTGTATCTCAGACAGATTGAGCAACACAGAGATGAGGTGATTGTTTTTAACAGTGCAAGCAAAATTACTCTGGCAGAAATTTGGAGCCATAATAAACCTCACTGACACACATACCCACGGGTCTCCAAGAGAACTCATATTTACAGAACCTCAGCCTCTACATAATGCTGCATTTACACTGCAGATACACCTCAGTGCTTAAGAGGAGTAGGGATGTGTGAAGTTCAGAAAGTGACACTCAACCCTCTCCTCCCAAGAGCAGAATCTCTAGCTGCCAGGCAACAATTTAGGTCAAAAAACACTTATCAGCTTTTCCTTCATCTGTGGCATATGGATAAAAATGCCCTGTATAGATCTTGTAATCCTCAAGCTCTTGATGCTCAGTTAAGTACTGTGCCGGTAATTAGAATTCTTATAACTCTCAAAGGACGAAACCAGAAGATTAAAAGAACTTTATTTTCCTGTGAGATTATATGTTCTATACTTGAGTGACTGGGAGAGATGATCATTGCTGTATACAGGCTAAAAGTGTTTATTGCTGGCTGTGCTTTTCTTGTGCAATGCGATGTAGGTCATTGTCAAACGTAGGGGAAGAAGATAGACATGAGACTGAAAAAAAGGACTGAAAATCAGAAAGTGTGACTCCTTGTCCTTGAACACATAGCAGCAGATTCTTTGCACCATACTTTTACATTTATGACTAAAGGTAACGTTTCTTCCCTACTGTGCAAAAGTGTTATAGCCTGACTATATTGATTTGTGTAAAATGTTTTAAACTGCCATGGCAACAGTTTACATTCATATTTATGTGCAGATAAGTGAAAGCAAGGTCTATTTTTATGGTAATAATAAATAAATAAATAGATAAATAAATATTATATAATAAATATTATAAATATTAGATAATAAATAAAATCGAATTCATGTATGGTCATACCTCAAACAAATCAGAGAAGTTCTGTATTTTTTTTTGAGTCAGTCAGGTTCTGCATGTGCGGGGGAGACTGCCAGTGAGAAGCAAGATAGTTGTGGAGCAAAGTGAAATAAGAGCCATGTGAAACACTTGGCAATGTGCTTTTCACTTTTATATTTTAATTACATTACAAGATCTATCTATCTGAACAATTTATGTACTGCATTTCTGTAATAGATTTTTACCCTGGCTCTATGGCTATGTGTGATAAATCAGAGGGCTGTACACTTTGAAAGGTATGGAGCTACACAAATGACTCAGCTTTCCCTGATGTTTCTGAGATAAGGTCAAAGGCATTCCTAAACAAAATCTCAAAATATCCTAGAAACTGCATATAAATAAATGGTCAATTGCTTCTTTGGGGGAAGAGACACACAAATAATAGCAAGGCACTCTTTCATTTATTAAGGCCATATACACCATTACACCAGATAGGATGTAGGAGGAAATAGAACTATCCCTGAGTGATTACTGAAGGGAAAATTACAAGCATGTGTTGTTGTTATTGTTGCAGGAGTTACACTAGGTCATCAGTCTGGTAGGGCCAGGTGCAGACATGATCAGCTTGGAGAAGGAAGTGCTGATCTTTGGAAACTGACAGAGAATGATGCCCCAGAAAGTAGGAAAAGTATTCAGATTTCTAATTTCCTACTGTTTTCCAATGTCTGTGAAACCACTGGGCAGTTATAGCTTTCTATATATTGAGGAATCTGTGCCACCATCCTGACCTTAACAAAGGGAAAGTAGGAAGAGTCACAGAATTTTAGATCTTTTCTTAAATTAAAAGAAAGAACAGAAAAAAAAAATCAAAGTAGGTACTTTCAAGTACCTGCAAGACAACAAAGTGTGAACAGTTAGGATAATAAACATGAGATTAACTCAACATTTTTTCTTATGACAGTCTAGCAGTCCTGGGCAATAGTTGTGTCTGCACTTAATACGACCTTTGATCCTGCTGCTTGTGATTTCCCTATAACCAGCTAAGGAAATATGGTCCACTTCTGGCACCTCCACAGTCCTGACATTTGGGAATTTTCTCCTAGAGAGTGGTTATTAATGGCTCAAACTCTAGTTTGATGCTATCCTGTAGCTTTGCCAATGGCCCAAATAATGGAATAACAAGTGTACTTAGGAAACTCACCAGGCTAGAAGGGTCAGAAAGCCCACTGTGTATCAGGATTCCATCATGAGGTTATTGTGGCAAGCTGAATAAATTACCTGAAATTAATTAAATGCCTGGAAAGAGGAAAAAATCAAGATTAATATAAATACATAAATACAAGCTCAGGAACAGTTGGTTAATCAGGAGTTCTGGGGTAATCCTAGCTCATAAATTGAGAAAGGAACCAGTAACAAAAAAGTGAAAAGGAAATCCATTTGTACTGCAATGAATACATGGGATATTGTGCATAAGACCTCTGCGGTAATCCTTTTACTCCACTCTGAGTCAGACCTCAGTGGGAATCCTTTATTCAGTTTGATACAACCATTTTAAAAATTATCTATAGAAAACAGGCCAAAGGAAATCAAGGGTAATCTGAACTTTAAAAGCTATGATTTATTATTTCAAGAAAAGTGATTTTTTGGACTAGTTTCTCATTGGAAACAGGAAAACAGTCTTGAAACACACAAGAATTGCTGGAAAGAGGACAAGAATAACTGGTTTCTTTGCCCAGTGTCACTGAACCGTAGAACAGTGGAGGCTGAGAGGTGCCTGTGGTTCAAGCCCTCTGCTCACAGCAGGATCAGCTAGAGAAGGTTGTCCAGATTCATGTCCAAAGACAGTGACTCCACCCTCACTCTGGGCAATCTGTGCCACCGTTTGACCACCTTCACAGAAAAATAAAAATTCTTAACTCTAAGTGAAATTTCCCATATTTCAGTTTGCAGCTATTTCCTCTTGTCCCTTCACAGGAAATCCATGAGAAGAGTCTAGCCCCCTCTTCTTTTCTTCCTCCCTTCAGGCATTTACACACATTGGAAAGGTTCCCCCCAAGTCTTTTCATTTTGAGGCTAAACAATCCCAAGCCTTGTTCCAGAAAATAAAAGTACTGAGCATAACCACAGGAAGAATGAGTTAGACAAACAAAGAATGGGTTGGAAACAAAGCATTTGGCTAAACAGGCCTGGGAATAGATAGCTCAGTGACATTATCTGGGCACTATTCACTGCTGCTGGTGTTTAAGAACAGGTTAGGCAAGGCAGGAACGAGGTAATGTGATCTCTTCCTATTCACAGCCTAGGAGGATTTGCTGCACCCTAATTTTTATGAATCTCAGTCTCTTTGCCCATTTCCACATTTCTTTAACCTTCTTTTCACCCACTCCCTGTCTTTCTTGTCTCACGCACGTATCTGTCAAGCAGCAGCTGGAGTTTCTGCCAAGGTGTAGCAGCCCCACAGAACTGCAAATACTTGCCAGCTGCAAGAAATTGCAACATTCATCCTCCTCAACCCTCTTTGCTTTCTGTGCCTCTTCCGGCTGGTTCTGAGCCTTCTGAACAACGGCCTTAATGTCATGTCCTGTGTGAGCTCTTGTGAGGTCACTGCCTCCTTACAAACATCGTGCAAACTGAACTTGGGCATCCAGAGCCACCTGAGAAATGCCACATTTCAGGCCAGTGGATTCCAGCACTTCCCTAAGGCTGTAGATACTTCACCTGAAGGTTTGGGCCACAGCTTCTCAATTTATTGTTTTAATTAAGGAAAAAAAGCCTCCTTCATAACAGTTTTTTTCTTTCTCTGACATTTATCAATGCTTTTTTATTTTTTTCCTAGGCAGCTGTTGTAAGCTGTGGAAGGAAAAAGAGGAAAAAAAAAAGAGAAAAAAGGTTGACATTCCATTCCTCCTCCCTCAGACGTATTTACCTCTTTACAGAAAAAGCAGCCCCGAATGCACCAAAAAATCCACCCCAAAAAAATGAGGAAGCAAAAATGAGCAAGTCCCCAAATAACTTTCCTGCTCAACTAAACCAGTTTGAAATGAGGTTTCTGAGACCAGCTGGTGCATCACACAAGCAATTGTTCTGTTTGGCTGATTTGATTTGCCTCGAGCTGCAATGTTAATTACAGTGAAAAAAAAATAAACACAAACTCCAGTTAAATTTGCTAACAATCTTAAAAATAGGAGCTCCTGTCCTACTCTTAATCAAACACAGCATCCAAAAGCAAACACAATTTAATACTAACAAAACCAACCATGATCATAGGTTTGATTCTCAGAGTATGTAATTTTAAATATCAGTTTCGTTTAATATATTTGATTCAGTTTAAGAACGATAAAATGAAAAATTTATGTTCTGCCACAGTTTTATAATGCCTGTGGGGAAAAGATTTGGGGAGCACTGGGAATCAACACCACTGGGTTATTTAATGGACACTGCAAACAGTTCACTGTGCTACTTGTACACTGGAATAATGGGCACATGACCTATGCCCACAGAGTATTTCATGACTGGGAAGCACTTTGGAATCAGGTAATTAAAGACTACATGAGTACACACCAGAGCATGCAAAGTTCCCTGAGATAGAAATTAGGTGAAAAGTAATCCCCAACAATTGTGATAATAGGATGAGTTTATGTGGACACTACTTCATCATGCAAAGAACAATTTTTGCTCTTTGCTTTGCATATCCTCTTCTCACAGTCCAATTTGTTCAAGGGAAGGCTGTCTCAGCTATCAAATCATGAAGACTGGAGTCAGCCAGCCTCCTTAGAGTCAGATGTTTGTGGCTCTTTGGTAGCTTTTATTGGTGACATAAGTCACTTTGAAGGTTATGCAATCACTTCCTCTCAGGGAAAAAGCGGCTTATACGAATTCTGACCCAGCCTGGCTTTGACCAAGAGCACCCTCAACAAAAGAAATATTTACTGAATAGGTTGATTGTGATTTTAATATCTTGCCCTTTCAGAATGGATTTTTTCAGAAATCAAGGTGTAGCTATACCAGTGCTGGTCAGAAGGGACCTCTGGAGATGGTTAGCCTAACCTTTCACTTGAGGCAGCGCTTAATTTAAAACCAAGGCTGAAATTTTGTATTTTGCTGCTCCTCACAGTACATCTTCCCAGTCTGTATAAGAAAAAAAATAACTGATACAAAGCACTGGAACTAGTTAAATCCCGCTGTCATTTTGTAGTTTTGAGGTTTTGAAGGCTTCGGGCACCTCTAAGAGCAACACCTGAGCCAAAAACGATGTTTATGTGCTGAGCCAAAAATGATGCGTATGTGCCATAAGACCGACACAAGCATCACCCCGAGTGGCCAGACGTGCGGAGCTCGGTGCCAGCGCCCGTGCCTTGCGCCGGTCCCAGCTGGGGTTCTGACGTCACACGCCGTTTTTCTGGAAACCCGCGGGTTTCGGTCGCGCTGCCATCCGCGGGGCGCTGCTGCCCCCTGCCGGCCGCCGGCCGCGCCGCGTCACGGGCTCTGACGTCATAGCGGGGGTGCCGCGGTCGCCGGGATGGGCGAGTGGGCCGGGACTGTCACCGGCCCGGGGCCGCTGCCCCGGCTGGGCCTGGGGAGGTGGCTTTGTCACTCTGGGTTTAATGCCGATGCTCTAATGGACCATTTTCTTGTAGAGTCAGAGAATCACGGAATTGTCAAGGCTGGAAGAGGCCTTCAAGATCATCCAGTCCTGTTGCCCACCCCTAAAGCCCAAACCACATCACCCAGCTCCCCTGAACGCCTCCAGGGATTGTGACTCCAGCACCTCCGTGGGCAACCAGTTCCCAATGCCTGAGAACCCAGACAGTGAAAAAATTTTCTTCTAATATCTAACCTGAATGTCCCCATCTCAAAATCTGTGTGATGAATGCTAAATTACCACTCACTGGCACGGTTAGGTTCTTCCAACTGAGTGGAGTTTGCCTTTATCAGAGCATCATGTAACAAAACACGTTAGTTAGGAACAAATGTCTCAGATCAAGCCCAAGGAACTTCAGGAGTTTAGATTTTAAATTTGACAGACTCTCGGGGTTTTGTTTTGCCAAGATGCACCTTCTGCACGTGACCTGCTTGAGTCACACTGGACATGTCCATTTGAGCTAATACAAAAATTGAGTCTTTTCTTGCTCTGTCATTGACATAAATATACTCAGGCTCTGTTCCAACTTCTGGAAGCAAAGGAAGCTTTGGCTGTCCAGCCTCTGAGACAGAAAATCCACCAGGGAGGACAGGGGAAATTGTAAGCACAAAAAGCTCCTTAAATCTCCTGCCCCTGAGAGGAGAGTCACAGGAAAAGAAGCAGCAGGAGGGGATTACTCCGATGGATCAGGCTTCATCAACAGCTACTGGAGACTCATGCAGAGCTCCCAATGGAAAACTGAGGGACAAAAAGTAAAAATACCACCATGTGACACTGAGAGAATTTCACCCTCTTGGTGATGTAGCTTGGATGGTACAAAAAGTGAATAAATGATAAAGAAAAATGCTTTAAGCCTCTCTGTAAAAATCTGAGAACACATGCTTAATTTTAATGTAATTATGCCAAGAAAGCATCACTTACAGTAAAGAAATAACTTTTATCAGATATACCAGAGGCAAGTACAACACACACTCACAAATAATGATTTTTCTACATTCCTGATTTGATAAAAACCAAGAATTCAAGTGAGTGAGTAAAATTTGAAAACTTTTTCTTGGTGAACATTGATACAGGGCCTGGTTTTGCAGCTGGCTGATTCATTCTCTGATACAGAAAAGCCAGGCCCATCACACCAACGCTGACCTGCTCACTCATCTCAAAAGCAGGTGTCACTGAGAGCAAGGTATTTAAAATAACACCTTCCCCCAGCATTTTTCCACTTCAATTTACCATCCTTTCCCTCAGTTAGGTTGTGCTCAGTTTCAAGCCTGCAGGAAATGAAGAGCTGCTGCTTGTGTTCGCTCCAGAAGAGCTGCTGGAAAAATTCTGGGTTTGTTCTTTCTGAATCTGCAGGCTTGTATTTCTTTTGAGATTGATGGATTAGGATTGTTGGTGATTTTGAGATTTGGAATGAGAAATGTTGTGGTTATGGAATAAAGAGGTGCAGAAATGAGCCAATGGCTTTCTTTTGGGTTTATAAACTGAAACAAACTCTAATGCCTGTGTTGGGGTAATTATCTTCGTGCAGATCCCAGACTGGAAATGTTTATTGGTTTTATGTGAAGATCAAGAGTGTCATGTGCAAGCAGGGTTCTACAAAACCCAGCCTGGAAGCCAAATCTGAAAGTATCCTCTGTTAAAATGTTGGATATGTCAATGTTCTTCATTAAAACTGGAACTGCAGGAACCCAAGGCCTCCGATGCAAACCTGACACCTTTTGTAGGCTTTGAAAAGGAACCCCAGGAAAGCAGGCACCCCCCAGAGCCTGCCCACACTGCTGGGGAGCCTCCTGCCAGCACGGCGGGCACACGCAAGATGAGAAATTCTCTTCACTGTCACAGGAAACCATTCTCCATCGCAGTCCTTCTGCTTCACCAGCAAGGCAGGAGGAGATTCTGGTGCTTGGGGGGCACAGTGATGCTGCAGGGAGGCGGTGACACTCAGGTGACATTGGCAGTGGCACTCAGGTAGGTTAGGTGACATCAGCAGCGTCCGGGGAGGCGAGACTGATGCCTTGAAGTGAATGCTGAGCTAGAACAGGGACTGGACAGAGCTAAAGAATAAAGCAGGGATTTATTAAAAGGATTTCCTCCATGGATCCACCTTGATC
Source organism: Irena cyanogastra (assembly GCA_013397155.1). Taxonomy (NCBI): domain Eukaryota; kingdom Metazoa; phylum Chordata; class Aves; order Passeriformes; family Irenidae; genus Irena; species Irena cyanogastra. Next base: position 264,612 of record VWZV01010933.1, on the reverse strand, counting down.
CACAAGATCCTTGGATCCACAAGAGCCCAGCCAGGGCTGCACCCAAGATGAACCAAAATGGTCCCAAAATGCAGCCCGGGCACGGGCTCTGTCACTGGGATCAGTTCTGCTCCATTTGCACCTTGGAGTTCATTGTCCCGTTCCAGCTTTATGTTCTGCACTCCCATCCTGCTTGTTTTTCTCTCTTCAGCCCACATTGTTTGTGCTCGTGGGCTGAGATTTGGCTCATTTGTCCTTGGTCCCCAGCTGGAGCAGGAATTGTTTTGTCTCCCTGCTCTGTGCAGAGAGCTCACCATGCCCTGATATGAAGCCCAGACCCACACACTAAAGCAGCACAGAATGTGAAAAATATAAAAGCTAAACCTGGGGCATCAAGACCCGTGCCCTGCCCCGGTTCTCTTGTCAAATGACATCCTGTGAGGTGCCCCAGGTTCCTGTGCCACAGCTGCCTCTGACTGCAATCCCAAAACAGGGATGTGTGCACAGAGGGGCTGCTGGGGTCACACTGTAAATCCCAGGCACGGGAGGAGCCAGAACTCAGCCATGCAGTTTCTCAGCTCTACCAAATCCACCACGTCCTCTAATTTCACAACCATGTCTGTTTCTTAGTGTAGTCAAGCACAAACTATTTAAGGCAGGGATTCCCTACGCAGGTAATTGTATGTTATATAACAAGAGTTATGTGTCTAATTGTTACTGAGGGGGAAAAAAAGGTGTAACAATAGTAATTGCCATGATTCCTGCCTTCTCCAGTAGTGCCTATTTTCCTTGAAGTAATCAGGGACTTGTTGCTAGGTAGTTAATATTAAAGGTACCTTAAATATTTTAATGTGTCTATGCCTGCTGTTTCCAGGCAGCAATATTTGTTTATGACATTGTTATACAACCTTACCTTATATCCTTTATTGAGTGTAATCTAATATATCCATACAGCTAAACTTCAGTCCTGATACTTTTATTTGTCACAGAGTAGCATACTGAAATAACTACTCTTTAGACTGGAAAGACACCTCTGATGTACAAGATTTAATCTTTGTCAGGGTGCTAGTTTACAATCTTAGGAACTAAATGAAACAAATAAGGCCATTTAAAATTTGGTAGTGCTTCAGTGCACTTTGAGCACCAGCAGATGCTTCCATATGCCTTAGTGCAAATTTCAAAGTTTTAATGTGAATCGTATGAATTCACTTTTTTGGGTGGAGAGAAGCCCAATGTGGATTGATTTGCAGTTACCTTGATCCTTATTTTCATGCTTCCAGGCATGTTCCATCTAAAGAGCTGGCTTTATACCGGCTATGCAGTCATGCAGAAACTTTGATAAATGTTTGCATTTATTGGCTCAAGGTCAAGATCACCTTTAACTGATGAGAGAGGTTAGAATTGAACTCCCAGTAATTTTTTTGACCAAACTCTCTAAATTTTTAAGAGCAATCTTCACATGCTCTATCTTGCTCTTTTTTTCTAAGTGGTAATAGGTGAAGGGAAAGAAACATTCTATGGTTGTTGGAAAGGCTGCTGGGGAGAGCAGAAATGGAGATGAGGCAGGAGCTCATCATCAATTGTGACACGAGGGAAGGTCCTGGGGACCAAGTACTCACCAACACCTACTGAAAACACCTACCTAGGGATGTGTGTTATCATTTCCTCAGTCCTTTGGAAGCAAAAATTGCTGTATGTGTGGCTGCTGGGCAAAACTGCCTTAGGTTTTCCTTGCTTCCATCACATCTTGATTTAAATAAAATAGGAAAGCTCGCACTGGGTTAAACATTATGGCTCTTACTAACAGATTTTACAATCTGAGCTGTGCAAGACAGAGTGCTGACAACTCCTGTTCTTTGCCACAGATCAGTGTGGGCTGCAGAAAAAAAAACCACATTATCTGCCTGCCAACCCTGTGGGAAATGCACAAGGGAATTATTCCAGACACTGCTCATTTCTGCAAATGGAAGGAGCAGAGCTTTCCTGACAAGACAGAAATGGATGAGAACTCAAAGTTCACAAAATGATGGAAAGAATTAATCAGGGCTTCAGTAACCCATGTGGATGATTTTGCAAATCTCATCTGTTCACTGTCAGGAGCTGCAGAAATGCAGTAAAAAACAGGCTAAATTCCATAACCCCTTTGTTGCTAAATTCAGTGTATTTCTTTTACTGTTTTAAAACTCAGATAACCTCCCATTTTTAAAAATGATTTTATATTTGGGAAGCCAGATGAACAGCAGACAGATCATCTATCCACTGAATAGATATCAGTAGTAATATTTCAAAGTTTGTTACATTTTCTTGCCTGGTCACCTCATTCCTAACATAGGCGCCTCATTTCATTAGAAGGAGTTAATTATTTTCATCTCTGTTCTATCTCCAGCCTTTTTACCAAGACTTCCAACAATGTTATCCCTTAGTGCAAACCCTGTCAGTGATTTCTGTGTTTGTTGTGGAACATGTGAGAGAACATTGCAGAGTCCTTGAGCAGATGTCAGATGTAAAGAACAAGGGATGAAGAACTCCAGATTACATTTTTAATTCTGAAACATGAAGTGTGCCCATATAGATCAATCCCCTTTGGAATTATTTTCTGATATATGTGTGGCAAATGTGCTTTTCTTCTTACAGTCTGAAATTTAATGTAAGATCCTTCACTTCTGCTTGCCCTGCAATTTGCTGGTGCAGGGACATATGGAAGCTAAAGGCTGGCTGGACCTGTTCCTTCCTTTCATGCAGATTTCCAGCTTCTGGAGTGGAAATTCCAGCAGCAACAACTGAACTAGCCTCTTTATTCTTTTTAAGTTGCCTATTTATAGATCCTGGAAAGGTGTTTGAGCGAGAATTGGTGTGTTCCCCAGCTTTGTAACCAGCCTCTTGCCCATCTTAAAATAACTGTTGCTGTGGATTACAGGGGCTGGCATTCAGTTACATTGGTCTCTAGTGTTACAGACCATCCATGGTCCCTCGGTGGCTCATGGGCACAGGGACTGATCCATGCACAATCCTATGGATGTGTGCTCCTTGGGCAGAGCTCAGGAACCCAAATTATCCAGTCTTAAAGGCTGCTTCTTTGTAAACCAGGCCAATGTATCAGTGCCACCCATTCACCTTTATGCAAAAAGATTTATCTTAAGAAAAAAATAGTTTGAACACACTTGTTCATTTGGATCTCCTGTACATAAATAGGTGAAAGTGACAATAAAACCACTGTTTGCTAAATGCTAAAATGATTGTGTTCGTATTTCATTAGTGGCAGTACTGTATCTACCCAGAGAGGTTTGGAGTTTTAATATTTACAGTAAGGCTCCAGGGAATGGTATTTTGTATGGTTAACTTCTGGATTCAATCTGTACTCCATAGCAAGTGCTGAGCTCAGATTAGTTTTTCCTGAAGGCCTCCTTTACCCATGTGGCTCAGAAGGCTGGATTTATTTCTGTCAGAAAAACTGTTTTACTGCTGGCTTTTGTAATAAACCCAAAATTTTATGGTATTCAACTTTTACAGCACTAAGCTTTGTTTCTAGGACATCTGCATTTTATTTCTTGGACACAACAGGAGCAAAAGCACAGAAATTATTCCCATTACTAGACCTTTAGTCTAAGCCAGTTTTTCCCCATGTTTGTGTATATTTTATTTAAGTTCATGATATAGTGCTTCTATCTGATTACCTAAGTATTTAAAAAGATCAAGACACGCACATTTAAGGAAGACTGAAAACATAGCAGATTAAAACCCCCTCATAAGCATACCTTGACTGAGATTTGTCCTCTTCAGCAGCTGTGTGCCAGCCACCAGAAGCTATTTTTTTAATTATAATTATTTTTAAAGAGATACCCTCACTGAGGACATTGGATCAGGGCCTTCCTTAACTTACCTGGACCTGAGGTGCAGGGGCAGAATCTGCCTCTACAAACTGCTGTGCTGCTTTCCTGCCTCGTGGGTGGAGTGTGATTTGCACCCCTTTCCTTCCCCACCTTGCCTGCAAACACAGCTGAGCCAACATCTAGCTGAAAGCAAAACAGATCCCAGATAAAGGCTTTGTCCCTCCCTCTGGAGAGGAACTGGGCACCAATTCCTGTCTCACCCTGCTCCTGGGGGCAATGTGAGTGCTGCCCCTTCCTCGGGGCATGGCATGGTCTGGCAGTCTGTAAATAAATAGTCAAAGTGCTATATTTACAGGAAATACAATGCCTTGCTGCTGTGAGGGTTTAAATATAGAGAACAGGCCACTACTGGCATTTAAAATAGCACTAGCTGGACAAGATAGTGCAATCAGAAAATAGCCTAAGCTTTTACTGTGGTTCCATGTACAGGCTTTTCATATCCCTCCTGCTACTTTCAAATGAGCTGAATCAGTGCCTTCCTCTGGCAGGGGATCATTTGCTTTTGAATAAATTGCATTGCTTGACATTTGTTCAATTTTTTGAAATGGCTACTGCAAATGCATCATGTATTTGAAAACCTTGCATTCAACAGCAAAGTTGCTGTTCTGTGGTGCACGGCTGTATTTGAGAAGTAATGCAACATAATTCTTATGGTTTTAAACACCAAGTGCTTTCTACCTGAGTTTCAAAGCCAAGTTTCCAGCTGTCACCCAGGGTCAAAGCACAGAGCAGGTACCACCATCCTGCAGAAAGGCAAGAGAAGGAGGAATCCCCTTCCACTCCTCTGCCAGCTCCACACATTGTCAGTACCAACTCAAGGCAGCAAACAGGCTCTGAACAGAGTAGGTCAGGAGCTCACAGGGAATGGGTGGGAATCTTCAGCTGCTTCCTCCTTGGCCACTCCCTCCTCCCAGCCCATATGCAGGATTTGCAGCTATGCTGATGTGTCCAGGCATATAAACTGGACTGGGCGCAGTTTAGTCTTGAGCAACAGAGGAAACAAAGAGAGCCTATGACTCAGAGCACCAGTCTCCAGCTAGGCAGCTCCAGGGCAGCCAAATGTACTTTCCCTTATTAGGCCACATCATGAAACCTCACTTTGTTTTGAGTTGTACCTAATTCTGCAGTAGTAGCGCCGACTTTAAGAATCAACTTCTAAAGCAGCACTTGGCAGAGTGCAGCTCTTCCTCCAGCTTTGCTTTTTTAAAGAACCCCGTCAGTTGTAATTCAAATGGACTCCACCTACTCTGACAACACTGAATAATGTAACATGAATCAGGCCCCATCAGCAGCAGATGACATGTATTAGCAATCTAGCACCTGTTTAACTCCTTGTAAATACCACATTTTTAAGACTATAGTCCTAATTTCCACTGTGCCACCTCAGTTAATGAGGTGGTTTTGATCTGGATTATTTTAATGGTCTACTAAGAACAACCATTAAGAGATAGGGCCTTATACCTCCCATAGACTTTGCTTAGAGAGCTCAGTTCTAAAATTCCACAGCTGATTTTCCTCAATTTAAGTATTTTTGTTACATGATGTCAGATTTGCGTCCTCAGCTGAAATGTAACCCTGCATGAGCAATGTGCCACTGAAGTGAGTTCATGCAGGAATTATGCAGGCAGCTGAACTTTCACACCTCTTCTTCTAGAATGCCTCAAATGCTGCTCCCAAAGCTGGAGCAGCCAAAAGGTTACAAGACATTGTGTATTCCCACACAGTACTGTTGACTATGAAAATGAAACAAAAAGAAGCATCAACCTTCTACCTACAACTAAGCAGACAGTTCACAGCAGTACAATTTACACGCTATATTGTTACCTTTTTAAAATAAAGAGTGACAGTTCTCAATGACCACTCTCAACCTGCCTCTTAAAAAGAAGAGATTTTCAGATGGGCCTAAACTTTATTTCAAATCCACTCTCATCATTCTAAGTATAGTTCAGTAAGTGATCAATTGCCTTGAGCAGATTTGCTTTGGTATTCATAAATTTGGGGTTCTATGCTGCAAACATGCTACCAGGTGAAAGAAAATTTGCATTTGTAAAATCAACAAGTCAAGTGTAACTCCTGGATTTCAGTTAGGATCCTTTCCTCCCCTGCACTGACTCTGCTGCTTTCATTTCACATGGGTGTAACAGAAAAATGGTTTATCTCATTTGCTTAAGTGCAAATTATTAAATCTCTTTGAACAAAGCATTGGTTAAAACTGTTCACAAAGTGAGAGGAATCCTACTGACTCTATGAATACAAATGTATTTCTAAACACAAAAAAGTGCTCTTCTGCATACAAAATTCTGTAAGTGTTAATAAAACAACAGTGACTTTGCAGAAGAATTTAAGATCTGCAAATTTCAGTAAGATGACCATAGATCTCAATGCTACAAACATTTCTGTTAAATGAGGACTTCCAGGACGAGGGGGCAGAAATGCTCAGCCAAATTCCTTTCTCAATCCACAGACGTGACACAGCAACAACATCAGAAGGGAGGACACAAATAGAGAAAGACATGTTTTTGCCTTGATGAGAAAACAGCTGTCAGACTTCAACTATAATGTTGCACTAACAAATCTGTGTCCAGAAGAGTGTATTTAAAACCAATTACTGCCTTTACAGTTCCAGCTTATAAAATCACAAGACTAAATTAGGATTCCATACTATTTTATTTCCCTCTTAAAATATAGCATTGAATTCCTGCACACATATAAATATCCCTACAGTTTCTTGCACACTTTCTATCCATCATTACTTAAAGTGCCCAACTGTGAACATTAAAAGTAAAAACATTACTGTTAAAGAGTGGCTATACTTGCAGGAGGACTGGTATTCTGACAATGCAGGCCACTGATTTTACAAAAATCACCTGCAAAAGAATACACCTTAAACAACACGCATCAATATTAACCCTGAAGTCATTTTTCTTTTCCATTCAGCTTATCTAAAAGCAATTAATGTACAGGGTTTATTTTTGAAACATGTCTTTTACATAGTGTAAGAATAAAGGATAAATGCATCACTTTCTTTTCTAGCTCCCTCCTTTCCCCACAAAGTGTTTACTGTGTCCCAAGCTGCTATGTTGATTAAAACCAGTTGAAAAGAGCTCCGGAAATGCATGCAACTTAAAATTCACTTAAACACACTTTAAGTTATAAAGTCTGAGAGATTGTAATTTCAGCCCATGGCTATGGTTCAGTTGGGTTATTGGATGTGTTTGTCGTGGTGGCGAGATTGGTAAACACTTCTTCCTTAGTTTCAGGCTGATGTCTTTCCATTTTGGCTTCCTCTTGAGTGTTTTTATTACTGCTATCTCCCTTGCTCTTGACTTCCACAGGCTCAATCTCCATGATTTCCTGTGGTGGCTTAAGCTCTGGCAAATTTGGCTGAAGTCCATCAACTTGAACAGGTTCTGGGACATCTTCTGCTTTCTGTTCAAGTTTTTCCAAAATGGTCTGGACCTTCCTTACACCATCTCTCCTGGCCTGGCGCACATCCGCACGACCCTCAGGGTCCACTGAGTCTAGGGCTAGCAACTCTTTGGTCAAGTACTCTTCAATCATCAAGTACTTTTTGTCAGTTTTCTTGCCTTCAAAGGAGTCAACTGCCTGCTCAAGCATTTGTACTTTCTCCAGAATTGCTTCCACTTTCAAAACACCAGGATGCTTTTGAGGCTCTCCTGTTTCCATGGTCTTCGGTGGTGCTGCTTCTTCAGGAGGAGGCCTTTCCTGGGGGGGAGCAGCCTTAGCAGGGGAAGGAGCCTTTTTATCAGCTTTCTCTGCCGTGGCTGGAGGCTTCTGGGGTTGTGGTTTAGGCTCAGGTTCTTGGTGGGTGACCTGAATTGGGATATATGTGGAGGGTGCCTCTGTTTCAGGTGGTGGGGCTGGTTTGTTTTCTGGCTTGATTTCAGGAGGAGGGGCTGGTCTTGGTGGCTCCTGAGCTGGGACTTGCTGCTGAGAAACCTGGTGAGCAAGGCAAGTTTTGTATTGAGACACAGAGCTCCTTATTTCCCTCTAAAGAACAAGTAATCTAACATCTTATTTTCTGTACCCCTAGCAGTGCAATTTCACAGACACAAGATGATTAATCTGGCCTGAGCATTGCTGAATTTTACTGTTTTAAACTGAAAAATAGCACTGTGCTGAACAGCTATTATATTCACCAATCAACTCTCTCAAACATTAAATTTCAACCCACCAAATCCTGCCCATGCTCAACAAAATCAGCCCCTTAAAAGACAGGATCTTTGAGTCAAGCCTTCACCTAACCCAAGTCAGCGAGATTTCTTGCTGAAGAAAGATTTCATCCCCTTTCACTAATTAAGGGCTCACCTTTCTTGAAAAGCCAACTACCTTACTGAGTTTTAATCACATTTTGGTCTATTCTCATCCTACTCCTATTTTCAGGACATTCCTTTTTTTGTTAGTGCTTATTTTTAATCTTTAACCTATTTACAAGCAGAGGTTACTGTGCCAATCTTATTACACTGTAGTGATTAGAGACTACCCTTGGGATTACTCCACTTTTAAACCATTAAACCAGCAATCTCCTGAAACAGATTAGTTTTGAAATCTTAGCAGAAAACTGAAATTTATGAGATCTGCATTTTCCTCTCCCTGACACCCCCTTTACTTTGGCACATAAACAGTGATTTTGAAAGATACTAAATCCAGCTCTCAGGGATTTAAATGGCTGGAGTAAAATATCTGTATTTTATTTAAAGTAATAAATGGCCTACACTAAAAATCTGTTACTGTTTTACCTGTTAAACATAAAATTTGATTAGGGAGTGCAAACTCTCACCCACAAAAATAAATTAGCACTGACCTAGAATATGCCATTAAATCCTGAGTCTTCCTTGTTTTGTCCTAGCCTGGGTTTTCGAAACTATTAACCTAATTTTGCTCCTGTCATTTTTAATGTGAAAAATCTCCAGAGAGGAAATCAAGGTTTGTTTCTGTACACACCCCCTTCCACACACTCACAGCTGTCTAATTCCCAGTAGACTTTCAATTGTAGTTTTAGTAATTCTAAGATGGGAAAAATGTTCAATCTGTTCAATGAGCAGCAGATTCTGTGACCAAGAACATGCTTCAAATCAGAACAAAAAGATCTGGATTTTGCTTATCCCTTTCTTCATAGCAAAAATTACTCTGTGCATCTCATGCTATCCCCTAAGTGATTCTGAGACATCAGTGAAGTATATTTACGTAGATGTCACACATCCCACAGACCTGGTTTTTGTCTCATAAACATAATGCAACATCAGTGACCTCAGCGCAATTACACCAAATTATACTCTGACAAGAGAAGATTAAATTCTGTATTAAATCATATTTCAGTGATCCACCACAGTCCTGACAGGTGGAAAGGCAACTTGCTGCTTATCTCAGATCTCCCAGCCTGCTTAAATCTAGCACTGGAGACTGCTTTACGTGCTTTCATGTATGTGTTAGTACAAGCTCATTTTTCAGCTCTAGCCACACTCAGGTCCCTGGCAGGTGAATCACTTCCCCATTCTACATACCTGGGGTCTGTCTACTACTGTTTGCACTCGGATGGGAGCTGGGGGCTGCATCTGGGTGCTCACTCTGGCTGGGGAGCTCTCCCGACTAGAGGATCCTCTCTGAGCCACTCTGAACGGGGACTGCGCTCGCGCCGCCTTGGGCTCCCTCTCCTCCGGCTGGATCTTGTGGAACACCGGCTGGTGGGCTTGGAACTCGCTCTGCTGGGCAGGGTAGTGGGTCTTCTGGGCCTGGTGGTAGGCTTGTGCTGGCTGGCGGGGCATGTTTTCATGGATCACAGGGATTGGAATATAACCGCGAGGAAGCGGATGGCTCCCCGCGTTGGGTCTGCCAGAGGTCTGGGGGGACACTGTTGGAGGGTCAGATGCTCCAGGAGGTTGAGGCTGCATGAGAACAAAAATCCATTATTAAATTTTAACCATTCTGTGTTCACAATACTTTTCATTTCTAAAGAGAAAAGGGGGCAATCATCCTAGAAACTGAACTCGTGCTCCCGGCATGCAAGGACTCCATTTCCCTGTTTTTTTGGCCAAGAGCCTCACTAGACAAACCACATAAGTTGTGAGAGCATCATTATAACAAGCAGGAACCTGAGCTACAGCATTCCCAGCCCCAAAATGAGCAGGGAGTGGATGCTCAGTCAGAATGTTTGCTGCTTTTGCATGGCTGTTCCTGTCTAAACCTGTTAAATTTGAGGTAAACTAAAGCTAAGCAAACAAATCACGTGCTGGAGACAAACCCAAACCCCTAAGAGGGCACAACACTGACTTCTGATCCTGGCCACACAAACAGATTTTGTATGTTTTGTTGGGTTTTTTTAGAGCATGTCACTAATTTGGTAATGCAGATATGGCTAATTCCCCTTTTCCCCCTCTCCTGTGAAAGGCCAGACTGGAGCTGAGAGGAGAGGGCAGGCAAGGCAGGAGAGAAGGGGAACAAGACTCCTCTTTTGGTGCTGATAAACTGCTCAGCTGCCCATGGAACAGCAGGAACCTTGGATAAATAAATGGTTTGCATTATAGCACCCATCAGTGGCACTACTGGTGGCACTGCTGATGTGCAGTGTAGGGTCCCCAAGACAAGCTCTGGTCACTTGGCACCCACACTGCACTGCCTGAGCGTGTAACAGCAAGTTCTGAGGCCCTCCCTGGTGATCTCCACGTAAGTGGCACAGAAGACACATTCCTGAAGCCACTCTGCAGACAGGGCAAAGCTGTATGCAGCTGGGAGAAGGAAAAGCTGAGTTGCTTGCCCATGGACAGGCATGGTTAGTCAAGACAGCTGAGAAACCTGCCAACAGGATTTTAATTACATTCTTCAAACTCCAAATGGGTTTCAGAGAAGATGCCACCACTGTTGAATTACAGACCTGATATGTTTTCAGCTTGGTGAAGGCTGAATTTCCTGCTCATCTTACTTTGAATAAAAATGAGGCTTATATTTTCATACATTACAAGAACACCAATTTGTTAATTCTCTAAAGAGAGCAGGCCAAAAATCCTACCTTCTGAAACACAAAACAAGCAGGGTAGCATTTTTTCAAAGAAGTTCATAGTCTGAAAATATTTTCACATGCCACTGAAGGACAAAAATACAACTCTAAATCTGCATATATGTAAATCCATTTCATACAACTGAAATTTGCAATTAGGAAGCAAAGATCTTCTGAAGTGGCCTGGGTTGTTGGCTGACTGGACGCTTGTCTCTCCCACTTTGTTCACCCAGTTTGACTCATGCTGCAGAACACTAGAGGCTTGTCTGCACCCTGCACTTTTAGGGAACCTGTAAAAACCCTAAAAAACCCTCCCCTGCCACAGGGCCTGCTCAGCTCTGCATTTATCTCTGCAGAATCATTCCAGAACAGGAGCGGGTGACGCTAGAAAAAGCCCATACATATTTATGCTGCCATGACCGTGCACTTCCAGCACTCCGCAACTGTTGGGAAAACACAATCCTGCGGCGAGCTGGGCTTTCCAAAGCTCCCCGTGTGACATTCAGGCCACGAATGCTGCAAAGACCACTGCAGGCAGAGCCCAGCAGGGCTGACGCTCACCTCGGGTCCGTGCGCGGCCGGCGCCGCCGCAGCTGCCGGTGCCTGTCCACATTGTTTATCGGCCGCCGCGGCCTCCGCCGGGCCCCTCGCCGGCGACTCGGGGCCACCATAGGCCCCCCTGAGGGGTGGCTGAGCCTGCCCCGGGGTGGGCACGGCCTCTGTCTTGTACCTCTGCAGCCCCGGCTGCGGGGAGGAGAAGCAGGGGTGCTGCTGCCGGCCGTCGATGCCCTCGTGGATGACGGGAATGGGGATGTAGCCCGCCCGGAGCTTGGGGTAGCCCACGTGTCCTTCTCGGGCCGCCGGCTGCTTGGGGCTGTCTCGAGATGGGCCATTTGCTGAGGCCTGGCCTTCCTGCAAGGGAAAACAGCACAGAGCGCTTGTTGGTAGCTCAACAGACACGGTAAGAGAAAGCTGCCCTAAAGGTCTGTCCTAAAAGCAGCATTGGCTGTGTATGAGGGGCTCAGAGCCTCTCAGGGCTGTGCAGGGCAGCCAAGAGCAGGTGACAACACTGCAGGCAAGGGGCAGAAGCTGAAAAATCTGCTTATGTGTGGGGCTTTCACCCCCTCTTCTCATAAGCATTTACTTGTGCTTTGAAATACCTGCCTAATTCCTCCTGGATTTCTTATTTATTATGCATCACTAGCACTTACCACCAGCCCACCCTCTTCAGAGGGAGCTCATCCAATTCAAACAAGTACCAATGGGACCAAAGACACTTCCTCAGCACCCCTCAGAACACATCTGTGCTACATTTGAAAAGATACTTGCAAAGATGACTAATCCCAACAGAAGCACAGATTGTGTTCTTCCCACTGGCTATTTGAAGAGACACTGACACTGCACACTGAAAATGTATTCACCTCCAGCTAAGGAGGATCTGGTTCAGTAAATATTGAGGGAGAGGGAAGGGGAAGACAAGAAAGCTTAACAAAGAGGAAAACACCAAAAAGCAAGATTTAAAAATCCCTGTGTTGTCTGAGTATACTCCCTGGACAATGTCAAAGCCCTGGCAAGGGTGGAAGTGGTTTGTACTAAGAGCCCTCACAAGTCCTCTAGTAAGTTCTTCCTGCGTCGGTCATTCTATTTTGAGACCCCACGAGGGCCAAGTTCCAGATGTATCTCTAAGTCAGATCATGTAACAAGCACCTCTGTCATTCACAGGGTAATGTCATTATTCAGTAAGAGGAGAATTTAATAAGGGGACATATGGTGCAAGTGTTGGAAATCCTATTTTTAAAGAGGTGTTTAAGCTGCAAAAATATTTCATGTTGCTCCTGTACACATTAACATACTAATTCATCAGGAATTCACTATTTTACCAACCAGATTATCAGTATTCCTACTATACAATAGTATCCCCTTGAGAGGAGTTCTCAGAAATGACTTTTTAGCAATAAAACTGCAGAGAATAGAGGCTGTTATTTACGCAAACTGATGAAGACAAAAAACACAGAAAGGAACAAGTTCAAAGTCTGAGCTCCACTGTCCCATTTCCTTTTACTCATTAAAAAAAAAAAATCCTCCACAAAGGAAGAATTCTAGAAGAGGCACAGAGAAGAGCCAGGCCTAGAAAGTTCGCAGAGAGAAGCACTCTCAAGTTGGCTTTCCCAGCTGCAGAACAAGGATGATCTCATGCCAACGTCTGCACCGGGATCCACGGATGAGTCATTTTACATTCACCCTACCAGGAAACCGCACTGCTCTGCTCCCCACGGCTGTCGGGGGCTTTCAGAGCCCCGCACACGCACAGCGCTCCCTTCCACCTTCCACCAGCACCGCCCTGGCCCCGCAGCTCTGCCGGGACCTGCCGCAGCAAACCGCAATTCCCAGAAAATAAATAAAGAATAAATCTGAGGTGCGCTCAGCTGACAACAATGCGAGGCCGTGCCGGAGCCAAGCGTGTGTCGGAGCCGGGCCGGGAGGGGAGCCGATGGTTCCCAGCGGGAAGCAGCACCTCGGTGCTGCGCTGACTGCGGGCATTCTGCGAGCGCCAGCTGCCCGCCAGTGTCCCCGCCGCAGTAACCCGAGCGGCCGCCCCACCTACAGCCTCGGCTCCCACCGCTATAAAAAGGAATTCCCTCACTTCCAGCGGCTCTGCGGCAAGGGTTTAGGAGCTGGGTGGGCCCGCAGCAGCTACAGGTGCTGCGGCATGAGAAGGTTGTCAGCTAAAGCGGCTCCGCTCCACCTGGCTGTACAGAACTGCCCGAAGGGAGGAGTTGTTTCGGGGTCTGCACTGTCTTTGATGGCTCCATTTGGGGATAAGCCCTCCAGTTTTCTGGAGTAACCCACAATGATAAATCATTCAACATGCCCCACTCCTCCCACCATCCATGAACCCCCCAAAGAGTCCAGCCATGGGCTTCCCCTCCCTTCTCTTCATGTTCAGACCCGTGAGGCTGCCCTTGTTTTGAACCTTCCTAGCAATCTGAGAAATCTGCCACTGCAACTTAAACCCTGCTAGGAAATACAAAAGAGACAGACCAAAACCAAAGCAAAAATCAGGTTGGACTGCTTTTTCAAAGCATCCAGTTCACAAATTAAGTAAAGCTTCTGTCAATACTTAATGGGTTTTTGTTTTGTTGTTTTCTATTTTTTTAATAGACTATACTCCCATGAGTTCTCACGCATTCTTACAGCTCCAGACAACCTGTGCTGCTCCTGTGGAAAGTTGGTCCTTTGTTGCAGGCTTTATTCCCCTGTAGTCAGGTCTAACCACAGAGGCCTCAACTGTGCAGTCATACTGGAACAGCCCTCAGTAAAAGAGCAAATGCAGCATCCTTGTTTTTCCCACCATCAGTGGCTCCAAGGCACAAATCAGGTTTAGGAAAGGTGCTCTCATCACATCTGCACTTCCTGATCTACACTGTCCCCTTCAACACTTAATTAACACTTAACTCTACAAAGTTGCCTGCATTAGCCAGTTTGTATCACCACATCTTTAACATTCTTTCTTCCCTGTTTCTTTTCTTCCCACCGTGGTACAATCACAAACATGGACAATCCAGGTATTCTCAAACTCCCATCACTGGGGATGACACCACCAAGGAGGCCCTGGCTTCAGGGAGATGCTGCCAGTGGTTCGGGTCTGTATTTAGTGAGAATCTGACACAGCAGTGAGTGCGTGCAGATCCCAATGTTCCTGTCCCCAAACTTCTGGCCAAAGCAGTTCTGTTCCGTGCAGGAGAGCCTGTGTTTCCAGCCTGGGCAAACAGGTTCTGGAAGGCTTCAGGAAAAGCTCAGGTGTGCCTGGAGACACTGTGGCAATGGGGAGGAATGGAATCAAGCTCTGGAAAACTCTCATCTTCACGCTACATTAAAGAAATTCACAGATTCCCTCCTAATGCTTTAATTCCACAGCACAGCCAGCACAACAAAGTAGCCATTTTTTGGTTTTATTTGCCTTCTATAACATACAGTGCTTGCTTGTCACATTAACAAACTTATTAGCTGGAAAAAGTCCAGAGCTCACATTTAACTGAAATCTGCACAGAGAGAAAAGACCAACAAATGAATGACAAGTCTTAATCCATCATCCTTCCTAGTTTAAGCGTAAAAAAAAAAACAGGAATCCAACTCGGCTTTCTGCATTAAAACAAATTGAAGCAAATTTCTCCTGCCCTCATCTAAGAGAGCAAGAAGTTCCTTAAAATTGAAATAGCTACAAGTAGCAGAGTATCAACTAATTTTCAGTAAGTACCAGGACTGACTATCAGCAATCCCAGCTGCAATCACACACTTCATTTACCTTGAAGAGAGAGAATCCCTCAAAAGGAGGGAGCTCAAAAAAAAAAACAAAAACACAAAACCTGCCTTGAACAGCTCAGAAATTTTCACAACAGTTCTGGTTGACATTTCAGGCAGCCTGAAATACCTGCAGGAGCTCAAACCCACTCCAGCACTTGAGCAGGTGCTGAGGTAAGCCACCACAGCCAGGCAAAGCAGAGGCTTGGCCCAGCTGCAGCAGGGACAGTGGAGCTGTGCCTGAAGATCTGCTCAGGAGCAGTGACAGCATTTCTGTTGTGAGGCCATCACCAGGATAAATAAAGGTGCAGCCAGCACGAGTTGTGCAAGTGGAAAAAACACTTCATACCCCCACATCCTACTGCTGGCTTCCCGTGGGAAGGGCACTGTCAGGACTGACACTGAAATCCTCCAACTTGCTCTCACTTAAAAGTGAGTTGAAGCCATGAGCCACTGGAATAAAAAAAGCAACAGCAAGAGCAAAAGCACAACCTTGCAGCAGGATTCCCAGTACAGCTGTACTGTCTGGAGTGGATAATGGATAACTCCTAGTGTGCCCCAAGTCTGCTCAAGTGTTATTCCAGATCCAAACAGAAACCTGCAAATTCAGTCACTGCTGATGCTGGCAAACTGCCATTGCAGTTTTCCAAGACAGCTCTACCATTCGAATTAAATTTGTCAAAATATTCTGTATTCATGTCAAATGACTTGAACAGTATCAAATTCAGAATCTCCCTTTTGAGACTCCTTACATAATACATTTGTCATTCCTCCAATACTGAAATGGTCTACAGAATAAAGTCTAAAAGCCTCCTTTGCTGCCATTGCCCTCTTGCATTTTTCTTAATCTGTACTGATGTTATTTGCAGTACAGTTCAGTTATTTGCAGTCAGTTCAGTCTCTGAAGCACATGTTATCCACACATGTAGCACCCCTGCAGCTCTTGCAGAACAGCAGCGCAAGTATTTAAACGGTACTGGTTTTGTAAATATTATCTAGCAAGGGGAAAACAAAATTCACCAGCACTGCCAAGAGACTGAACAACTTCTCTGTATGCAGACAGATGCTCCACTGACTCCAGTGTCGTTCTGGACTTGTAAGCTGCTGCTATAGAGCACCACGCAAACAATATTTCTGGTTGCTCGAACGACTGAGAAAATACCAGTACCTGACAAAATCCGACTTGAAAATACACCTTTCATAACTTTAAGCCCAAATCCTACCTATTTAGGAAGAAGGGAATAACATGATTCTGTTCTTTCACAATCATATACAGCAATATAACCAAAATGAGTGACATAACACCCAAGTTTCGTTCACACACTTGTTCAAACCTGTATTTTATCAGAAATTGCCACAAATAACCAAAAAAGCCAGTGGTACCCAGTATTCAAATTAAGAATGAAGTAACTTTTCTATTTATTAAAGAAAACGCCATTTTTGTCAAAGAAAGGCAAAATTTTAACCATTGGGATTAGATTCCACATCCACTTGCATTTTACTTCTGGCCATGCCTTCTTTCCTTTTCTGTTGCATAAGCTACAGAAGTACTACACTACTTTTGCTACTAATATAAATCAACATATCCCAAGTATTTCTCAGAAGTTCCTCACTGGTGCTGTGTGCTTGAACACATTAACAGCACAACATCAGCATGAGCTGGGTTTTACTAACACTTCCCAGAGAACTACACGAGTTGTAAGGTACACAGTGATTTACTCTCACTGCTGACTCCAAGATTCTTACAGCCCTGCCTCAGCTGCTGCAGACATTTGCATTCTCACCCTTTTACTCACAATTTGTGCTTAAATATATAGACTGAGCACATAGGCATTTGAGCAAGATATCATTAGCTAATGACTGAAGGAAACCATGAATAAGCTCAGTTGCATGAGCTGTCTCAGTAGGACTCTGTGTCAGTCCCATCATGTAACCCAATTACAGGCCAAGCTGCTTTTGATGTTCTGCTTGCTGAATGCTGAGTTTTATTTCCCAACACACACATGCATAGGCAAACAGGCCTTTTGTTCTCTCTTGTAATTATCAAGTTGTATTATGCATGCATTACATTAACACTCACTCTAACCGATGCCATTAGAAATAAATAAACACTATTAAGAACTGAAGGAGAAAACTAATCCTAAGCTTTTCAGAACAGATAGCCTTACTGTAGCAAATATGTTGGGTATCTTGCAGATCAATCTTGTTCCAGGAACAAAACCTGTCCTCTTTTAATCACTAGGAGGATTCTTTCTTCAGCTAAAATGCCTTTATGACATGACAACACCTGCCCTGTGTGCCCATGAGTGGAAGTTGGCACTGAAAGCACCCCATGAGCCAAACTGAACATGTCTGAGAAAGAAACAATGACTGTTCCAAGGAGCAGAGTGCTCTTAGAGAGCTGGATCACCACCCACCCCACCAGCTTTAGTGGATGGAGTTAGAGAAAAGCCTCTCAGAGCACTAACAGAAATATCCTTGCCAAGGGGGATGAGAATGACACTTTATTCAGTTATTTCTGTTCACTGCCTCATTACCTAAGAAGCAGGTGGTCAAACTGTTGCTTTCCTATTAGTTATGACCCAGGAATCTGAAATACATCAGAAAGCACAAGCCTCAAAAATTAGCAAAACAATACTCATAAAAAAGCAGAATAAGTTGAAGAAATGGTTGAAGAGTGGGCTGTGAATTTCAGTTTATAGTCAGGCTTCACATTTTCATCTAAAATTTAATTTTGTAGACAGCAGTTTTCCAACTTCACTTCCTTAAAGAGCAATTTTCCAACACTATAAAAGCACTTGCTACATTGCAGCCCATTTATTAATTATAAGGCTTTGCCATCAGCCACAAAAAGCACACTTTTGAGCTACCCGGCCTACTGGGTGATGTCAGACAAGTCTCTTCCCCATGCCATGCCTGATTTTCCTGTCTGTAAAACCAAGAAGGAAAAATAAAAATAATCAAACCAACAGCTTCTGCAACATATGTAAGATACAGCATTTTTCTTTTTGCCTGTAATCAAGTAATGTAATCTGTGTGAACAAGCCATTTCTTCTAATTTACCTTTACCTTGGCATGAAGGAAGACCACAGCTTACCTATAGAGTGATACTGCCTGCACACCCCAAAGCACATGGGATTGTTACCTGCCTTATCATGGTTCAAGTGGGAACAACTCTATTTTTGCCACGTAGTCATGGAAAAGTTCTGCCTGTGCATACAAGTGTTAACAATACAGTTCCTAGGTAAGAATGCTGCCACCTGGCAGAAGTGTTCTTCCTTTGTCCTCTAGATAAGAGGCACACAGTGCCAGGAGTTACACAGAACCCTGTAACACCTTCTCTGCCCTTCCTCTTGCATTATCTCCAGTATAATTTCCTCGTGTTCCTGTCTCCTGTTTCCAATTAGACCCACCCCTTGTTTTCAGGTGAATTGATATGTACGTAAGTTAACTCCCTGCTCACCATGTTCTGTCAGGGGGGCTTTAAATAACTACACCAAGCAGCTGCAGGGAATCTGGGCAAAGCCAGGACACAACCTCCAAAAATCCCCTGCTGATAATTTCATCACTCCTACCTATTAAGCCTTCTCTGTGCAGCACCTTTTTAATCCAGTAATTAACTTATGAGCCTGACAGAATGCACATCAGCATTAGGAATGTAAAAACACTGCAGGTGGAAGAGACCTTAAATGTTACTAAGCTGACCTCACATTCCCTTCCCCTGAGGAGAACCACTGCGAGAGGTACAGCTTCAGAGAGG
The DNA here is from genome assembly GCA_013397155.1 of Irena cyanogastra. NCBI lineage: Eukaryota > Metazoa > Chordata > Aves > Passeriformes > Irenidae > Irena > Irena cyanogastra. The sequence continues at coordinate 245,666 of VWZV01010933.1, read as the reverse complement.
CTGCTCTGACCTCTCAGTGCAATTTCTAATTTGGTCTACTAAGGATTTTTCAGTCAACTTGACCACGAGAAGTCAGCGCTCAAAAATAAGCCCACTGCTAAAGAGATGTGAATTGAGTGACTTCAGACTTATTTGGGGAAGCAGAGAGAAAAGAGATGCAAGGGCCATGAAGGGAAAGGATGGAAACTTAGGTGTAGTCAGTTGTTCCCCAATGAAGCATCAGCAGCAGGGTGAGATGGATTCTTCTTCCTTTGTTTAGGCCTGTGCAGTCATTGCTGCAGCCAATACTTATCATAGATCACTTTTATGGCTGTTCCCTGACTTGTGCCTGGCTGCTGCAGCTTTTAGCTCAAAGCCAAGGCACCAGTGAGCTATTGATCACTTCAATATCCCTTAGTGAAGCTCAGCACAGTCAATTCCTTTGGTTTATTTTTAGCTGCATTATTTCCCAGGGGGTTTACTGCATGTGGAAACAACACATAGAAGGGCCATCGATAGATACCTATACAAACCTTCTTTGTTTTCTTCTTTAAATGCAATCTATTTTTATTGACACTGCTGGGAACACCAAGTTAACAATTTAATGTCATAGGACAATCCTGCAGGAAGTATGCAGAGCTGTGATACCCTAAGTTAACACAGAAAATAACTACAACAAATAAGCATAGGAAATGAGTAATTCTATCAGAGAAAAAAAAAAAGGAAGAGTGACACTGCTAGTAAACACATTTTTACTAGATGTATACACATCTTCACAGTACTGATTGTACCTTACTCCTTAGGTGTCTTACTGTTAACTAATCAGAACCTTGAAAGTCATTAGTCTACCAAGAAGCTTCATTAATAAATATTTTTCTGTGATTTGCAAAGTCATCCTTATTTCTAACTGAAGCAACATGAGATTTTTTTCTTCTTTCTCATGAAGGGCTCCCCAGTCCACCCTTATGCTGCAGTGATTTCTTACATGTAATAGAAACAAACATGCAGAAGAGAAACACTCATGGTAAAAAAGAAAAAAAGGCCAGTCTGAATGAGGAAACAGAGAGCCACAAATTCTGAATTCACAAATGCACCTAAAATATAGACTTAAACGCAAAATCAGGGTCTGGTTTCATTGCTTTAAAATGGTTTTGTCATGGGTTAAAATTTCAGAAGAACCACTTCAAGTTTTACCCGATCACGTATCTGGCACAGGTAACTGCAGCCAGCATGGCTACACTGATGTTAAGGCTGGGTAAGTGAGAAGCCAGGATCAAGCACTTGGGAACAAGAGGACTTTATTATGACACTGCCTCAGCTATATTCTTACCTAGCTAAAAAAGCTCAGTTAGTCCTAGATCTGTGCTCCAGTCATCGTCCACTTAGAGTGCAATATCCCATTTCATTGCCTAATCTCTGCAGAGGGGGAACAAACATTCACAGACAGAATATTGGTGGATATAGTGCAAGACCACCTCAAAGGTGGCAAAAAAATTGCTAATTTCACTGTCAGATTTCAGTGAAAGCAACGCAGTGACAGAGTCAGCACAAGTTTGATCTTTGTATAATCATCCTTGAAAAGGTGCATGAAGTCTGACACAAGCAGTCAGCTCTTGTGATTCTCAGATCACTTCTAAAAGCCGCAAGTTGTCATTTGAGCTAGGCTGAGAATGAAGGAAATCAGAAAGCTCTCATCTATGGCTATGTCCTTCTTACCTGTTTAGGTATTAACAGAAGTCTGGTGTCTTCAAAAATCCTCACTGGATTTGAAATTCAATGTCAGTGGGTAATTTGCCTTCCTTGGCATTGCCTAGCTAAGACAATATTTAGGAAAAGACATTTTCCTTGGGCCTGATTCTAAGATTCTTTTGCTAACTAGTACCTCTCCTTGTGAAATACACTGGCACTCAACAAACTGATGATTTCAGCAGCTGTCAATGAATTCCAGCAGACACATTTAACTCAAGGCTCTGATAAATGGCTCTGTCAGAGCAGTTACACACAATTTCTACCACCACAAACTGGAGCACTTTTTTTAGCTAGGAACTCCCAAAAATCAACAGCTCATTTCTAGAGGCATTTCTCTGTCTCCCAGTGAACAAACCCAAAGCACACGTTCCTGCTTACAGCCAGGAGTAACAGATTTTCCTGTTTGGAAAAGAGTGTGTCCCACAGAAGCTGTTCAAAAGCAGATACAGCTCTTTGTACCTGTGACAGCCCTTGCAACTGGCAGAAGAGGCACTTCTCATCACCACAGATTTCACATGAGATCAGGGCGAAAATTTGCTTTGTTTCAGGCACCCACTCAAGCAGAGGGCTGATCCATCAGAGAGCTTCCAACTCTCTTCACACAATTAGTGAAAGCAGCTTGAATCTGACTGTTCTGTTAAATGGGTTAGTCTCAAGTGGTATTCCTGGAACAAAACCCTTTCAGTAAACAGCACACTTTTCTTTTCAAGTACATTCTACGGTTATAAAAACCACGTTATTTTTATTTTTACTACCATAACAGCAAGTGCCTCCAAAAAGGAGAGAAAACCCTTTTTCCTATGCTAGTCTCAATATTCTTACAATGAAATTACATTTTTCTAAGACCTCTGTGTATTATTACTAGAATTTATTTATAGATCCAACGAACTAGCACTTAAAGAGCTGTAAAGGGGGTTAATTTGTGATAGAGAAGTACGTCCCTTTCTTTTCAAGGCCAGCTGCTCTCACACCGAGCTTTCAGTCACGGTCTGCACTCGCAAACCGGGCAATTACTATTTTAAGAAACGGTAAGTTCATAAAACAATTAACACTTCTTGAGCGCTTCTCTTCTCACGTTGTACGGAAGGCAAGCGGAGAAAAACTTTCAAGGGAGAGCCGGTGCAGCCGCATCCCGCAGCCAGCGGCCCCTTCCCCGCTGCTGCGCGGACCTGGACCCTGCTGTCCCCCGGCTCACCGGGGCCGCCCCGCAGCCCCGACCCTGCTGTCCCTCGGCTCACCGGGGCCCCCGCAGCCCCGACCCTGCTGTCCCTCGGCTCAGCGGGGCCGCCCCGCAGCAGCAGCCGCTCTCCGGCACGGCCCCTCCCCGGCGGCCACTGGCCCCGGGCTCCAGTCCAGCCCCGCGGAGCTCCGTGCCCGGGACGTGCCCGAGCCCCCGGCCGGGAGGGACACCCGCAGCGCAGCCGGGCAGCCCGGCGCGCCCANCGGGGCCGCCCCGCAGCAGCAGCCGCTCTCCGGAAGAAAAACTCCCCGGCGGCCACTGGCCCCGGGCTCCAGTCCAGCCCCGCGGAGCTCCGTGCCCGGGACGTGCCCGAGCCCCCGGCCGGGAGGGACACCCGCAGCGCAGCCGGGCAGCCCGGCGCGCCCAGGGTTACGCGATGCTCCGCGCAGAGAAGCTCGCCGAGACCGCGGGGAATCGCTTTCCCACCAGGCAAATCCCACTTGGCTCAAGTTTCCAGCACTTTCTGCCCACGGCCGCCGCGCTGTTGGGTCAGAGGGCTATATTCCCCCAAGGAACGGGCTGTATTCCCCCGAGGCCGGAGAAGCTGACCCGAAAGGGTCATTCCTCAGGGCCCCGGCAGAATCCCAGCCGCTCTCCCCTCAGCGCCTCTCCTTCCATGGACATATTTGGACTGAGATGCGGCTTCTCCCCGAGCGTGCTTCGGAACAAAACCGGAGCGGCAGCTGCCGGCAGAGTTTGGGACCAGCGAAAAGAAAACGGGGAAAGGAAAAAAGAAGTCGGAGTCCGAGCCAGAACTCTCCCTTTTTAAAGGCATCCAGCTCACAGCTGAAAAATAAATCAGGTTCGCCTCTCCCCCGGCAGGCCGGGCGGACTTAACCAACTTTAAATAAACATTACAGGGCCGAGGTATCAAATGATTGAATGCACAAAAAAGGGACTGCAGTGCGTCACAGACAAAAGGCAGCTCCTGCCCTCACTGCATCGCCACGCGCGGGGGCAGCGCGGCCCCNGAGGAGGAGGAGGGCGGGGGACGGCGGAGGAGCCGCTGGCTGGAAACTTCTGGCTGTGTCCAGCGCGGCTCGGCAGACCCCCGGGGTACCGGGAAGGGCTCGCTGGGAACGCCCCGGGAGCCGCAGGCGTCCCCGGGACGGCGAGGCCGGCTCTGTGTGCAGCGAGGGCGGGGCTGCTCGCCACGGGCCCCGCGGGCTGAATGCACCGGCCGAAGCTGCCCTCCTGCTCCGGCCGGTCCCTGCCGCACCCCCGAGCCCGTCCTTGGGCAGCCCGCAGCCCTCCGGCGCTCTCGCAAGGCAACTCCGACCTACTGCCCCGCGCACTGAGCGAAAGATCAAAGCTCCTCCCCAAAACGCCCTGCCCCGTGACTGATAATTCGAGGTTATGGTTGATAAACAACAAAAATAATGCTTCTCAAGTGAGGGCGTGAGCAGGCGTTGTTCTTCGGATTCAACTGGCTTGAACTTTCTCAGCACTTTGCAGATGCGTGTCTCAGTCCTCAGTTTCACTTAGAAATACACCTGAAGGCAAAGAGTGTGTCTGTGAGGTCTGAAACAGTGGCTTTCTCACGGGTGCTCTATCAGCCCGTCATGCACTCAGTGGGTTTGGTTGGAGGTAACTGTGCTTCACAACTGCACCACTTGCAGTCATCTGACAGTCACAGGAGCAGCCACAGGTGCCTGTTGATAGTTACACTAGAGGAGTGAATGAATGCGCAGTGTCCCTCAAACGCAAAGTTACCTTCTGCAAAACTATTCGCTCAGAGGAATTCAAAGTATAAATCCCTCGGAGGTAGATGCTTATTACTGAAGTATCTCTTATTTCGAAAAGACCCCTGCCTCTTCACACCCCTGAGCACAGCCAGGATCTCCTCCTGCTCGAGGCAGGATCAAAGATTTCCTGATACTGCTTGACACTGATGGTCATTCATCTTTTGACAGGAGGTTTTGTTTATCACACCGACAAACTAAATAATTGCTGACACTTGCTCCTTCATTCCTGCAGCTCTTCCATCCTGCATGTCCCTTGCTGTCAGAACCACACTGCTCTATCATAGACCTGTTTTTCTGTCCCCACTGTTGTGTGCCTTTGACTCCTAAGTATTATAAATGGATCATTTTTCCCCAGAGCTTTTACTTGCAGATGTCTGTATTGCCATCACGTTTTCTGGCTCACCTATTTTCTAAGCAACAAGTCCCAAACTTTGCTCATCTCACAGTCCTGGACTGTGGTGCCTGTCCCTGGCCATGTTTCCTACCTCTGCTGCCTCTCATGCTCTCTGGTATAAAACCTCTGCTCAGCCTCACCAATGCCAGCAGCAGCCTCAAAAGGCATAATATCAGCAATTTATTCTGCTTCTAATCTGCAGAGGAATTTCACTCTCAGTTTTGCAACAGAAAGGCACACTTAGACCATATGTTCCCTGCAGCATATGCTGGATTCTCTTCCAAATCAACAAAAGCAGCTGATGCAGACACAGGGGACACAGATGTTAAAAAGGTCCTGCAGGAAAATTACTCTCATAAGTTGAGGAAGTGATACAGATGGGGTTTGTAGCTGAGAGAATGTAAACAAAGGCACAGAGAATGGGGGTCTTTTATTTTGCTACAGCCGGCAGCCAACCATATACTCAGCAGAGCTAATGAATAAGGCCAGCAAGTAGGTGAAAAATTAACGAAAGAAAATTTCAAAGGGATATCTGTCTAACTTAAGTTAGACATTTTTGTGGGAGCATACCCTGCTAAGAAACAGAGGGGGCTGCATTACACAGAAATTATCATGGGCTGGTGATTCGAGATTCACTTGAACTGCTGCAGGGTCGACAAGCATCCAGCTGGAAAGAGAACAGTCTGGGCTGACAAGGAGAAGCCTTTTAGTGATTGAATTTAGTTGGCAAGACATCATGCTTTTTCTGTTAATGAAATTGTCTTTCCTGACAGGTAGGGTTTAGCCTGGTTTCCTGTGCAGGTGAAAGCTCTGCCAGCAAGGCAGGTTACACAGGATATCTGCACAGGGACTCACTGTTTGCTCTCTGGTGCTGGGGTGTCACTGGCCCATAGCTGTGACCCTGAGGCAATGTGGCTTCTAGTTCGTATTGTCATTAGCCGTCCTTCAGATCAGAATGATTTATGAAAATGTTCATGTAGGGAATACAGCCAAGCAAAAATCTTGGCTTCAGGAAAATCTGTTATTAAGATAAGTGAGTCTCTGTAGTGTCTGGCTAATCTCAGATGAGACTCCAGGCTCAAGGTCTATATGCTCTATTCCAGAAGGGAAAACACTCAAGAAGCATTTTCTACTTTTTTGTGCTCTTCATGTAAGTGCAAACACAGCACTCCTGACTTGTCCAGGTTCCTATCTGCACAGTGCTTCACACACCCAGGAGTACCAAACTGAACATTTGCTCCAGGGTGTTCCACAACAACTAGAAATCATGTAATTGTAGTTACTCAGAGCTGATATACTCTACAGGGTCTTCCATGTTTGTTTGACTTGAACAAAGAGAGCTCCCTCCCAGCTGTACAGCAGCTCTAGCTCAGGTTGTACAGCTCAGCACTGTTCTAATAGAATTGTTATTCACTGTATTAATCAAGCAGATATCTCTTGATATCAGAAAACAACACATCTTGCAGTGAGGTCTAAATCAGCTTTCTACCTCCCAAGTACCTGCAGCACTTCCCCAGGTCACCTGAGCAGGAAAGGCTCTGTAAACCAGGACTGGGAGTTCAGATGTTTGTCCTGGATGAGGTATCAGAGAGCTGTCATTGATGAACCTGGCTGAGGGATGTGTCTGGCACGTGTCAGTGCTGTGTTCCAAAGCAGGCTCCAGTCCAAGTCCTCTGCTGGATGCATTTGAGTCATATAAACACTCCTAATAAATGCAACAAACACAGACTTTCTCAATCATCAGATTCAAGAGACATTATTAATTCGACCTGAATGATTTCCTTCACTTGATATTTCATCCAGAGTATCACTGAATACCCAGATCTTCACTGATTGTATTTTGAATATCCTGATCCATTTCTGCTAAAAGCAAAAAGGTCTCACCTATGAATTACTGTAACCAGAGCTGTGCAGATGTTTGGCATCATGGTTTGTTCAGAATCATGGAGCTGCTTATTGTGCCACTGATACAATTGGGGCCTGCCTTCAAGAAAATTAAAGATGCAAAGTGATCGATAATCTTGTACTAATCTGCCACTTATGCTACAGACCACTTCAGCCTTGATTTCCAGTGTTTTCTACACAATTTAGTGTAACTGGTGGTGCAGTGGAGAGCAGAGGTAGGTGGATGAAGCCACCCACAAATGGTCTGATCTCACTCTGACTGCTGCATGGTGCAGACATTGCTTGGCTCTTAGAGCTTGATCATGCCATCTGCTTATTGGAGTCACAGTAACTGGCAAGTCATTTGATAGATAAATATATTCCCTATGAACTTTAATAGAAAATTCAAAATATTAATAAGAAATTAGAGTGCTAATTGTACTGTTTAAATGGAGAAAAGCTTTTTAAATGTACATGTTGCAATCACACTGCAACTACACTAAAGCTGGGCATTCACAAAGCAAGTACTCAGATTTCAAAATTACAGATTTTTTGAAAAAGATTGCAGGAGCTAATTCCAGCACAATTTTTACTTTCTTTTCCTTTTCTTTTTTCCACCTGGAATGCAATTGGTCGTAAATCAGGGAGCAAATCTGGCTATGAATGCTGCAAAACCAGCTTAAATTTCTGTATGCAGCAAAAGCAAAATTCAATTCCTAATGTAGGCAACAGAAAACAACTTGAATGTTTAGAGTTACTCACTCTTTTAATATGCCATGAGTGGCGTATGTAAGGTAAATTAATATTTCCAAAATAGGCATTATTGGCTGTTCATTCCCTGTTCTTCCAGTGTCAATCAGACAGAAACCTAGGGAGGCAGCTCTTTGGTTTAGAAGATGTCTGGGCCTACCCAGGAAACAGAATTTGTCTTCCTTAGAAATCAGGAGGGTGAAGGAGAGTCAGTCTGAGCCGGTGCTTTAATTGCCACAGTGGCCAGCACCCATTAGAATTGAGAGGCTCCCACCTAGTGGATAATCTGCCCTGCTGTACTCCGGGCTGCCACGGTCCAAATGTGCTCTGGAACATTTCAGTCATTTTTCTGAAGTTTACTGACAAATCTCGGTCCAAAACAGAATCATTTCCAGACCTGAGGGTGCCCAATAGCAGACACGGTACAGAGTTTGGAAAAAACAACTGAGAAGGGAGTTAAAAAACCCTCTTTCATGAGCAAATCGATCCTTTTATGAGCAGAATGTTGCACGTGTAAAGGCAGAAGTATTTCTTCAGTTTCTGTGGGTACTGCAGCTGATTTGATTATATCAGTGGTCTGTCCCTAATCATCCCTTCCAAACATTTTTATTCCCTTGAATTGAAGAAGCAGATGCAGAGCTGATAGCATCTCTGGCTCTCTCCCTGGCACAGTGGAGTCTCAAAGGAGGCAACAGACTGAAAAGAAAGAAACGAATGCATGTCCTTTAGTCTCTGCTCCTCCTGGCTCCCCTTGGAGCAGCGTCTGCCTGGGAATTCAGCTTTGGAAGTGCTGGCATTTCCTAGCCATACAGAGAGCTCTTTGGGTCCGGGCCAGGAATGCAACCCCTCCACTTCTTAGGAGTGTAGCTGGCTGCTCAAGGCTGGCTCGCTGATAAGAGCAGTGACAAGGGCTGGAAGGAGCTGTGGTGCCTCCCCTCCTTTCTCCTGGAGCTGTTTCCCGCTGAGCTCTCACCCCAGGCCTCCTCCAAAGATATCCCACAGCTGCAGAGACATAATTACTGTTTGCCCACCTAGGAAATCCATCAGACAGGACAGCTGGATCAGCAGGATGGGCAGATGTGAGGGGAGGGTTTCTGGACAGTGTTACTCCTCAATGGATCAGCTATCTGATCCACAGAGCAATTTACACATCCACTCAATGCTGCAAACAAGTCAGGAAAACTAAAAACTAAAACTAACAACTAGAACTGAAACCTGAAAACTAAAAGCCTTTGGTGGCACAGAACCCACACATTCCTTTAACGGGGAATATCATTGTGCCTCTGCTGAAATTTGAGCCGGCCGAGAAGTCAGCACAAATCTTCGCTTGCACAGTAACCTTCAGGAGATGGAGTTACAAACAAAACCATGCTTGCAGGTATCCCAATGCAAAAGTGAGTTTTGCCATGGTGAATTTTAATAGTCTTCAGCAGTAAAGAAATCCAAGTGGAAAATGCTAGTCTGCATACTCCTGGTAAAAACAAAAAAACAGCCAGAGGAGGTATTTATAAAATACTACTTATTATAATAATTTTCCTCTAATTTCCTTGCTAACAGAGTTGAGTAAAAATCCCATCTCTAGCAGTGGCTGTGACTGGTTCAGGAGATGGTTTATGTTGGATTGGATGGCTCAGGGGTCCTGCAGCAGGGCCACAAAGGGAAAGCCTGCAGCTCAAACTGAACTGCCACTAACTTCCTTCTTAAACTAGAACTGAAAACTGTAATCTGCAGCTCCTGAGCACATTTTATTTTCTGCCATCCTTGCTGGAGGGCCACCTGATAGGGCAGAGGGGAAGGAAATTGGGGCTCTACTTCTGCTCCAGGGGCTGAGCCACGACTGCATCTCCACAGATTCAGAGGAAGACAAACCTGGATAATGCATAAAACCTGGAGTTCAGAGCAGCTGTAGGGAAATACTTTCCAAATATAATCAATTTTCTGAAACAGAAGATTAGGTGATGCTTATCTGCATTTACAGAACTGCAATTTTGGTCTGTAGTACCTAAAAGGATTTTTTTCAATCTTTGGCTGATTTTACCCAGAACAAATATGTTTTCCTTTCCTACTGTTTATATTTCTAAAAGTCCAGGGCAGTGGAAAACTAGATTTTTGTTTCTAATGGCATATTGCAAATTTTCTCATATCTTTCTAAAGTCTCATATTTTGGTGGTTTTTTTTTTTTTGGCTGAACATCATCTATGCTGTGGTTTAAATATCAACTCTATTAGAAAAAAAAATACAGATGGTGCAAAACACAAAAACAGTGGATCTGATTTCTAGAGGTTTATACTGGCATGGAAAGATCCTTGCTAAGCTTTGGGACAGCACAGCCCTCCTTGTGTTCCCTGGTGCTGGGAATGTGGCCTGGCAGTTAAATGGAGCAGATCACTTCCAGTCTTCAGCACACCCTGAGTTGCCAGAATAGTCTGCCTTGGCAAGGTAAGACAGCCAGAGCAGTTTGAGAAGCAGCAGAGTGCTGCCCTGATTTCTTCTTCCATTCCACAAAAACCTTTGGAGATTTCTTAATTGCCGGCGATCTTCACTGAGAAGGAAAAATCTTTGCTTTTTTTTTGCCTTTGTGTAGAAAAAATTAAATTTCATCCCAGAATAATCCCATGCTTAGGGGAGGTGCTGGATTGTGGTTCAAATTTTGTGGCTCTTACCCAGATCAGGGCCTTTAACCCTTATTTCTTGCAGCCCAGTTCAGCTCTATACCACAAGATCACTGCATGTGGGTTTTTTTGTCTTTTGTCTGAGAATTTTGCTGGCTCCATGTCTGTGTTTCCTGAAGCCCATCCTGCATTAGGTGCAAATTTTTGCCTTGAGAATTCTGTTTTAAGCCTTTACCCTCTGCTGCTTTAATCAACAGGAGCAGAACCCAGTTCTGGGACTGAAGTTCTCTGTGTTTCACCATGGGTTTTTAGCTCCACATCTTCACTGGGAGAAATGCCAAGTCTGAACATCCAGGGAGAACTTGCAAGAGAGGGAACTGAGCAGTCTGCAGCAATATCAAGCAGGCAGCAAGACTCAGCAGAGCACTAAACAGATTAAAAGAAAGAATCTTGCATGACTGAGCCCTTGTACTGAGCACACAGCGTGGGATGCTGTGATCTAATAGTGTCTAGACAACAATATCCTACATAACTTTCTTTCCTCTCTAACATGAATACAGCCAGAACTTTCCCAAAAGAAAATACATGAAGAGAATGTCAGGTTTCAGGTTTACAGCCTCACTAGTCAAAGAATTCCAGGTGACATTTGCACAGAATCCCCACCATGTTTTTACAATACACATTTATCTGTGTGCATGGTTCCCCTTTCTGCTTGTTCCAGGGCTAAAGCCTCAGAAACAAAATCTTTGTAAGAGGTTGTGCATTTGTAATACGGTGCATTTATGTGTCAGTGAATTATGTTTTAATGTATAATCAATGAGAATGTTCTCATTCACCATTATTTAGCATAATTAAACAAAGATGTTGAGTGATTATGAAGTGTGCATAATGCACAGAAATATATTTTAAAAACAAATAGGGTTTGGAATAACATCTCTTTTGGTTCTGAGCAGTCAAATAAAGACATGTCTTATACAGTTCTGCTTCATGGTTTTGGTATAACAAACTCTTGAGCTGCAAGAATCAAAATTTGGGGTAATTGTGATAAGCAGATGTCTCCTGTTAAGATGTCCAGGGAGTCATTTTCTCTTGGAATATTTTTCTTCAGTTTCACAACAGAAATAATGATGCTGGCTTTTTGAAGCAGCTCCAGTTAAAACAGAGGTGGTACAGCCTTCAAAGTTTCTTTTTGTGAACCTCAGGAAAGCAACACTGCATCAGTTTGCCTGTGTATTTAACTCCCTGATTTTGCCAGACACGTTTTCTGCTGTTGGCTCTCTGGGATCCCATCCAATGCTTTTCCAGAGTTTAGACTATGATCAAATAGGAGCAGTGTGACATAACAGAAAGTTTTCTTGCATTTTAGAATATGTGTGTCTTTTCTTGCTGCAAACAAGGAAGCTGACAGATGACAAACTCTGGATGGCATTTGAACTAAACTTCCAGCAGACTGGCAGCGTCTTTATGTTTATTTTTGGTGGAATGACCTTTCCATGTGTGAAGGCTCTAGATGCTTCCTGCTTACGTTATACTTCCACATGAGAAACTTTCAGCTCAGAGGAATTAGGTGAAATTTTAAGGAAAAGGGTGTTCCTCTGAAACATAAAGTTGTAATGAAATTTTCTTTTACTTGGGTCCTTTTTTTTTTTTTTTTTGGTTGCTGTCAATTATTACAGCCAGATTTTTGGAAGAGTTGATGGGCTTGATGAACTATGAAAAAAGAGAAATTACTCATCTGGTTTTGACATACAGGTAAGATTTTTCCTCTTGGTAAAAGGTAACTGATATCAAAATAAAAGAGTTTTGGTGCAGGAAACTGATCCTTCTTCATGTTTTCTCATTTTTAGAAGTTTTAGTTATTTGACAATTCCTTTTCTGTATACTTATGAATTATTATTTAATTAGTTTACTTTGCTCAGCTCCCATTCTGACCTAGGTCTGGTTTCCTACCTGCTTTCTCTGAGGGAAGAGCTTTGGCTGTGTCTGTATTGCAAAATTCAAATAGCTCAGACTATTAGCCCTGCCTCCTTGTAAATGTCAACCTGCCAGCTAAGCCAGGTAAAACTAAATACATTCCATTTAGATGAAGCATTAGGTTTTGGGGGGAGAAAAAATATAAAAAATAAATAACAAAAGAAATCAAGGTCAGGAGTGCAAAGCGTGTTTTCAGGACATGCTTTAAGCTCAGGCTCCTTTCCTGGTTGTGTTCCATAATTCTGTGCTACTTCCCAGTTAGCTCACAGGAATCTGGCCAAGGCCTGGGTAGCAGTTGTGAGGAGACCTCCAAATTTTGCCCCAGGTATTCCTGTTACACATCTGGAATCATCCATATTTGAAGTTATTTTAAGTCTCACTGCACCTGCTGTTCTTCAGAAGGATAATTGGATCTGTAAAGAAAGAGAAAATCAAAGTAATTAGATTTAAAAGAGGTTGGATATCAAGACTAACCCTCTTGCTATTGCAGTAAATATGATGAAGAGCAAGAAAAGATTGTATTTAAGTCTAGTTTCCTTCTGCCTGCTGCCCATCAGGGCTCTGAGCTCACTGTCCAAGTCTTACAGCATCTCTGCTGCTCTGTGTCGTGCTGGGTGAGAACAGCTCCTCAAAGGTGCTCTCCCAGATCCCTCCCCTACTGCCCCATCCCTTCCCTCTCCCTTCTGGGGAAGCAGCAGTGCCAGAGGCAGCACTGGCTTTTCCCTCCCAGGGCATCCCTGTTCCAAATTCCACAGTGCTTGTGCTACCTCCCAGGGGGACCTGCAGTATCCTGAGATAATGATTAAGGACTCAAACCTTTCCTGTGTCTTGATTTTCTTCATAAATCTATAAAATGTGGGTTCTGTAGGGAAAAAAAATAAAATTAGAAATGTTTTGATTTTAGAGCTGGAGTGAGGACCAGACATCTCTGCAAGATTCCACTGCCACAGCAGAGCTGCCAGACTGGAATTAAGAATAAGGTGTGCAGGCTAACATTTCCCAGCAGATTAGCTGCTCTGACAAAGAGATAAATCAAGAGGCAAGTCCAAAACAATGCATTTGCTGGAGTCAATACTCAGTAAGAACTGTAATACTCAGTGAGGACTGTGATGTTGCTGTAGCATCTGGGCAACTCTCTGGGCTCCAGGCAGATTTTTACCCACCAAACAGAGCCCCTGTCCAAGCCATGGGCAGCCAGTTTCTCCAGGAGGATGTTGTGGGAAATGCTGTTAAACTCTTTATTAAAGTCCAGATAGACACAGCCACAGCCTTTCCTCATCCACCAGCTGGGTCTCCCTCTCACAGAAGGAGAAGCAGGTTTTGCCTTTTCCTAATCTCATGTTGGCTGGGTCTGATCCTCCCATTAAAAAATCTCAAAAGAGATTCTTGTTAAAGGGAAAACACAGTTGTACAGTGGGGTTTTTTCCCCCCAGAGAATTTCTCCTGGGATCAGTGCTATCCAGCACTCTGGATACTGCAAATCTTAAACCCAGCAGAAAAACTTCACCCTCAGTACAACTTGGAGAAGACTCAGTCAGTGTCTAATTGCTTCATCATCTTTACTGCAATAGCAAGAGGGTTAGTCTTGATATCCAGCCTCTTTTAAATCTAATTACTTTGATTTTTTTCTTTCTTTACAGATCCAATTATCCTTCTGAAGAACAGCAGGTGTGGTAGGAGACAGTAGGAGACTTAAAATAACTGTTCAAATATGGATGATTCCAGATGTGTAACAGGAATACCTGGGGCAAAATTTGGAGGTCTCCTCACAACTGCTACCCAGGCCTTGGCCAGATTCCTGTGAGCTAACTGAGAAGTAGCACAGAATTATGGAATACAACCAGGAAAGGAGCCTGAGCTTAAAGCATGTCCTGAAAACACGCTTTACACTCCTGACCTTGATTTCTTTTGTTATTTATTCTTTTGTTATTATCCACTCCTTGGATATTGCTGTAATTAAATGTATACCCAATTTTTGCAGGGACTTTGAGTATCTCTGAAACTGAAACAAACCTTAGTTTATTTTCGTTTTTTTAATTGCTGCATTAGACAAAAGCACATCTCCAGGGACTCGGCAGTTCAGGCAGTGCTGCTGGTACTGATGCTGGTCAGAAGTGGGTGCCACGACTCCAATCTGTCCCACAGCACCTCACCAGTCCTGCTGCACCATCTCCGGGGGCTGCAGGCACTGGAAAATGTCACAGCACTCCGAGAATTCCTGGCATTTACTGCCTGTAGACCAAACGTGTGAAACGAACAAAAAAGTCTTTGATCCCTGCTGGACATGGCGATTCCTAACCTGCAGATCTCTGGCTATTCAAAAATCCATGCTTAGAGTACCTCACTAATTCCATATCTATTCAAACTGCTGGGGTTTAAATACATTTTTAGGAGTTATTTGAGCCACCCCTCCCTGCATCCATGTGATACAAAAACTTCTACCAGAAATGTGTGCCTGGCAACAGTCTTGCATGTTTAAATTAAAAAGAGGAAAACACTACTATGAGAGCAGCAGACACGAAAATACCGAGTTTGAGAACTATATAAGCAGTTTTCTCTGTGATATTACTATTTTGGAAAGGGGGGGGGTATTTAAGAATACTTGAGTATTCAATATGTGCACAAACTGATTTTTTTCCAGAGTGAGAGTGCTGTGATTTTTCTGCAGGAGCTGCGTGTGAGGATGCTCATCCTCTGCCTGTGCAGAGCTCTCCTGATCCATTTCCCACTGACAATGCCTAACTTGGCTCCTCTCGGTGGGCCCCCTAAGCATCACACATCCCTTCATCTTCCCAAAAACTGATGCGGTGCTTCTGCGCAGCGTGGCACACACGTGTACGTGGCACAGAAAACCGGAATTCTTGCGAATCACGGGATCCGAGCGGTTTGGGCTGGAAAGGACCTTAAAACACCGTCTGGTCCCAACCCCCTGCCGCACACAGGGCGGCTTGCTCCAAGCCCATGCGGCCCGGCCGTCCTTCTCCAGAGGCTGGCGCTGCCCGCGGTGACACGTCCCGGTGTGAGCCGGCACGGCCCGCCCGCCGCAGGCCATGAGGAATGGCCGGGATGAGCCTCGGGGCGGTGTTTGTGCTCCGCACACGGTGACACCGCGCTCCAGCGCAGCCTGGGCACCTGAGTCCCGCCCCGTGGGGCCGGGGCTGGAGCTGGGATTAGGACCAGGACCGGGATCGGGATGGGAACCGGGACGAAGCGAATCTTCCCGGGCTGCCGGCGGCCAATCGTGGTCGCCCGGGCGCGGCCCCGCGGCGCCGCTGCCGCCGGGCATGCCGGGAGCTGTAGTTCTCTCGCTGCGGTGCCGCCGTTCTGTGTGCGGCCGGGCAAACTACAACTCCCAGTAGCCTGCGGGGCCCCGCCGCGCCNCCGGGAGCGGGGTCCGGGCAGGGGCAGCGGCAGGGGAGCGCGGCGGCCCGCACGGAGACGGCGCCGCGGCGATCCCAGGAAAACACAGGCCAACCGCAGCTGGAGCCGGCGTGTAACGGGGTCCGTCCCCGAAGCCTCCGGGCTGCCTCCCCGGAGGTTTGGAGGTGCAGGCGGGGGTCCCAAGCCTTCCCCGGGGCGCACAGGCCGCCCCTGGCCCCCCCTGCCCGGCGGTCCCGGCGCTGGGAAAGTTCTTTGTGCTCTCCCGGCGGTGGGTGGGATGGGGAGCGCCGGGAAACCGGGAGGGATCGCTTTTCCCTCCAGCGTGTCATGGTGTGGTTCAATAACAGGGTATCGGGCCCAGCAGAGAGAAATAACTGTGTGTTGGCCGTGTCTCTCCGGGCTGTTTAGTCACTTGGTGGCTGTCATCCGTTTTCTGTTTAAAAATACAAATTTGAGCATTTTGGGCTTGCTGTTGAGTTCTTTTCAGCTTTGCAGATGTGGTTTTGATGAATTTTCTTTGTCCTGATGGCTTAAACGAGAGAGGCTCGCACTTGTGGTTGGGCGCCTGAGAGCAGGGATTTTGTGCTGCTGCTGATTTTAACCAGTTCCCAGATTTCCAGAGCAGCTGCCAGAGGGTGTTTGGGGCTCTGTGAGCCGTGCAGCGTTCGGGCTGTCCCTGCGAGAAAGGCAGGCTCATGATCGGGCTGCCCAGATGACAAACACAGCTCAGGACAGTGCAAATGAAATCTTTGTGTATTGAGCTTTCAGGACAGTAGCCTTCAGAAAGACTCTCCAAGAGAGTCTGAACTGAAAGCTGCTCTAAAGAAACTATTGAAACAGAGTAAAATGTCTCGTAATTCTGTTCTTACTATCAAAATGATGACTTGGCATTTAAGGCTTCTCAAGGCAATTTGTTTTTCTCCTTTCTAGGTCTGCAAAATTTCTTTAAACTCGTTTACAGTGTAGTATAAGTATTTAGTCCTCGCTCCCTGAGGTGCATAGTTTAAATAAGCAGATCCAAAATGCTTTTGTATTGATTACCCAAATGATCTGAGTTTGCTTGGCCCTCAGAGCAGACCTAGGTTGGAGTGTTGTTTTGGAATAGGAGGAGGGAAAAGAGCAGAGTCACACAGTGTTCTATTCAGTTTTATTTTCAAGGCTCCTTTCTTCACTATTGGCTCTTTTTCTTTCTTTTTAAGAACTGCTACATTCCCACTAAGTTTTAAGTGTTCTTTTAGTGCTAACTAAAGAGCAGTTTGGGTACCACAGTTTAAGTTTGGGTACCACATTGGCCATGGCTCCTGCCCTGGAACACATCCATCAAGGACCTGACTTAGCCCACTTAGTTACTAACAAGAAAAAATGAGTTTGTACTAAGATGTCTGAACTAGCATCTCTACAGCTGCCCCACATGGTTTATTGCACACATGTGACTGTTCATTTGTTAAACTAATAAACAGCATGCACATTAATTTCCTAGTAGTTCTGTAGTAACCACAATCACAAAGGGTTACTTTCCTGTAATTATCTGTAGGCTTTTTGTATGGAAGACAAAAATTTTGCTGTAGCATTTTTTGCATTTTACCTTCTTGTCCCTACTTTTTGTCTGAAATACCTTTAAACTTAGAATAGCAAGGAGTGTTTTAAAGATTATTGTCCTGAGCACTGCTTTTCATATAGAGCAGTTGTGATCTCATAAATAAAACTCGCTGTCCCCTAAGAACAACAAATAAAAACATTGTTAGTTGAACTTCTAAGTTTTCATTGTTTGATTTATTTGGGGAGGAGGAGGGGGGAGAAAGTGAAGAACAAATTGTTTGAGTAGCTATTTGACCATGTGCAAAAGCACTTGATTGCTAGTGTAAGCAGAACTTTATGAATGTCTTAGTTTTTCACTCCTGAGGGAATAATGAAATCCAAAATCTGTAAATTAGAAAGGAATTTTCTTTTTTAAGAGTTGCAAGCCATTTTTTTTTACTTGTAAAAATCAAAACCTGCCTAACCACTGTAACATTAATGCCCATCTTGAACAGGAATAAGGATTGTTTCAATTTGCAGTACTTAGAGGGCTGTTACGTTATTTCTAGTCATGATGGGTCAATCATAAACCTCTAAGAATTCAGAATATTTTCTGAGGCTTAATATAGAAACCTGACACCATTTGTATTTTTATTTCTTAACTTTATAGAAATGTGAAGAATAACCTTAGATACTTTCTGCCAAAAAACTTTCCAGGAATGAGGGCCTTTTTGCATGATTTGTCACATGTAGTTTTTTAGCTGGTCCTAAAATGAACTGTGAGCTTCTAATTTTTTTTTGTTTTTGTTTTAATAGAACACTTGAAAGCTCTGTTTTGTGTGAGTACTGTTAGATTTCACAGGCTGCATCAAAGTCCTGCTCCTACTTTAAAGTGAAAACTAAACTTACAGAAACCTGATGTGTTGCTAATGTTATCAGCTCTCGCAGGCAACCAGAAAAGTTACAAAGTTGTATATTCTTGTTAATGCTTTTAGAAATGCTTTGTCTAATTTGTAGGTGCTCAGTGACTGCTCTGAAGTCACTGCATGCCTGCAGCTGTTATCTCATCAGCCTTGCCATGCTGTATCCCAAGTCTGGAATGTGGATGAGGTGCAGGAGTAAAGCTTCACCCGGATTCACTTCTCTTGAACTTCCTTTTGTTTCAACTCTTGTACAGGAATGTTGTCTCCTGGAGGAGGCTACAGAGTGGATTATTCTTGGTATCATTTCCAGTAGCTCACAAGCACTAGGCAGAGGTGCTAGAATTCCCATGGGCTCTTGAGCACATAAGTTACCTTATTGCTTATCATAGTTTCCTCTTTTAAATGTGGAAACTGCCATTGCTTGCATGTTACCTATGTGAGAGAGAAATCAGATTTACTGTCTTTCCTCAAAAAAAGAGTGTAAAGGAGTTTTGTGGACCTAAAAGTAGTGGCTGTAAATGTCCCTTTCTTTCCTCCCTGTCTAGGATGCAATACAAACCTGTTTGCCTTCACAAAGAGAGTTTTGCTGCTCAAGCCAAAGAGTTGAGTTCCAAAACTCATTATGGACTGACACGTGCTTCTTGCGCTCTTTAGATAGTTCTACAACATCTCTGAATTTCAAGTAGTTTGTTATTCTTTGTGTTGTCAGCAGCATTCAGAAGTGTAATAGATAAAAATGTGTGTCACATCTATCTGCCTATAGGTTGTTGGGGTTTTTTTGTAGCTGCTTTTTAATTGGTGTTTAAGTGCTTCGGGCTTGCAGAAGGGAGCAAACATTGCTGTGTCCAAAAAGCCACAGCTTTTGCTGCCCTGTCACGTCATCCAAGACCACCTATAAAAGTTCAGTAAGTGCTTCTGCCTTGCTGGGTTTTATAGTTTTTAAAAAGTTTGCATAATTTATCCCTAGAACGTATCAGTCCAAAAAGATTGACGTGCAGCACAATAGCATGTTAGGAGTCTTCTGGTTTCTTGAGGAGTGGTTCTGATCATTTTGATTTCATGAAGTAGAATAGAAGATGCTGTTATGTTACATCCTGTGTAAATGGAGCTAGAAAGGGGAAAGATGACCATAGGCTGGCCATGTGCAGTGAGTGATTAGCATCAGCTGAGCCAAGTTTTGTGTTTCCAGAAAGGTAAGGTGTCTGTTCCTAAAGTGGTGAATATATTTATTTCTTTAGTTCTGTAGTAGTCAGACAGTCACACTGAAGATGTTTGCTTGTAGATTTTTATTAAAGTCTACTCTAACTGTACGGAAGGAGGTGATGTTACTGCAGTCTGCTTAAAGTATGAAAGTAACCATCAAGTCTTACTTTTTAGCATATTGTTTCAAATTTGTAGAGATCTGTATTCCCATATTTTACATTTAGTTTGAGAGATTTGGGTCTCTCTGAGTGTTGTCCTTGCTGCATGAACCTTTACTGTGCAGTATTCTCAGTGTGTGCGTTACTGAAGTTTGAGTTTTAGAAACTTGGGATGGGTGGGAATCCCTGGGACTAATGGTAATATTATGCACCAAGGCAGTATTTTTAGGCAATTATTGGGCCAGTAGGATTTCACATCCCATCTGAATCTGGCAGTCAAGGTGGTCCTGATTTTTATGAAAAGGCAGCTTGTTTCATAGCTAAGGTTTATGATGCAATATTTTCACAACTGTCTTGCTGAAGACATGGTGGTATCAAAAAATCACTTAGTATATCTTATATCTTCTAGCAGCTAGTGTAATTTTTCTTACCTTAGTTGAATAGATTGCTGAGAAATGCCTTTTCCTGGACTTTTTTTCTAATTTTTGTCAGACCAAGAGGAATTCTCCAGCTTGATTTTCAGTTTTCTTGTGTTTTCCAAATACATGTTGATATTGTGCAGAAGAGGAAGATAGTTGGTTTTTTTGTTAATGTTAATTGTACTCCTTACTGTATCTGATTTGCAGTAGAAATAATGTTTTAATTTTGTATCAGTGTTACTGTATCAGTGTGCTGTGAAGGCTCAGTATTAATGAATACTGTTCTGCAACATGCAGAGGAAACCAGTACTAGAAATAAACTGATCCTTTATGTTGGAATTCCTACTGGGATATACATTTTCCATCTGATTTAATAGTATCTGCAAAGGTTAATATTTCCACTAAAAGCTCTTAGCGATTTACAATTTATTCTTGGTGAATGATTAACAAAAATTTAGTTAATATTTCAGAAAGACGGTATGGATAAATGTTTAACTACTAAGTTTTCAGGATAGAACTGAAAAGTCAGTGAGATGGACAATTTGTCCTGTAAGGGGTCTTAAGAGTTCTGCAGTTAACTTCTCTACTGAAAAGTTTCATAACAATACAGGCTTCTGTTAATGACTTGTGTTAATTCGTATGTATTTAATGAGAAACTAATAAGTACATGAAGGATTTTAGTGGATGTTCTGTATTCAGGTGATACTTCAGAAAGTCACTCTGGATCTTGTAGCATTGATGTCCTGCTGAGGAAGTGCAGAATTGCTCCATAGTTGCTGAAAGAAGAACAGCATAAACAAACATCTGTTGATAACGTTGTGTGGTGTTCTGATGAAAACAAACAGTGTCCATTTTAATTTTGCTGATCCAGAAGAAAGTCCAGCTGTCAAACACAATTTGCTTTTGAAAATTTTCAAGGGTTGCCTCTCAGGGCAATTTCAGAGCACACCTTTAGTTAACTCAAAATAAATCTGTCTGTGAGCAGTAAGAAGGACTTGTTCACGTTTATGTTCACTGTATTAAGAGGTCAGGCTGACTTTAGTTTGCAGTTCTATGACATTCTGTAACTGACCAGAGTAAAATGAATAAAATTTATATTCTTTCAACTTCTAAATGGCAGAAGGTTCTGCTCATCTTACTGGTTGTGCTTGAATTCTTTATCCTTGACAGGCTTATTTGTAGAGGTGATGAACGTCCCTCTGATGATGGCTTTTGACATTTGTTAGTGTGACAAGCCTTTCTCTTAACTGATCACTTTGTTTACAATTTGATTACAAATTAGTCACATAGTTAAAAAGAATTTTAGTTTTTGCATTCCTGATTTTCTCAGCCATTATTGTGACCCGGTAAATCTAGGACTCTTATCTAAACTTGATAAGTGTTTCAAAACTTGAAATTATTTCTCAAGATTTGCAAACTAACAAAAATCAAGAAATCCATGTGATATGAAAATTACACTGCCAGAATTTTGGGGGGTATTACAAAGGTGGGAGCTGTTGAGATAGATGCTGTACATTCCTATGGCAGAATGCTGCATAAATTGCCTTGTCTGTTGGTGAGTGGGCTGGCTTTCCAAATGTTCAGGAAAACAGAAAAGTTGAGTTGGTTGCTTGTGAGGCAGCGCAGTTTGTCCGAGAGCTGCTCCTGAGCTCATGGGAGTTAGATGTGTGTTTGTACCCAAATTCAGAAGTATTCTTGATGAGATACTCAGTGGGAAGTGAAACTTAAAATATCATTGCCCAGTTGGTTGCTTGTTCTGCACAACATTCTTGAGCAATGTTCTTCGTGCTTTTGACATCTCTGTGCCAAGGAAATGATTGGCACTAGGTTTTGGTGTCCAGCCTTGTCTGAACTGAGCTTCACTTCTCAGTTGTGTGGCCAATGTTATAATTTAGAAACCACATGAGTACTGCATTAAAACTATGAAATAATTAGTAAACATTGTCTTTAAGATACCTGAGATGTTTAAAAGGGAGATTTTTTTATACTTGTTTAAGTTTTTAAAACCATAATTACATTTTAAAAGATTACAATTTCTGGTTTAAAATCTTGGTTTTTGTTTCCTTGTGTAGCTATGTAGGAAACCTCTCCAGAGATGTGACTGAGGTTCTCATACTTCAGTTATTCAGCCAGATTGGACCATGCAAAAGCTGTAAAATGATAACAGAGGTAAGGCCTTCCACGTCTGGGGGGTAGCAAGTGTAATGTAACTTTATCCTAAGTTGTCCAAAACAAATAAAGTTGAGGGCTTCTTTTGACATTACTGGCAGTGGGTTTCTTTGGGCTGATTGTGTTTGGCTTTGAGGGTAACTCTTTGCAGGAAAGACCTGTTGTGTGCAATCCTGTGCTTTTGCTTGTAGCCCTGACATACCTTTTATCAGCTGCTGATGAGATTCCACTTTACTTACAAGGTTGTTACCCCTCCTTTTGCAGAATCACATTGTTCTGATGATCAGAAACCTTATTATTTCAAGTGATATTCATGTACATGTATTTTGTACGTTTTTCAATTTATTTGAACGTGAGCCTCAGTAATTCTTGTCCCTCTTGAATAAATGGTTCTTTGCTATGGATGAAAAGTAAGAAATACTTCAAAATAAGTTTGACTCTTACTCAGGTTTTTCTGCACTAGTTCAAATACCTCTTGTCTGCGCCAGTACAAATACCTCTTGTATGCACCTGTCTGGTCTTAAATTAATTTTTCCTTGAAACAAAGTGACAAAATTTCCATAGTATTCCAGATAAAAGTCTTTTGCACAGTGTTGGTAAGTATTAATGCTTTCTTATCTCCATTGTAAGTACTTTGGTACCTTTATAGTTGGCAGCCATTTCTGTGAGCTTTTTGGCACATCCTACAAAATTTCTCTCTCCCTGGTATTTTTCCTTCCTTCCATGTTTGTAACTGGTAAGCTTTGAGCAGACTAGTCTGAGCTTCTACCAAGTTTAAGTTTTGATCCTTCATCTCTGGTTTCTGTATACTCTTCATACTTCTTTACTACATCTTATGCTTCATACTAACTTGTAATTACAGATTTCTTGAGGACAGTTACATTAGTTTTTTGTCAAGATTGTTAATGAAAGTATTAAAAGGCAAGTCTTGTGACCAGACTTCTTTAGGAATGCTACCAAAACTCCCCTGTGGGCTTCTTCTGCTTTCAATGTGTCACACAGCTTGTTTGTTTCTTTGTTTTTAGCTTATCATTAACTTGCTGCTTGTTTAATCACTCTCATCTTTGTCTGGACTAATAATTTCCCATGTGACACTTTTCTCTGCTGGATTTGCTCAAAGTTTATTGGAGAAAATTAACAGAAGGCTGTCAGATCACAGTTGTTAGTTCTCTGAAGAAACAGTTTTGATTGTCATGTGCTCTACAGACATAAGGTGCTTCTGCTCCCACCTTTAACTGGGTGAGAGGTGTTAACATCGGTTTGGTTTCTTGAGGATCAGATGAGAAATTCCAACATTTTTATCTTGGCTGAGGCTTTGTGGTTTTAAGATCTTTCCATAAGTGAGACATTTTTATGAAACAAGTAGATAAACAAAAGCTGCTGGCAGCTGTATTCAGTTATTCGGTCACACAGAGGTGACTGCACTTGGCTGACCTCAGCACCTGCCAATCAGCAGTCACAGAAGTGCAGGTTAGATTCTAGACTGGCACTGGCCTGCAGCTGTCACAGGACCTGTCCATGGTGTCTGTCCTTCTACAGTGTGTGGTAAACCTGGCCTAGAAACTGTGTCATGGTTAGGTGGTTCTTACCATTGTTAGTATCACCATCACCTTTTAAAAACCTGTGATTTTTCCATTTTAGCCAGTATATGAAGTCATTCTTTCTCTTTTGTAGAGTATGTGACATGAACACATCAAGTGTTGAAAATTTTCAAGTGTTTCTTTTTGGGGGTGTGTAATACTCAGGCTGGTGGCACAGTATTTGTAGGTGGTTTGAACAACTAAAGATCTGAGTGTCTGCAAAAGAGATTCTTCTCATGTTCAGACAAGTTCTCAGTGCTGAAGAAGACCTCCCTACAATCTAAGGCTGCACTCCAGCTGAAGCATAAACTACACCACATTTCCTGAAGAAGCCTTCAATGGGTTTCCCAAAGTAGTGTGGGAGGAGGGGTGAATTAAGGCTTTCTTTTTTGGGGCATCTGAGGTGAGTGTGCTTGTAGAGAACTTTATGACTGAAACTTTTTTTTATGATCTCAGGTGCATTTTCTCTCATATATTCATTGTGCATCAGTTAGAGGCTCCAAGTACTGACAGTGTTCAGGAGGATGACTTCAGACTCCATGACCATTTTAGGTGTATAAAGGTGCCTTGTGATCTGTTCAACTGTTGTATCTTCACAGCTTCAGAAGTAGACAGAACTATGTTTGAAGCTGTACAATCCAGTTTTAGGGAAAAGGATTAGAATTGTTCATCAGTGTGTGTATGGGTTGTCAGAAGTTAAATAGGAATGCTGGAAAAGACTTCTCTTAACTTGTGTTACAGCTGTGTTCTACCTGCACTGGGGGAGGTTGATAGGTGAGAATACTGATGCCAGAACAGTTCCTCTCTGCTAGACCCTTCCCTATCCATGTGAGAAATAGGGTAATATTACTCTTTAGGGGAATATTAGTGTTTATCATCTTTTGGTCCATGCATGTGCTGAATAGTTAATGGAAATGTTTTGGTTAGAGTTTTTGTACTCATTACATCTTGGAGGTAGATCAAATCCAGTATTCAAGTTGGCATTCTCGACATCATTTCCACTTGATCAGCTTTTCAGAAAACTCTTCTGTTCTTTGCACTTTATACTCTGGTACATTTATTACTTCAGTGACCTCTGTCAGTGAGTATTTTTAAAGGTGATTCGATAGGCCATCCTACAAAACCAGGTTGTAGTCAAGGTTTAACAGAGTTAACAGTCAATTGATTAATATCCTTTTCCCTCAGTCAAACAATTTTGAGTTCTTTTAAAAGGTTATTTCCCAGTTGTTAGCTATGGCATTTTTCACTTGAGACTGACACTTTGTAGGTTCTAGGTTGCTGCCTGCTTGTGGTTTTCAGTCAAATAAAAGGAAAGATTTCTTAAGTAGGGCAAGAGAAAACTGGTGAAAATATGTCTGGGGAATAAACCTTTCTGCCTTTGAGTATATGCCTGAGGCAGTTTTGTTCTTCTGTCCATTCTTCTCCTTTCCCTCCCTTTCCATTTAGTTTGCAGATCACTTTTCTGATCAGTTATTTTTAGTTCAGTAAACTTCAGTCCTCATTCAAAGCAAGCTATCCTTGAGAAACTGCTAGACCTTTAATAAAAAATCCATCTTAAGAATTCTTGCATTTAAGTGTAATGTCAAAGGCTATTTCATAAATCTGATGCAAATCATTCTGAAAGTTTCTAGCTGTCAGTAATATATTTTCCTGGATTTTCTTCTCAGCAACCCGATAGCAGAAGGGTCAACTCTTCTGTTGGATTTTCTGTTTTGCAGCATACAAGCAATGACCCTTATTGCTTTGTGGAATTTTATGAACACAGAGATGCAGCTGCTGCATTAGCTGCTATGAATGGGAGAAAAATTTTGGGAAAGGTAAGTTGCTCACGTGGTGATCTTAGATTTAAAGAACGTAGATTTGTGTGAAAACATGAATAAAACCATTGAAGATGTTTTACCAAGTTAAATATTAGTAGAATAATCTCTTGAAAGTATTGATATAAAAAAGTAAATCTTGTTTAGGAAATGTATTATTTGTGATGTTCTATTTATGATGGTGTTTTATATTAAATGATGATTTGTAAACGTTGACAGTTGTAACCCACCCTTGAATGAACTCATAAAATGTAAGAACTTTGTGAATTTATACTAAATCTTATACTTGTTTTCAGGAGGTCAAAGTAAACTGGGCAACAACACCAAGTAGCCAGAAAAAAGATACATCCAGTAAGTAATGTAATGCCACGGTATCATTTCTACACAAGTACTTCACAAAGTGGTAATAATTTATCATAAATGCATTTAAACAGAACTTCTCTCTTTCCCATCTAGTGTTTAATAGAATTTTGCAAACTAATTCTTCTGTTTCTGCTTTACAACTGGGGAAACCGGAGTGGACAGATTAAATTGCTGCTGCTCTTCACATGGAATCCTGAGCGTTCCTGGTTCCCAGAGCTGTGTGCAGAGCATCACTTTCTCAGGAGTTGAAACTTTAGATAGCAGTTAAATATTTGATTAGTAAATCATTTATTTTCAGATCACTTCCATGTGTTCGTTGGGGATTTAAGTCCAGAAATAACAACAGAAGACATCAAGTCAGCATTTGCTCCTTTTGGTAAAATATCGTAAGTATCATCATAAACATTTCCATTATCAGTCAGAAAATGTGATAGTGAAAATGTGTTTCTAAGTTGAAATGTTATTTCTTATCTATTGAGATAATTTTTCTGCTGTTCATTTCCTTGTGGTGGGTGGGTGGGTAGTAAAGAGGGGTTGTTTCACAGTGTAAATACAGTAATGTAATTGTGCTCTGGTTTGCTGAAAGCAATGTGCTTTTAACCTAATTTATATGCTAATGTCCTTCAACCTTTTATTAAAATTTAATTACTGCTCTAAGTGTGATTTTTTGGTGTTGAGAATGTGTACAGAGTAGTGACTTGACAAGTAGTATATATTGTATCCTGGGTGTGTTTTATGTGCATTTTTGCTGCATTTCATAGACAGTGTGGAAAACTGGGTAATTGAAATATAATTCTCTAAAGTAACTAGTTAACAACTTGGGTATGTTTTGACAAAAGCTAATGCTTATGAGAATTAAATCTGGTTTTTTGGATGATAATGGGATGAATTACAAAAATAATCTTAAATGAAAGAATGGTGGCTTTACAATATGTGCACATTTCTGCCAGTTAAAAGAATGTTTCTTTAAACTTCTCATGGACAATTCAGGTGATACTAAATCACCTGGTGTTCTAATTGAACATATTTAACATTACAAAATCCTTGGGAGTGCTGAAGTATATATGTCCTAAAGAGTACTGCTACAAAAAAAGTCTGTTAATCTTTTATCAGTTTATCTTTATAAAAATCAAAGTTGCACATGAACGTTTTTGTACTACTTTACAGGAATATATTTCTAAGAACAAAATTCTTATTTTTCTCTTGTTCTGTACGCATATTTTTAAATGAATCATAAATCTTATTTCTTACCTCTGCTGTTTTGTTTACTTTGCTTTTTGTCTCTTAATGTGGTAAGTAGTACTGTTTTAAAAATCAATTTAAAAAGAATAATTCAGGTTTCTGTTTTTCAATCTATATTTATACCTGAGACCTGCAGTTTTTCTAAAGTCCAAGTCACAATTAAAAGTAATAGCATTCTGGTTATTTTGCAGAATTGCTCATAAGAATGGACAGGATCTTGAAGGCTAACTGCAAGGAACTGTGCACACTGGAACTCAGTTGTAGATTTTTTCTCATTTCTATTTATTCTTATTATACATTATTTATATATACATATTTTAGTATTTACATTTTAACATTCTATATTCAGTGCAGTTCTATATTTCCAATCATTTTAACTTACTCACTAAAATTTCTGTGTAAATTTGTTGTTTTCGTACTGGTGTGCTTAGCATTGTTGTTAGTTTTATTCTCCTTTCTTAAATTTCTGAAAATGTCAATTTTTCAAAATTTACAGCTACCCAAACTCCAAAATGATGGTAGAGAATTGACCAAGAAAAATAAAGAAATCTGTTAACAGGCCATGTATGCCTTTTAATTCCTATTTTTTCCTCTTTTTCGATTTTTTTAATATTTCATATATTTTGTATCACTAGGCAGAAGACATTTAACTATTTAGAAAATGCATGGTAAATTAGATAGAATTGTTACAGTAATTTATAGAACAGTAAACCTTAGAGGACCCTAGCCAATAGAATATTAGAAAAGGAAACTTTGTTTCTCTTATACTTCAAATTTGAACATTCTAGTTATAGCCAGTATAGGTTATGTGCATAGGTTGCATGTTTATTACATGTTATTTTTTTTGTCCTACTGCTTTTTTCTAACAGGTAAAGAAGCAATAGGGAGAGTTCAGGAATGACTGTAGTTATAGGGCTAACTGAATTTATAAGAGAAAATTATGCTCACAATACAGTGTGTGTGGTTCCTTTTAGTTTTTATTTTGCAGGTTATTAATACTACCCTCATATAGCTGTGCTTCTTTTCACAGGGATGCACGGGTAGTTAAAGATATGGCAACTGGAAAGTCAAAAGGCTATGGTTTTGTATCTTTTTATAACAAACTGGTGAGTAATCACAATGCAGGTTTAAAATAGTGCCTATTTTCCATTTTTAGTTTTGCCTGTTTATGTATTCGCTGTTTATTAGACTTCACCCAGGGAAACAAATTTGTATGTGCAGGAGCTGTATGTATGTTTAGGACAACGTGGGGAAACTGTGAATCATTTTCCTTAAATATTTTGCATAGGAAAAACTCACAGTTCCAGGATTTTAGGCATATAAAGCCTGTTTGTGTGGTCAGAAGTTCTGCATGTCCAATCTCTTTTGATTTCTATAACAGTTACCTGGAGCTGTCATAATCAGAGAAGAAGTTTTAATTTCTTCAGATTTGCCAGTACCATAAGATACTGCAATCAAATGCCTTGATTTAGTGTGTTTTTCGAGTTACACTGTCTTTGTTCTGTATTACAGGTGAAAAAGCAAGGAGTAGCTTTTTTATAGTTATTTCCTTGTACCCCTCTTCCCTTATCATACAGTTGTGTTTGGTTCCTGTGACCAGAGGGGAACTGTAACAGTCAAGGAATTGAAGTTAGTGGATTCTTTTCAGACTGAGCCATAAAAACTCCAATTTGAAATTTGTGTTCATTCTAAAAAATTAATGGATGAATTCTAAACATAGTACTAAAAAGTACTCTAAATTTTATGTCCTGATTGCTATTCATTCCAACAGCAGCTGCACCTGTAGGGTTATGGTGTGACAGTCCTGAGCTGGTACTTTCAGGCCTGTTCTTCAGAATGTATCATTCTGCTGGATTTGGGGAAGTGGGATATGCTCCCAGACTTCCAGCCTGAGCTCTTACTGCATAACACAGTTGAGAGAAAATGGAACTGCTGCATTGGACTGCATCAGTTATGGCTTAGGCTCTATTCCATTTTTGTCTCAGCTGTGATCCTCAAGCAGGATAGCAGCAAGATTGTTCAGAGAGTGCTTCCTTTCCTGGTCAGTTCATTATGTATTCACCATGTTTTAGGAGCCAAGGGTGCTTGAATCAGTTGGGGTGTTTCATTATGTGGTGGTTTGGTTTTATCATTTAGATTGGGTTTTTATTTTCTTATTGATCATCTTTTGTAATTTCATTTTTGTATTTGTGTTTTAAAAATGAGTACTCAATATAATTAAAACCTAGAAAGATCAAGGTCCTAAGTTTGAGAAGAGAATCGTGGCTGGGAGCAGCTCATCTTTAACTTGTCCACATTTTCTTTGTCCCTTGTGCTTGGCAGTTTTTTCCCTAAGCTTTGTGCCCTTGGAAAAGCATTTCAAACATGCACTAACTGTTTGCTCTGCCTGTCTTCTTCCAAAGCAATTGGGAGACAAAGTGCTTCTTGCAGCTGTTAGCAAACTTACCCTTGCTTACCAGATGTTTCTGCTTACACTGTGAACTCAAAGATTGTCTTCAGTTTCATGTTCAAGATAAAAAGTGGGCACTGGATTCTCATGTGTGTTCATACAATGACTTTAACATGTAGAGAGCTTACAAAGCATCTGTAGCACACATCTAGGAAGCAGAATAAACATTTAGTGATAGTTGTTTTATTTCAATGATTAGTCCTGGCATCTGTGTGACCTTCCCACTTTTTTAGGCAGCTTTTGAACATTCTAATGCAGATGCTTGTGTAGTATGTGTGTATATGGTATAAATGTGTGTGTACATGTATGTATACAGGTAGTGTATATATATGGTTGCAGTTGGCTTCTAACCTGTGTAGAAAATGGGTGGGAGGAAGTTTTTACCAAACAGCTTCTGAGGGCCTTCTCTGTAACCAGTTGCCTTCATATTAATTAATGTTTGTCTGCTTGCTGTGGCTATTCAGAATTTCATACTCTTCTTAGTACTGCTACTGGTTTTGTCAGTGGAATTAACTGATAACCAAGTCTTGGGAGTAGATTTGTACATGGGTTTTTGTTTGGAAGTGCTACAATCTCTGTTTTAATCTCTTCAGGATGCAGAAAATGCTATTGTACACATGGGAGGCCAGTGGTTGGGAGGCCGCCAGATCAGAACTAACTGGGCAACAAGGAAACCACCAGCCCCCAAAAGTACACAAGAAAGTAAGAGCTTCATGTCATGCTGTGTTGTGTTTGCTGTCTTTTCACTGTTCAGTAGGGGAATAAAACATAAGCCAAATCATGTCACTTAAATCACATATTAGCTTGCCTTCCGGATCTTGATTAGATTTTTTTGGTATGTTGTGTCAATATAGTGGTGGCACTACTGATCTGTCATAAAATATTGAATGTGTTTGTTAAATGTGGAATTCATGCTTGTGTACGAGGTGTCTAGGTTACTGTCAGCCCACTGCTGAAAACCAGCCTTCTGTCTTTATAGATAACACAAAACAGTTGAGATTTGAAGACGTAGTAAATCAGTCAAGTCCAAAAAATTGTACTGTGTACTGTGGAGGAATCGCCTCAGGCCTAACAGGTATGAAGTGTTCTCTTATTTTTTATTATTGAAACTTTTTGAACACCAGGATGATTACTAATTCAAAAACATCTTATGTTGCAGATCAGCTTATGAGACAGACTTTTTCACCGTTTGGACAGATTATGGAAATAAGGGTGTTTCCAGAAAAAGGTTACTCATTTGTCAGGTATGGCCAGAGGAAGAAAAATCTCTGGGTCTATGCATGTAGTAATGCTTCATTTCTCTGTAATTTCACTTGATTGAACTTGTCCAGATATAATGAAAGCTGTCACCATATATTCATAGAATAATTGGGAATTTGTAAAAAGGGCCACCAACATTTTTACCTGAGAAGATGAATGTTTGTGAAAGCAGATGTTTTTCTCTGGATTTCCTGTATGTATGGAGTCACTGATTTTTAAGTAATCATGTGGAAGTACTGTAAATCATAACATTAATTTATTCTTACATTTTTTAGGTTTTCAACCCATGAAAGTGCAGCACATGCTATTGTTTCAGTTAATGGAACCACAATTGAAGGACATGTTGTTAAATGTTATTGGGGTAAAGAATCCCCTGATATGACTAAAAACTTCCAACAGGTAACTGTACTTAACCTTTTCTTTGTATTACAAAAGCAATTGTGTTTATACCTGTAATGACTTCCCAGTTATAATGGCTAAATTTTGTGGTGGAGTTCTTATGAAATTCCATGTTCTGTCTCAGTTATGTTCCAGTTCATCAAATTGGGCTAGTGATTTTGATGGAATATCTGTTACTGTCTTCTGGATATGATCCAAGATAGGGAGAAACTTTGAGGTAATTCTAATTCTTGCTGTTTTGCTAACTGCAGATTAGGTGGCTGTCCAACCAAATAGTCTTTGGGGTTTCAAGTACACACAAATATACTTTTCAGTACAGGATCTAATTAAGGCATAGTGACATCTTATTTTTCAGATCTCATTATTGCTTGTTTTAGCTCTCTGATTGATATAGCCAAAACTTTGCCTTCAGCAGCACAAATGCAATATAAACCATCTCTAGAACCTGAAGTACAATGGATTATTCTTTCTGCAGGTGGATTACAGTCAGTGGGGACAATGGAGCCAAGTATATGGAAATCCACAGCAGTATGGGCAATATATGGCTAATGGGTGGCAAGTACCATCGTATGGAATGTATGGCCAAGCATGGAATCAACAGGGTTTTGGAGTAGAGTGAGTAATTATATTTAATTTTTTTAGAATATTCCAAGAATGCCGTAGCTTAAGTTTCAGACTCATTTGGGTCAAGGATTGCACAAGGTTTCAATCTTTAGGGAGACTCCTGTGTGCTTAAGTTGATGTTTGCTTGCCATGAGCAGATACTGGGGTGAGTCGCTCTGACTTGTACCTGATGGCACATTTCGTGTGTGATAGGGGCAGAAACACCACCCAGTGTGGAAAAGTTTTGGGTGGTGGTCTTGTTTGATATCTAAATCTGTTCTGGGTTCTGACTTGAGGTGGTGAGTCTGAGCCAGGATATTTGCCTACAGAGAGAGAAGGAACTACACACAGACACTTGTGCAGTATCAGAATTTGGGTGGGCTTTTAATAATGGATCTCTGTTGAAGACTGAAGTCTTCAAAAGAACTCTTTGTTTTAACATAATTTTGAAATAACTTGTTTGCCTAGTTCTTCATTATCTGGTGCCAGTTAAACATATTAAGCCCTGATAGACCTATCACTGGTGTTCATGCCCATGAGGTATTGGATATTTCTTGCATTTCTGCATCACTGATGTTGAGTTCCAGCCACCTGTATGTGTTCATGCCTTTGGAGGCAGGTGCCATATCCAACTGGTACCCAAGGTTTGTGGGGTTTTTTCTCCTTTGTTCTTAAAAAGCTCACATGTTGTAGAGCTTAACCTGAATGACTCATTAAAAAGAAGAAGAAATTGTTCTATTTTGATCCAAGTAGTTGTGTAGGAAGCATGTTTTTATGTTTTTGTTTTTTGGGTTTTTAAAGTTGCTTTTCCCCACTCTTTTTAACCATCCTGTTTCTTTTTAAGCCAATCTCCATCTGCTGCCTGGATGGGTGGATTTGGTGCTCAACCTGCCCAGGGACAAGGTGCTCCTGTAATACCTAACCAAGCTGGATATGGTATGGCAAGCTACCAAACGCAGTGAGCTGGGACTCTGTTTAAAAGTGTGTATTTCATGATAGGCTGCAGTTTCCAGTGACATTCTGAAGACTGGAATGTAGACAATGAAAAAAAGAAAATATTTATTTTAAAAATGGAAATGTTTGGAACCTTTAGCACAGCTTTGCTTTGGTGAAGGACACAAATGTCTTCTAGTTCTGCCTTTTTAAGTTTTTGTTCATGATGGATATGAACATGTTTTTCTTTGTGTACAAAAATGAAAAATAAAGTCAATAAAGACAATTCTGACTACAAATTTTGATATAGTAGGAGAAATGGCTAATGGATTTGATCTTGAGGTTACCATTCCTTTTTTTTTTTTTTTTGTTTTGTCTTCAGTGTTTTATATCATTGTGCTTTTAAGAGAAATGGCATTGAAAAACAGCAAGTTACTTTTAGTTGAACACACATCCTGAAATAAACTGTGGACCAATCACTACAACCTGCGAGACAGTATTGAGTTTTCAAGAAACCTATGGACATAGCTCAAAGTATATGTAGGTCTTGGAATAATTTTTTTAAAAAATATTTAATTTTTCTACATGCTTACAGAAAACAGCTGATACAATGAATAGTTCAGTCTGAAGTGAAAAACAGTACTGTCTGAGAAATTTCACATAACTTTTACTGTCCACATTCAGGCACACGTTGAAACTTTTCAGAGCTGGTTTGCTTGTTAAAACTGTAGTAGTTTACATTTAATTTTGAGAAGTAAAAGTGTTTTTACAAGTATGTTGTTTGTATTCAAATCAGACAGTCATACTTGGGCTTTTACATAAAGTTTGAAGGCTACACATTGTAAATATTTCATAATTACAGTGTTTCAAAAGCATGCTCAAACATAGAAGTAGCAATGTAATTATTCAAAGTAATACTTAATATACTCTACTGCTTTAAATGCAGTAGATTGACAAGAATGTGCAAGACTGACATTTCCAAAGTTGGCTATTATGTAAAGTTACATAAAGAACTATAACAAAGAGCCTTAATTTTAATTTCATAAATCTTTAATGCATCACCTTTTTGTCATTAGAAATACAAATTTTTTGCTTTACATTATTTGGTATGTAAATACATTGGTTAACAACCTTGTAAACCTATTTCAAGGTTATTATAAGTTGTATAGTATCTTGAGTGTTTTGAAAAATCTTGATGTTTTTTAAGTCTAGAAATATTTTGCCCAAGAATTTTTTAACAAGATTGTTAAAAACATCTTATTTTAGAGAATATTCAATGTGCCATTTGGTAAATGGAGATGCAGTTGAAACAGTACACTGAGTTGTGACTTATTTTTAATTAAAGTTTTTGTCTTTATGGATGGTTTGCATGTGATGAACTTGTACAGAGGCTGGGTTGTTTGTGTACTGAGTGTGTAAATGGATAAATCATGAAGATGTTTAAATGGTATACTTGGGTTATTTCTGAATTATTTTATGGATACATTGATATAAACTGCCTCAATAAATTTGAAGTTGAAAATGAATGTAAGTTAGATATAAGTAATGTGTCCTCCCTGTGACAGCTAGAGGGTGCAAATGCCTCAGCTGTAATCTGGAATGCTGAGGCAGGCACAGTTGGAAGGGAAAGAGTAGGATTTGCAGTGGTAGTTCAGTGAAGCAAACTTGCGTTTTAAAAGAAACAGAAAATCTGGTTTTTAGAGATGGTAGTTCTAAGTGAGTGTTTGAGAAGCTGTATATTTTCTCTTTTCTGTTTCTGACCATGCAGGTGTTGCGAGGTAGAATAGTCTGTTTTGAAATGGAGACTTGCAGTTGTGTTAAACCCAGCCAGGTTGTGCAAATAACTACACTTATTGCTGTAGCAAATCACATGAGGGTGTTCTTTCCTCCTCTTTTATTGACGTGTGAAGTAGTACCTTGACTTCTAGAGCAGGTTGAAAGTGAGATGTACTGGACGAGCAGTTTAGTCAGTTGGCTCAGCTGCCCCAGAGGTACTTGTGACTCTGGGCATCTAATGCATGCAATAATGACTGAAGTTAGTGTGGAACCACGAGTGCTTGTGCTGGCAGAATTGGCCCTTTATCTCCTTTTCTCCTTTATGGTATATGTAGTGTCTTTCCACTCAAGATAGGGATCTTGTCTACGGGACTCTTGTTTTTCTATACATTTTGTACATATGTGTATATCTACGCGAGGATCGGCCTATACATTGTAGTTTGGAAAAACCTCACAAGCAAGTCTGTGTTTTTGTTACACTCAGCCAGTTTAAAAAGTCAGGAGTCAGTAGAGATACGAATTGTGAGTTCCTTTAGGATTTCTTAGACTTCACTTGAAATCTGGGGTTTCTACATCCTTCTAGGTGTTTGCCATATGGCTGTTCTGGGTGCATGCTGGTGTGGAGGCAGTTTGTTCTTTAGGCGCTACTGAAGATTTAGATGATGCAAGTACATTGCCACATAAATGCCCATATAAATGGGTGTGAGATTAAGGCAGTGATCTTTCAGGTCTCAATGTGTAGATCACTTTAAATCTGATTATTTAATATGCCTGCTGTAGAGCTGGGCTGTACCTGACCTGTATTTCAGGATGAAAGATAAGATATACCTTCTGATTTAAGTCTTTTGTCATTGATTTTTATACAGCTTTTCTGTAATGGTGATATTTCTTCACAGAATGCTCAAGGTGTGGGGGTCTCCAGTGTCCTTTAATGTTTCTCTAGCACTGCGAGGAGGAGTTGTAAATTAGATTGCTTTTTACTCAGTAGCATTCATAAATGCATCACTGACAATTTTTTGGCACCAAAGAGCCTCTTGCACCATACTGCTTTTATGAGTGACACTTACACTGTTGTAATTTCTCTAACTACAGAAATTGACCACTACCTAACCCTTACCACTAGGATTTGGATTTCAGAAACACTGATTTATTATGGCTTAAGTTGATGCTTGCAACCTAAACCAAGGTTGTAATCTGCATTTGCAGAAAATGTTCAATAAAAGTGGAACATGATAAAGGGCTTATCCTGTATTTGTCATCTGTCAAAGCATTGTCCCTCTTTGCTGTAAAACTGACAACAGGCAGACAAGGCTGAACTTGTAAACTATGCACTTGCAATCATGTAAAAGATGTTTTATTTAAAAATTTTTCATACAAAATCATTTTGTATTTTGCAGAGTTGCAGTAGTAAGGCTGTAAATCTAAGGTTACTTGTAGCTTCTCATCAATCCTGCCTCCTTGTGTATATTTGCTAACAGTTTTTAGACATACTCTTCCTGCAGAACCTTCTTCTTACTAAGAGAACTTCGTGAGAAGCGATTCACTGTACCAGAACCATTGCCTTCATTTCACTCAAAAGAGTCTCACAGTGAATAAGGCTTAGTTTTGCAGAAAAATAGTGATTTGTTTTTCTTGTGTTTGTACACAAGGAAGCAGACTTAAACTGTATGGACATGATTAGTGTCTGATACTTCTTAATTATCTGACTGTTTTTGAACAAGGGCACAAGTGTTTGTTTTAATCACGTGAAACTGTTTCCTGGTCAGCAATAAAAGATTTTGTTGCACTGTTCTTACATTGCAAGATACAGGCAATCTTTTGTTCAGTATACTTCCAAAAAATGGATGGGGTTTGTGAAGAACTGCCTTGTTCCAGCTTGAATTTTCATATATAAGTATAATCTGGGATCTGGGTTGCAGCTGTAAGAGCAAAAGAAAGTTCTCTCAAAAGTGAGTGAGAATTCATTTGTTCTGATCACATGTGGTACCTGTCCCACATTGATCAATTTATGGGTTTCACTATGTAATGAAGTTTCTGTTCATAAAAAGGCAACTGCAAGGCAGTAGCTTCTGGGAAGGTCTTTGTGGTGTTTCATTTCAGCCGACTTCTATGAATCCAGTTGATTGTTTTAAAAAAAAACCTTAAAAGTTGTTCTGCTTTTCAGTATCACATGGATAAAATCCCATCCTGATGTACCATAATTTCAAATCAAAGAAAATGCTGAAGTGTTTACTGAGTGTTTTACTTGAAAAAGAAACAGGACTTGATGTTGACAAATGAACACTGATTGTGTTGTCCTTCTGAGGCTGTGTGCTGATGTAGATCATGGATGTGTGAATGACATCCTCTGCTCACTGACATTTCAAGGGTAATGACTCAGAACGTTAATTTGACATCAGTAATGATTATTTGAATACAAGTTATTCTTGCTTAAATACACAGCTCCCTATGCTTTGATTAAAGCTGATCTGAATCTTACTGGTTGTTAAAGTATTCTTGATATGCTGTGGAAAGAAACATGCCTTTGCCTTCTATCTTAGTGTTGAAGCTGTCAGTAAGGTATTACAGTTGCACAGACTGTTTTTTGTTTAGAAGAAAAACACTTAATGGAGTTGTCAGGGAATTGAGTGTAAACTGACCTTGCTGTACTGATGGGCGATGGTGTTTGAATGTTTCCCTTCTAAAACAGTTACCATTCCTTGCATGAACCTGGCTCTTGCAGATCCCAGATTCTCAGAAGCTGTCTTTCCCAGCTGCTGGTGTGGAAGGGAGGAGGAGGAAGGGGAAAGATGGTGAGAATAGGTAGTATAGGCCAGCATGCCTGGTGCAGCAGTGTCAAGGCAGACTGTCACACATGTTTAAGATCACAACAGGTTTACACAGACATTGCAGCAGTAGCCCGAGAGTTGTGGCCATTCAGACACAAACTTGCTTTATCTGCTTGCTTAAAATAATGTGGCTTTAAAATTACAGAAGTAGAAACCACATAACCTCTTTGGTTCCTCAGAAAATAGGTGCCTATTAAACAGCCAGCCTAGAACGCTGAAGGTGACTAAACAAAGGAACAAATTGTGTTAAGCATCTGAATTTATAGACTTTTGCTTAATGTAGACCTCTTAGCTTGGTATTCTGTTGTATGTCTATATTGACCTTTTTGTTTGTATAATTGAATACACAGCTGCTTGTTGAACATCTTCCCGTGCTTGACAACTTCTGGAGCAGGAATGGATAAGAATTGAATAAGAATTGTAGGTCTACCACATCAAACACTGGATAATGCTCACATTTCCTGGATGGAAATTGACTTACTAGAGCCAACTCTGTAGAAGTATAAATATTGCAGGGGATGATGAAATGCTGCTGTCCTCCATTTGAGTACTAGTTCTTTGACCTTAATAAATGGGGAATTATTACTGGGCTGCTGTTCCATGGAAAATGCTCTTCATGGGTTTTTTGTTCCTTTCAGTGGGGCAGGTCTTTTTCACTCCATAAATGATTTGTTTCCTTTCATGCTGGGTTGTCAAGCATGATGGGAAATACTAATTGATACAATTTATTGCTTATTCCAAATCTTCCAACTCAGGTACTGACTGGGGGGAAAGTTACCCTCTTCCTTATTAAAAGGACTATTTAATTTTGCAAAACACTTTTGTAGAACCATTTCTACTTGAGTTTTACTTGCACCAGAAAGCACAAGGAGTCTACACAAATACACCTTGGACTCAACTGCTTCGAGCTGCTGTTCCATCCTGCAGCTGCTGCACCAGATCTCGTTGTACAGTCAAAGGCTGGAAATGTTTATGCCTTACTCCTTTCTTTGGTAAATTGCAAAGCTGGTGTTCTGTACAGAATAAATCTCTTCTGTATATTTGCAAATACTCACAGAAAGCTGAGGTGCAATATCTTCTGAACTCTTGCTATCTTGGTGTGAATTGAGGCTTCTTTCATTTACAGGTACATGCTGTGGTTTTATAGGAGGAATTTGTGTTTGTGGCATCAGCTAGAAATGTGGCTGATTTCAGACTAAGAAAAATAAAATGTGAATGTTTCTAGGATACTATTCCTAAGTGAATCTTGCTTTCTGCTTGGATTTATGTGTTCTATGGATCAAGGATATGAAGGTCCAAAAACTTCTCAAATCACTTACAATGGATATTTTCATAAGGGAACAGATCTATACA
Source organism: Irena cyanogastra (assembly GCA_013397155.1). Lineage (NCBI taxonomy): Eukaryota > Metazoa > Chordata > Aves > Passeriformes > Irenidae > Irena > Irena cyanogastra. The sequence goes on along the minus strand of VWZV01010933.1, from coordinate 206,965 downwards.
ATTTTGGAAGTATGTGTGTAACAAGATCTTGTTCCAGCAGTGTAACAGCTGTTCACATGTATTGCTGATACATTTTGAAATGGTCAGTACCTGGGGTCAGGGGACCAACAGATATTGCTGAATGTATGCTGCGTTTTGAAGACTTAAGGCCAATACATGGGGTGATGCTGTGTTCACATTGACTTCTGAAATCAGGAGTTCCTTCCAGCACCTTTCTATTCTGTGGGTTTTTGTGGAAGAACGCAGCAACTGTCCTACAAGATACACACACAGAAATTTGCCAAGGTATGTGACATTTTATTTTGAATTTATGTGCCAAGGTCATGGTGTCTAGTGCCAAGTGTCTGACAAGCTGCATGACTTAGAACTTGATGTTTCCTTGGAATACTTCTACAGCAAAACCTTTCTGAAAGGTATTTCTGGAGTCTCTCTTGTCTGTGACTTCTGAGTAAAAGGAAGACAAGGTGCAAGATACTTGTTAGAGGGATCCAGGTAGGTCTGAGTTTACTGAGGCTGTAGAACCAGTCATTCCTTTGTAGTTATTTTCACTGTAGAAAATGCCCATGGATGCTTGAATTGTGAGTTCTGATTCAGTTATTGTCAGGGCTGTGCTTCACTCATTTTCCACACCCCGTTTTGCTGTGTTTCTCACTTCAATTATGTTTCTAGCCAACAGAGCTGTACTTGCTTTTCATGCACCAGGAGACAAGTCTGTTGTATTTGCATCTGGTTCTTAGCAGAAACATACTGACCTCAGGTATCATTTTTAATATTCCCCTGTAATGCAAAATCTTTGATTTCTGTTGTCTATACCTGTTTTAGTATTGATGGGTGTTGAAAGCATGTGTTAAGTATCTTTTTTTTTTTAATCTTCAGGTTCATAGCAGACTGAACATTTCACAAAAGTTGGGTTTTCTTTACTGCACCTCTCAGTCAGTCCTACCTATGTGTAGTCCAGAAGGACTTAGAATGCTTTGAAGATTTTGATGATGATTTCTTTCTTCATTTTTAGTTGAATATATGAATATTTTACCAAGTCAATATTTTTCTTGCTGTGAAATTGCTAATTGAAAACCATATTTCTTCATCTCAAGACTTAATTCATAGTGCTGCTTTATTTTCTGAAAGCTGGGTTTAAGTCCTGTAGGTAAAAAAAAATGGCATTTGCCTTTGATATTTAAAGGCATTATAAAAGGAAAATACAATTCTTCTTTATAGAACAAAGTTGAAGAAAAAAGGAAGAGTGGTTTAGCAGTAAGGTTGTTACCAAACTTAAATAGCATTTATTACTAATCTAGTGAAACATTTTCTTCCCTGACAGATGCAAAGAGCATAAAACTAAAAAAAAATCACAATCACACCTAAATTTCAAGCTTTGAAACACGTGGTCTTGTTTTCTTCTGAGTGAATTTATGAAGAAATATAGGTGTAAGTAATGTAAGGTGGGAGCACTACTGGAGTTACTCAGCCTGTAATTCAGTTTCTGCTGTTTGAATTTGCTGCCAGAGTTTTGCAGTCAGTATTTTGGCATGCATAAAGCTGCTGGATTGGAGGTACTGAGGAATGTTCCACAAGATTAGGGATAAAAGTTGACCCTGTGAACCTCCTTATACTAGAAAGTATTACAAAGGAGTGAGTCAGAGCTTTCTGTGAGTTCAAAGTGAGCAGTGCTGGACAAATTCCCCTGATTTATTTAGGCAAGCCTGAAATAGAATATAATTTTCTACAAGAATTCTCTTCAAGGCTGTTTTATGCTGTGTACCTTGCAGGAAGGTTATGTTTAGATTTACTCTGTGTGTATCTTATTAAAAGATTAAAACCTTTTATTATCTGCTGTTTTACTCTAGTGTATCTGTGAATCTTCAGGCAGTAACTGTATCTAGCTAAGACTTATAAACCTTGGCTTGAAACTAAAAATGATTTGTTGGTTTAAGGTTAATAAAACTCAAAAGTGATTCTTGGCTTTGAACTGTGGAAAACCACCCCAGATCATAGCATCCAGTCCCGTTGCTTCCTCTGAAAGGACCAAGATTAACAACCCTGCTGTGTTCTAGCAAGTGGTCACTCGTTGCTCTGTGGTGAAACTGAAAACGTCTGTGCTGGAGCATTTAGGTAAAAACCCCATAAATGAGTCCTGCAGGTTCAAGATACCCTGTGCATTTCAGCATTGGTGTGGAAGGAAAAGCTTTCAAGCCCTGTTTGCCAGCCCATCATGAACATCAAGACATTAAAATGAACATTGATGAAGTTTGAAACGTGCTTTTATTGAATTTGTTATACTCTGAACAGTCTGATTTTTGTGCACGAATTCTTGATGAAAATGCCTCGTTTTCTGGCCAGTGTTTAGTTTGCACTGTGGTACCTAGTCTTATTTTCTAATCTTAACCTTTTAAAGTCTAAAATCTGATTTTAAAGGGATTTTTTTTGCAGAGAAAAGAGAGTTTCCTACTTTGAAGGCCTCCTTTCCTCATTGTTAACATTTCTAATTTTAAGTTCTTATAATCACATGAGTAAGTTCCACCTCTACTGAAATCAGTTGCATTATGTCGATGTAAATGAAATCAGGTTTAAATCATGAGTTGGGGTTCTCATAGTCTGTTGATTAATTTTGAGTCTTTCAACTGCAATTTGGCATTGAAATGAATTTTATGAATTTTCTGTGATGTTATTCATAGCTCCGTGTTTTCCAGAATAGATTTTTGCAATGGCAACAGCTAAGCACAACTCCTTTCATTTCTTTTCAAATCAAGCTATTTAAATTTAAGTGAAATTACTCTTCAGAATACAAGTCAAATTTAAAAATAGAATCTTTGTCTGAAATCGCATTATCAAGCGTGTGTCTGCCTTTTTGGTGTCTTGCACATTCTCTTTCCCCCTACACACACTCACACCTGTTCCTCCTGGTGTCAGTGGGAAATTTGCTGGACTTTATCCAAATTCAGAAAGCTGCCCTGGTTTGGGATGATGAGCAGCCCAAGGCTTGCTCTCAGGCTGTGTGCTAACAAGCCATGCATGTGCAGAACAGAGCAGGAGGAGGCTCACAAAAGCTTTCAGGATCACTTTTAAGGGCACTTGACTATTTGAACAGATTTCAGTTTTAGTGGTACCCAGTGCATCAGGTGTGGTAAGTACTCAGAGCACACAATCCTCTATATTGCCTGGCCTGCAGCCAGAGGTTATGAAGTATGTGTGTGGGTTCATTTTTAAGGGAAATTTTGCCTTGTGAAATGCAGGAAAAGCTGCTAAAAAAGTGATGCAAAGTCTAAAAAATCAATGTAAAAATGTAGAGATGGGGCGTGTGCACACTGGCACAGTTTGAATTAAGTAATAATTTGCTATGTGTGGGTATTGCAGCTTATTTGTGGAAAAAGATGCAAAAAACACCAGCAAATGAATCATGCCTGGAAATCTCCACTGAATTCACCTGGAAGGAAAATTTCCTGAAGTTGTTTTGTCTGATGAAGCACTGGGTCTTGAACATGAGAGCAGAACACACAGAGCAGCGTTGGGAACATGGCACAGAGGGCAGGCTCTGGTGTGCCCACCTGGGATTCTGCCTCTACAGGAGTGTTTTCAAGGAAAAGGGGCAAAAACAAATCTTGGAAACATTTGTATCAAGGAGGGTATAGGAACCGCAAATGCCTTGGGTTCTGGAGGTGATTTGTGGCAGATGTGTGGGTCAGGTTTCCTGTTATATGAATGAACAAGGAGCTGGGATCTGTTGGAGACACCAGGACAGATGCCATGAGTACAATGTGACCTCCAAACATTCTCACAGTGCTTGTGTACTCCCTCAGCCCCAAATCCTCGGCGTTAAAGCTAATCTGGAAACTTCTTGTCAGTACACTGGCTCAAAGATGATGTAGTTGTCCTAGGAGTATGAGTTCCTAAGACTTAAAATAGAAGCTGGGCTTTGTGACCTGATTCTGAAAGAAAAATAAAATCTGGTTATGTCTGTACTGCTTCAGTGTAAATGTTCTGCCTGGGATACCTGGCGCTAGTGGATATGACTATAAAAAGCTTTGAAGTGCATGTCCAAGCTGTCTTCTCCCACCCTGCCCCCTGCTCCTTTCCCGTGTGCCTCTCCACATGCTTTACCTCTCCCAGCTGTGCCACCCGGGCCCTGCTGCTGCCGGGGTGTCACACCCCGCTCTTCTGATGCTTGCACAGAATTTCCAGTTGTGTCCCAAATGTTGTGCCTGTCTCACACATCTGCCTGGAAACACCATGTGCAGCTGCTGAGCAGTTCCCTCAGCAGAGCAGCAAACTTTCATATTTTTTTAATCCACCCCAAAAGCCAAGAAATCTTTACCAGCTAACACAGCCTTTGGCCCCGGTGCCGAAGGCAGAGGTCCAGGGGGTGCAGGCCAAATCCCTTCAGCTGGAAGGTATTGTGCTGTTGTTTATTTTGGAAGCACAGATGCAATTGATTCTTGTGTTCAGTCTTCTGGTGTCACCAGTTCCCAGGAATGAGATCTTGGCCTTGTGCATATAAGTGGAAAATATCCATAATTTTCAGTGAGATGGGGAGCCCATCCAAGTTCCTTCTGTGAACGGAGCTTCTTAGCAATGTTACTGTGTGTTCAGGATGGGATTTGGCTGAGGTGGAAATAAAACAACTGTTGACTTGTCTGCTAGCAGTGGTTTCTGTGATTTTTTGTGTATTGGTGATATATCCAGTGGGATTTAAGCGCTCCCATTGCCTCCCACTACTGTTTTGCTGAGGTAATTGTCTGTTTGATGGCTTGCAGCTTTGTCAGAATTACACAAACTTCTCACATGCTGGATTTTTGAACAAATATATTAGTAAAAAACATTATTTCTGAAAGTGAAAGTACCTTTGTTAAAATTGTAATTGAGCTTTTCTGTCCAGAAATAATTTTCCTTTGAAATGTTGCAAGAGCAAAGGAGTCATTCAAACACTGAAAGCTTGGCGTGTCTGTTTTGGTAAACAGGACACAATTTCATGAAGGTGCCCGTCTCGGGGCAGTATTTTTGCTCCTAGCACCTGCTCCAAGGTGGCTAAAGCAAAGACAGGAGGGTTGGTGGTGGCTAACGCCGGGTGGGATAGGGACACTGCTATCCCGTGCCCACGAGCAGTTTGGGTTGAGGAGCGGGAGGCTTGAGCCGGGAAGGGTTCGAGGAGGGGTGGATGAGCAGGGTGCGGGCGCACGGAGGTAACCGGGCTGTGCGAGCGGGGGCTCGGGCTGAGGAGGGGAAGGGTGCGGGGGGTGAAGCCCCGCCGGTGCCACGTTGCAGGGCGGTCCCTGCGCCCCGGGGTCCGGGGATCTGCGCTCCGCGNCCCCTCCGGCCCTCAGCGAGGCCGCGGGGCCGCGGGGATGCGCGCTCGGGGCGCCGGGGCAGCAGCGCGGCTCTTCCCGCCGAGCGCGGAAGAGGGAACTGCGCTCTGCTCGGGCTGAGCCTCGGCGGGCGCGTCCCGGTCGGAACTGCTGCTGCTACCGGGGCCAGGCACGGCCCCGGACATCCGAGCGTGCTTGTTCGAACTCCGCACTGACTTTGAGGAGTTTGCCTTTGGAGCGAGCGTTTCGAGCTGGAATGGAGGCTTCCAAGGAGTAATAACGTAGGACATCACGGGTGCCTCTGTAGACAGGCGCTGTAACGCGGCCGTGTGTTTTGTGTCCCCGATGCTGCGAGCCTGTCGCTTCCGAGGGGTGATGTCTGACATCTGTCACTGCTGAGACATTTGGGGCAACAGTTGCAATCTCCAAATCCTAGAAAATAACCATGTGTTTAATCATGTGCAGGAAGAAGTTGCGATCTTTCTAAGAAAAGCCAAATGATATCTTTGTCTAGAGTTGTTTGGGTTTTCTGGGGGTTTTTTTTTGGGTTTTTTTTTTTTGGAGGGGGGGAGGGGAAGCAGGGAAGAGGTGTTTTAAAGGCCATATGTCTGGTGAACACTTCCAGAGATGCTACAAAAGAGGAACGTCCCTTTAGTTTCCTTCCTTATAGTTAAAAGTGGAATCCAGTAGCCTTCTGTTGCTAGAGACAGTCAAAAGAGGATGTTGAGGCTCATGCTCTGAACACCCCACACGTGGAAAGGACAGCTCTGCTGTAGCAAAAAGGTCTAAAATTCAGCTGCTACTAGGAAAAAATTGTTGTGCGAGGATTCATCCGCTGATGCTTGGATACATGGAAAGTAAGGGAATTTTCCCTTTTCAGCTGCTTGCTTATGAAGTTTCCCACTGCTTTATACCTTGGATTTATTAATTCCAGACTGGTGATTGTTGCAGGGTAGGCATTCCAGTGACTGTAGGACAAGACAAGGTATTCAGAGTGCTTTTAACATAATAAAAATGGCTTGCCGATTTATGATCCAGGTGGATGAGGGTAGGACTGGTCAGAAGTTCTTCAAAAAGAAATGGAAGTGGCTTTTCTCGTGGTACATCAATGCTTAAATAAGAGTGAGGAATGTGCTGTTTGCTTTTGTCGTTGTGAGTGTTTGTGTGGCTCTGGTTTGTTTGTTTGTTAGGGAGCATGCAGAAAGTGTGTGCGGGAAGGAGATGGGCAGAACAGGCAGCTGGGCAGGGATGTGTTCAGCAGGATTCTCTGAAGGGTGGGAGTCTGTGCTGCTCGATAGCAGCCACAAAGGCCACGGTATCAACAGCTGGAGAGTGGCAGCAGCTTGGGGAACGGCTGTAGTGTGCAGTGCTTCGGGAAGGCAGAGTGATCAGCGTGGCCAACTCAATTAGCCGTGGCTGGATCTCTCAGTTTGATGGGCTCCCGCAGGGTTTTCTCTTCGTGCTTGTCAAAAACAAGGGCCAGGACTGCGAGTTGTGACCTGCAAAGTTGTGTATATTGGTGGTATTGATACTTCCTGGGGTTTCAGTCTAAGTTCCTGTTTGGAGGATGCAGATATTTGGCATTTTTGATAGCGCTGTTCAGCTGATAATTCCGGCGTTCTTAGCGCTGCACTCACCGTTCCGCCGCGCACAAAGAGCCTTTATCTGCAGCCTGCTGCTGCAGTGCCATTGTGTGATGGCAAGGCAGCTTCTGCGAGGTTCTCCTCTAAAATAATGCTCCAGATAATGCAACTGCCTGCTTGCTGGCTCAACACGGAGTGCTCTGGAGAATGGTGCTGTTCAGAGAAGCGTTTAATCATTTGCTGTGTTGGTAGGAGCAGCTGGCTGCTCCCCGCACGTCGTGCGAGCGGCTGTGTCTCTGAAGCAGATTTCCAACTCAGTGGAAAGTTTGCTTCAGCAGAAACTCTTACAAGTGTGCTCTGCTGTGCGTGCCTTGCTGCCTTCCTCTGCCTCTTGCTTTCTAACCCGTGTAAAAGACAGCAGGCTCCGCTCTGGAATTTAATTAGCACGTTATAATGTAATAAATGTACTGGAGTGTAAGAAATGTGGTTGGCTTATTTATCATCTGATGCATATTCTGTGTGTTGCTTTTGCAGAAATATTGGTGGGAGAACTGCCATTTTGTAATGCCCTTTGTGATGCACAAAATTATCTCCCAGTTTTTAGTAACAGCAAATGTCTGCCTTCCTCATTTAAATGATCATACAAATGTATGTGCATTTTGGTTCGTGTTAAACAATGGGATCAAGCTTGTTGTTTCCAAGGCTATATTACTTAACTTTGTCAGCAGATGATTTGAACAGGAGAAAGTTACCTTTTTATAAATACCAGAGATAAATAGGTGTCAGGAGGATCATTTCTGTAACTACACTGCTCTGTTGCCTCCTCAAATGAATTGTTTCAGACTCATTCATTTGCACTTCAGTGGAAGTATCATTTTTAAGGTAATTTAGTAATAGAGATAGATTTGGGGATCAGCTTCTGGAGTTGGAGTCATTTGTGGGGAAAACCTCTTTCCTGTCTTTTAAGCTCTTTAAAAAATTCTGAAAATCATGTATTAAATCTGCTCCATGAAACCAGCACGTGGAGCAGGAAGTTATGAACCTGACTGGGGGGATGTCAGGTCACTTTTGCATTAGAATAAGTGTTGGTGATGACATATTTAATGGGATATAATAAAAATACCCAGCAGTTTTAATAGCCTCATAAAATTTCAGGGTGTTTCCTACTGTCATGTGCAGCCTATTTATGTTTGTGCTGAAGGGGAGTGTTGGTGTTTTATGGTGGTTGCAGAGGGACACTGGCCATGGGGATTAGTGGTGCTCAGCCTGGTGTCCCCAGCCTTGGGCTGGGCAGTGCTGGGAGCTGTAGCCTGGGCTGGGCTGGGGTTGCACCTCTGGTGACACCCAGAGCTGCCCAGTACCTGAGACATTTATGTTCTCATTTGTGTCCTCATTTGTGTCCCCTCAGCCTCTGCTCTGGGGACATAAATGAGGCAAGGGTTAAATGGAATAAATAAGGCAGGGAGTAAATGGAAGGGTTGCAATGGACAGACAACCCTTGTCTCTGTACCACAGTGTTTTTTGGGTTGTGGGGAGCTGGTTGAGTGAGGAAATAAATGGAGTGACCGTGTCCCATACAAGGGTCAGCAGAATGGACACTAGGGAGAGGTCATGTAGGTCCTCTGTTCAAAAGCTGATTTTGGTTTTGAAGTTAAGGCTGTAGGAGGAGAATGCAGGGAAAAGGGGACTAGAGGGAGCAGGGTTTGGAGGCTGATGAGGAGGAGGAGAGGAGGCAGAACATAAATGGAGAGGTAGGGTTGAGAAGGGTGGAAGTGAGAGGAAGATAGGGAAAATTATGATCAGGAAGGGTAGAGAATGGCCAGCAGGGAGGTCAGTCAAAGCAGCAGAAGAGAAGCAGATTGATATATCCTGGGTTTATGGAAGGACTTACTCTGGCCTTTGCTCACCAGAAATTTTTTTTAGCTTTTCAAGGGCTTGGGTCTGCATTGGCTCATTGAAACACATGCTTTTCAAAGTGATCATTAGTGTCCACTTCAGATTTGGCTGGAAAGGAAACACTGGAAGTCAAATGTTCCCCCCTTCTGTTGTGTGCCAAATCCTGCTCAGTGAGGGAGTGCCTGGTTCTGCAGCCCCCAGCAGCTGCACACACAGAGCTGCCATCCCTCTCCAAGGTGACAACAACACACCCGAGCTCCTCGGAGGGTTCTGTGCTCTGCTGCAAAATACTTGGCCATTCCCACTCAAATCTCACAGATTTTACTGAGATTAGATGCCCAAATACTTTGAGTCAGGTTTCTAAAACAATTTTTTCAAGTGCTAATCAAGAACCACATCCTTTTGCACGAAGGGGGGCAGACTGAGGCGGCGTTAGCTCGCCGAGCTCTTGTCACATGTGAAGGCTGCAGCTTTGTGGTTTGGAAACAATCCTTAGGTTCTGGCTCCTGACCTTTAAGCTACAGAGAGTTTCTATAACAAAATCCCCTCTCCTGTCAAGGCAGAAGAGATGTTCATTCATTTAGAGCAGCTGGTAAAACAAACAGACTCCACAGGTCCCTACCAAGCGAAGCTCAGGAGCCTCTGCTGTCATGCCAGTATTCTGTAAGGCTTTTACCTCAGCATTATTTCCCTCAGCATTATTTCCAGTCACCAGCTGGAAAGGGCATCTGCTAGTGTGTATTTATATGTATGTGTGTATTTCTGCATAGATATGCGTGTATTTCTGTACAGAAATACATTTCTGTATTTCTGCATTTTGAGATGCTCAGTGAGGATTAGTTTCATGGTGAAAGAATGGTTTTTAAAATCAGAGCTTAGGCAGAAGTTAGCCAGATCCAGATTTCCAGTAAGTTGGTAGGGAAAATGAAGGAGTTATAAATAGAAGCTCTGCTGGTTACAGTAAGAGTTTTGTGCATCTCTCCAGTGCATGGTGACCTGAAGTGCAGCTCTTATCCTCCTGACTTCCCTCCTGTGTTCCCAGGGCATTTTGTGTGTTAGAGGAGAGGAGGCTGAGCACTTTGTTCTGTGTTAGAGTTTTTCAGATGAGCAATAGCATTCCTGGAGTTTTTCCAAGTAATAGGTTTTCTGAAGGGTCACCAGCAAATCGGTTTTTTTGCCATCACCAGCCTTGAATGAAATGCACTTGTTCCTGGGATAGAGAAAATAGAAATTGTATTCATCTTTGCTGTCTGTGAGAAGGCTGGCTGGCAGATCAGATGTGGGCACAGTCCAGTACACCTTATAAAAGGAGACTTTCAGGACTTTCAGGAAACAAACAGCAAAATCACCCTCATGCCCAAAACCAGGTGGGCTCACCTGGAGTGATGCTCTTCTGCTGGGTGTCTTTCCTCCCACTGGACTGGATTAATGCCTTGCACTGGTTCTCCTGCTAAACAAACCATTATTTTTCTTTCTTTCTCTGCTTTTACCGAGCATCCAGTGATGATTCTCTTCTTAAAAATAAATTCCACGTGTGTGACTGACCAGAAATTCCTCTAGAGAAGCCAACATTGTTGACAGTGCCAGAGCAAAGCATGGACTGTGGGCATTGTGTTCCCCAGGCAGAAGGTGCTTGCACCCTTAGAAAACAGTGAGAGTGCCTCCTTGCATGCTCATGAATTATGTGGCTGTGAGGAATTTTTGCCTCCTTACAGACAAAGCAGAATTCAAGTGTCTGTATGTGTGTGTGTGTTCATTTTCAGTTTTATGGTGTTTCCTTTGAAGAGAGCAGCTGAAACCAGGAGTGCAGGGGGAAATGGGAGAGACATCCGTGTGGCTGATACTTGTCTTTTTCTAAAGAAGATGCTGTTTTGTTCATTTTGGTTTTTTTCCAGAGATAAATGACGGTGAGGGCCACCCAAGCAGCAGCCACCAAGCCCTGAAAGGAACCTCAAAATGGGCCACGTCACTGGAGAGCCTCCTCGAGGACCCCGAAGGAGTGAAACGGTTCAGGGTCGATACATTAATATTTACATAAAGCAAAATTCAGGTTTTAGAGCAGAATGAGCCTCAGCATGAAGGGTGCAGCTGTGAACAGAGGCACACATCCCTCTAGATACGTGCCCTGAGCAGAGCTGGAGCTGGCAGAGCTTCTGAGGTGTCACCTTTTGTCCCCTGCCACTGCAGCCTGTGCTCAAAAGGCACGGGCAAGACTTTTGGCTGCGCTTTCCTGATGGGATCTAGCCTCTCCTGCAAGGATTAACCAGTTCCTGCTGGATGAACTGCAGTCCCTGAGGCACTGATCCCTCTGCCAGGCGTTATTTGTCACTGGCATCCTGGGCTCTCTCTTCTCACACATTGTCCCCAGCAATGAGTTACCAGGAGCAATCTGATCACTCTGTGGCTCTTGCTCTGTGTTTAGCAGCTCTACTGAAAATATTCCCTTTCAGTTTACTACAAAGTGTGGGCTGGTGCAGCTCAAAATGGCTTGAAGTTTAATTAGGTGAGGGTGGTGAGTTGGTGTTTCAAGGCCTTCTTGCCATATTAGATGTCAGAATAGGAACTGCCTACTTCAGAGTGCTTTTGCCATACTGTACTGATAAAATGCACTGGGATAAAATGGTTTCCTGCCAGACTGGTTGGAAAAGCAAGGTAAACAAGAATAACAAAACACTGATTTAAAATTCTTAAAAAAAAAAAGAGAAGCAATCTTGCTGCTGTTTAATTCCTGGCATTACTTAGTCTCTATTTTCTAACACTTGAAAGAGAAAACTGATGATCTCAGAGCTGTAAAAGTTTCAGTCATTAAATTTCATAAATAAATTTAATGTACATTTTTCCCCTTTGAAAGCATGTCTCACTTCTGGAGGAATGTGCTGTGTTTAAACAGCACAGAGAACACAGCTACATCTTCTGCTTCAGTTTGTTTGAGTGAATTTATTGCCGCTGGCGATCATGTTTAGAAACACTTTTATTTGTAGAGATTTTACTCATTACAAGAGTCAGAAAGATACTACATGAGAGTCCCAAGTGATTTGAAACTGTCATTAAAATGTTCATTTTACTCACCTGGTAATGAATTCATTTGGATTTCCCTCTGAGCAGTGGCTGTAGAAGTGCTCGAGTTGTTTAAGGGAGATGAAGAAGCTGTTCCTGTTAGTTACTGATCTGGTCTGAGATCAGCTGTAGCCCATCCTCCTCCTGGAATGTGCTTTCAAAGTGCACAGTATCAGAGTGTTCCATATCAGTTCTGCAGATGCACAAATGTGCAGATGCACAAATGCAGGGGTTCTGGGCTGGTAAACCCATGGTGAAGTTCATTGTGGGCAGCTTCTAGCTCTAACAGCTGTAGTAGGAAGAGGGAAAAACAACTGAGAAATTGGATTCTAACCTTTTTGTGTTTGTTTGTTTTTTTTTCTCTTTCCTAGGAATTTTTGAAGAAAGAATTTAGTGAAGAAAACGTTTTGTTCTGGTTAGCATGTGAAGAATTTAAGAAAACGCAGGGAAAAAAGCAGGTATGTTTCCTGAATAAATTCTACTTGTCAACAAAGTTTGCTTAGCAGAGCTGGAGCTAAAACATCTCTGTTGCATAACTTGCTTTGCATGAATGCAAATAAATATATTTGAAGAAATTGCACTAAAATCATCCTGGTGGAATTGTTTGGAAACAAAGCTGGTTCTATTTCAAATCAAAACAAAGTGCTGAAATTGTCAAGTTTCCCATGTTTTGAAAACTGAACTTTTTGTAGTTTCTAGGGAGTAGCAAAAGTTTTATTAATTCAGTGATGTTGCATCATCTTGTTTGCAAATATGAAGATATTTCATTCAGGACTTTTTTAGAGCATAGCAGCTATTAGATGGAAATTTACACCACTGTGCTATCTTAGTGGAACATAAAAATAACAAATGGCCCAAACAGAAATGTTTTACAGCACCAAAATGAAACATTTTGCCTTATCAAGTTACAAGTTACAAGACGTAAGGGGTCTGTTTAAACTTTTTTTGCTTAAATGTTTATCCAAATTGGTGTGTACCTGCAGAGCCTTTTCATTTTGATAGTTCTGTCTTTCTACTAGGAAATATTCTATTGGAAAATTTTTCAACCAGGTACCTCCAATAAGTTTTTTTTTTTTCCCACTGCTTGGATCTTGGCTTACATTTTGATTCACCTGGAACACAGGTTCCACTTTCACATTTAGACTTTGAAGCTCATAGAATAGGCCTAAAATATGTACCATATTTTGTTTGCTTGTTTCTTAAAATGTTTTTGTGTCTGGTTTTTTTTTGTTTTGTTGTTTTCTTAGGAAATTTCAAATTTATCAGCTCTTTAAGAGCTCATTTTGTGAGTATGAAATTAAGTAGTATCAGAACTCCAAGTGAGTATCCCTGTCCTTGAGAGTCAAGACTCCTAAAGCTCTTTTTTTTTTGAAATCTCACTTTTATGCTTTTTACCTTAGTGCAGCTCTTGTTACCAAAGGGCACTTTGGCACCATGAAGAGGTGGGAGTGGGAAAATGCCCCTTAAAACTCTTCCAAGTGAATCACAGAATGACCAGGTTGGAAGAGACCTTCCAGATCATCGAGTCCAACCCAGCCCCAACGCCTCAACTAAACCCTGGCACCCAGTGCCACATCCAGGCTTTGTTAAACACACCCAGGGATGGTGACTCCACCACCTCCCCGGGCAGCCATTCCAGAACTTTATCACTCTTTCTGTAAAAAACCTTTTCCTAATTTCCAACCTGTATTTCCCTTGGTGCAGTGTGAGGCTGTGTGCTCTGGTTCTGTCAGAGCTGCCTGGAGACAGAGCCCAACCCCAGCTGAGCACAGGCACCTTTCAGGAGCTGTGCAGAGTGCTGAGGTCACCCCTGAGTCTCCTTTTCNCTGGTGACTGTCCCCAGCTGGATGCAGCACCGCTCACCACCACTCTGGGCCAGCCATGCAGGCAGTTCTGAGCCCAGCAAAGAGTGCTCCTGTCCCAGCCATGGGCTGCAGCTTTCCCAGCAGTGTGCTGGGGGTTACATGTGCCTGGAGGGACAGCAGAACTGCCCAGGAATAGGGATCAGGTGGCAGAGCTGGGCTAGGAGAGGTGTTGTGAAGTGCAGGTGTAAGAGGGCCGTGTCCAGACTGCAGATTCCTCTCTTAAGGTCAGTCAAATATTGTCAGCTGAAACAGTTTCCCAGCAGATTTTCAACAACAACAACGAAAAATTTCCCTGTCTTTCCAAACCATGTATTTTGGGTAGGGGAGTCTATTTTCTGTAAGTAACCCGTGTTTTGCACTGAGAAAAAGAAATCCCCTCAAAACAATTACCTGTGAGTATTTTTTGGGTGTTGAGAAATCCATAAAAATACAACAATACTGGTTTTTGCAAGAAGAGGAAACGTTCAATTTGTCTGTGAACTTTGTAACATTCAGTAATTCCAGTTTTGTGTATTCAGCTGCTTGCCTCCCTCATTAAGGTCCACGAATTCAGAAAGTCTTGAGGAAAGAACAACCAGTCAGTCAACTTTTCTGTAAAGTCCCACGCTTGCAGTGGGATAATAATCATATTTTCCCTTGCTAAATAATTTCCATATTTTTAGCTGATTTAGGATTGCTAATTTAGGATGCCAGTAGAGAAAATGATGTTAAAGTGATGTACAGGGATAGGAGCTTGAATCCTTCAATGAATTGCCAAATGAATGGACAGAGACTTTTTTAGGTTAATTATTCAGTACCAGTCATTCCATAGTATGGCCAGCCTGGAGTCTGGTGTTGCCCAAATTATTATAACTGGCTGAATAAATGTGCTTTAGAATGACACAGACTTAGAGTAAGTTTTTGTAGCTACTGCTTATGGGTGGCTTTGTTTAGATAATTTACAAAGCTAGGAAAAGCACTAAAAATAGAAATCTTTCCAGTGTTTATGGTAGCATGAAGCGTGGATTTTTCTTCTGGAAGTGACTCTTGCAGAAATCCCTTTGCATCTCTCTGTTGTGCACACAGCATTCTAAAAACAGTCTTTGACTTGTTTTGTCATTTGCTTCTCCTTAAACCTGGTTTCCCACAGAGATGAGCTCACAGACACTGAGACTCTGGTCAGATGAGGCTGATATCAGTTTAACCCAGGCTGGAGGGAGGCCAGAGGATGCTCCAAGGGCTGGAGCCCCTCTGCTCTGGAGCCAGGCTGGGAGAGCTGGGCGTGTTCAGCCTGGGGAAGAGAAGGCTCCAGGGAGAATTTCCTGTGCCTAAAGGGGCTCCAGGAGAGCTGGAGAGGGACTTGGGACGAAGGAATGGAGTGACAGGACAGGGAATGGCTTCACACTGATATAGGGCAAGTTCAGATTAGCTATAAGGAAGAAATTCTTTACTGTGAGGATGGTGAAACACTGGAACCAGATTCCCAGAGAGGTGATCAGTGCCCAGTCCTTGGAAATGTTCAGTTCCAGGCTGGCTGGGGCTCTGGGCAATCTCATCTGGTTGAAGATGTCCCCTGTCCCTGCTGGGGTTGGAAGTAGCTGAGTAAGTGATTTCAAAAAGTAATTTCAAACTTACTTTATTTCAAAATTACTTTAAAGTAATTTCAAACCCAAACCATTCCATGATTCTGTGGATGGGATTTTTTTTAAAGGATGAGATAAACTTTTCATTACTTGAGGAGAGAGCTCTGACATGGGCTCTACTTGGTCAGTTTAAACTTGCCCAGAGATCACCACATGAGCAGTGGGTTAAGCATCCATTGTGCCAGAAATATTTGTTGTTATCCTTTCTCTGCCAGCCTGGGGCAGTGTTTGGTTTTGTACAGGCTGCTGTCCCATCACAGTGGGTGATTCAGGGGGCAGGGGAGATTTTTGGCAGCTGCAGGGCGAGGCAGCAGGCAGAATGCCTTGCTGGTCTAGGCAGGGTTTAGCTGAACTGGGTTCAGCCCACCTTCTTCTAGCAGGGAGGTACAAACTCCACCCTCAGCTCAAGACGCATCTCTGTAGCTCAAAAAAAACAACAACAAAAAAAGGATATTCCTTTAAAATTGAAGTTAAAATACAGATTTGGTGTTTAGTGAAGATTGAGAAAGCAGTGGGGTCAAGCCCACTCGTAGCAGTGAGTTCTGCCACCCATGTGGCCCTCGTGTTAGGGCACATGTTTAATTACTGAAATGGGAGTGGTGGGGATAAGGGAATAAAATTTAACTTTAAATATTTTGTTGGAGTTAGTCAAATGTTCTTGCATTTGTTAATGAAATAAACAGCGTGTCAGCCGTGCTGCTTCCCAGGGTTTAAATGTTTCTCCTCTTGCAGCTGAGCTTCAAAAATAAATTACAGATTGTAATAAATGCTTCCAACAACTGGGAATATTTTAAGCTATTGCTAAAACCCACCAAAATATCCATGTTGAAGTTTTGTAGTGCATGATTCCAGAACCAAGTCCTGTACATTGAGGAGTTTCTTCTGTTGCTTCCCATGTGGAATGTAGCACGGGTTTAGCAGGGCTGGGTAATGCTGCACAGCTGCTGAGTGCTGAGAGCCTGGTCTGGTGAGCATCTGGGCTCCCACTCACCTCATTTGGGAGCCAGACATGCCTGGGAGCCCAGTGTGACCTTAGGAAAGGAAGTGGGGAAGAATATTGCACCCACTGGAAATGGCGAGGGGTGCTGCAGACAGAACTTTGTGCTCCAAATGGGAACCTGGCAGGGACCCTGGGGACAGCACACAGATGGAACTGGGGACTGCCAGAAATCCTTTAATAGCCACCTGTGAACAAGAGCCCAGTTTAAGAGCTGTTCCAGCTCCAGAGCTGAGTCTCCTGAGCTGAGGCTTTAGTTTCAGGCTGATGCAGAGCAGAGAATGCCACCGAGTGAACAGGGACAATCTCTGCCTCCCCCACCTGAACTGGCTCTGCCTGAGTGACATTTGAGGGGTGTATGAGCACACTGGCAGCTCTAACTGTTCTTTCTTTTTAAAGCAAATTATAAGCTGCAGTTAATCAGCTGCTGTACTGCTGAAGGATAGACAGAGCAGAACAGTTCTATTTGCAGCAGAGCCTGTAACATTCAGCTGTGCATTTCCATGTTTCCCCACTGCTATAAAGCCAGGTCCTCTGTGCCTCTGCAATGGCCTCCTCTCCCTACCACAGCTCTTTCACTTCCTTTCTTTGTTATTCTTCCTCACAAAATCCAAAGAGCCTCCCACACAGTTCTGTTGTTCCTCTCCATGCTCTTTAAACTTCCTCACAGCTACTTCTGGTTTTGTGTTTCCTCTCAAGCCTCCCTCTGCTCTTTCTCTGTAGTGTCCAGCTTGCTCCTGTGTCCTTGGGCAAGCAGCACCTTGTGCTGGGCTGGTGAGGAGTTACATCTGCCCTGATTAGCTAGCAGCAGAGAACATCCTGGCAGTCCAAGTAGAGCAGAGAACTTTTGAGCACATACTGCAGCTTTTCCCTTGGTTGTGTGCTGCTTTTCCTCTCCCATTCTTTTCTCCTGAATTCTGATTTTCCATTGACTCTGCAGGAGTGTAATTTTTTTTCCTCAGTCCCTTGCCCGTCTCTCAAGCATGGTTGAAATTGGGCAGCAGGTTCAAAAGTAATTTGGGTGGGACTAGCAATTCAATTGCTCATGCAATAATAGCTGAAGGCCCCTTCACTGTGCCTTCATTGGGACATTAACTCTGCCACTTGTAGCAGTCACACCTTTGATCCCTTCTATTAATTGGTCATTTAGAACAGAAGTGGCTGACCCAGTCCTCCCTGAGGTTGGAAATTGTTAAAAACCTGTTTTTATTGTTAAAACCCAAGTGTGACCTGCTACACTTGACACATGTTCTACCCACCAGATGAATGATGAGTTTCAAAAAGGAGTACTAGAGAATAGGTGTCCCCTTCAGCAGTGAGAGAGCCCCAACCCTTGAGGCCTCCTGAATGTTCAAGCACATGCAGCTTTTCTTCTAATTACCCCCAAGTGTAAATGTACCTCAGCTGTAAAGCATGGAAGTAATTCTGAGACTCCTTCATGGGCAGGATTTAAATGCTTCCTTCTTCAAGCCCCGTTCCCATCAAAGGCACAGCCCTTTGCCTGGAGCTGTGGTTGCTCATTAGAGATGCCCTGGGGACCCTGGTGAGTGCCCAGGGCTGGGGCTGGCCCAGAGCAGCTGCTGCTGGGTTGCAGAATTCAGATTGCAGCAGGGGGCTTGGCTCCTGCCTGGCTTGGGTCTTTTCTCCCTCTCTGGCTCCTCTTATCCAACCATCTGTTAAGGGGCCCTTCACTGAGCTTCAGGGGATTGTGGCCACTCTCTGCTTTGAAGCTTAAAGATGCTGGTGAGGTCAAGATGTTATTGCTGTTACTGGTTTGACAAGGGAAGAGCTCTGAAACAGGGCAGGTACCAACAAACAGCTTTATGCAGGTCAGGCCCTTGTTTATCAGCTCTCAGGGGCTGTTGAGAGCCTTGTCTTTGCCAAATAGCCAAGCTGTTGGTGTTTTCTTTGTTTTCTTCACTTAATTTTCCCTCGTAGTAAGTTCCCAGTTTTTTTTTCTCTGGGTTTCTTGCCCATACTGAGGATCTGTTAGGAAAAACATTTGTCTCAAAAGCAAAGACAAGGTATAGCTGGTGATGCTGAGCAGTTTTCCTCTGGCTGCTGAGATTCAAACATCCCCACCTGCTGAATTCTGCAGCTCTCACTGATGTCAGTGTAACTTTTGGCCTGCAGGGGTGCTCCTCTTCCACTACAGATGAACATTCACAAGTAAGATAAACCTGATGCAGAGAACACCCCCACAGCAAATAATTCTTTAAATAAATGTCCTTTTGCAGATGCAGGAAAAAGCTAAAGAGATTTACACGACTTTCCTGTCCAGCAAAGCTTCCTCCCAAGTCAATGTTGAAGGGCAGTCCCGTTTGAGTGAGACCATCCTGGAGACTCCTCACCCCCTCATGTTTCAGAAGCTCCAGGACCAGGTAAAGTTATTTACTTCAGTAACACATTTTCATTTTTTTTGTCTGGTTTTAGTGAACTCTGCTTTCTAGCCATGGCATGGATTGAACAGGTAAGCACAGGGCAGGGTTGCTTCCATGTTGAGGATATTAATGCAGCTGCTCTGAGATATTCCAGGTTCTTGGCCCCATCTCACTAAACCAATTAATTAAGAGACTCAATATGATCATTCTAATTCCACCTCAGGCGTTGCCTGGAAAACTGGATGGAGTTTTCTCCTGGATTCCTGCGTGGGTAGCTTGGGAATGGCCCTGACTAACTCAGTGCCTTTGTTTTCCTGTGTGTTCACTTGTTCTGAGTCATTGCTGATGTTTGTTTCTCTAGTTGCCCCTGGTTTCCTTGAGAGCTCAAATTTCTTCGTTTTACTTTGCTTTGGTGTTTATTGATATGAATGTAACACAATTTTCTGAAAACTCTCCTCTTCTGCAACGTGCAGGACTTAGAGGAGTTGAGCTCTGCTCTGCCTTTCCCTGAAGAACTTGGGAGGTCTGGTAGAAAGCAGAAATTTTGCAGGCATGCCTTTAGGTGGTAAATTTTCTTGATATTTAGCGGGTTTCAAAGCATAAGTTATGAAGTGAGTCATTCTAATCTGCAGCTTTCCAGCACTTGCAGTACTATTTTTAATTCCTGTGCCATCCTCAGGACTACCTGTATTTTCCATTTGGTTCTTTCCTTTTGTGGGGGAACAGCACAGTGATTTAAACAGTGTTTCAGCCCATTTCAATCAGGTATTGAATACATTGGCTGGGCACTGGCTGGGTCACTTGGAGGGGTCTGAGCAGCAAAGGCTCTGCTGTTTTTCAGGCAGATTCCAAGACATTATCAGTGGAAATACCTGAAATCCAGTTTCTATGTGAAGAAACAGAGTTTTCAATGGAAAAAGTTCTGACTTGGGGAAAGGGAAGGAGCTGTTCTGGTAGATGTAAGCACTGCAGTTCAGGGTGAGTGACTACAAGAGTGAAGCTGGAGAGAATACTGGAATTAAAACATTTGCTGTTTTGTAAATGACATGCACATGGAGAGCCAAGGATCAGTAATACCTGAACTGGAAACACACTGGACTAGTGGTAGAGGCATCCCCCTAGTGTGGGAAGGAAATCTGTGAGCTTTCAAAAACAAATGCAGAGCATTTATGGGTCATTGCAAGTTTCCATGCTTGAAGCTACTGTTTATTGCTGTTAGATAATGGCTCAGAAGGGTTATAGTCTCCTCCAGCTTTCCATCCTTATAAAGCTATGAGGAGTGGTGTAATTTGCTCTCTGAAGAGCAGCGTTAACCACTGCTGGCACTGTGGATCTGGAGGAGAAGGCAGAGCTGGAGGCCACAGTCTGGTGTCCAGCAGTGCTGGTACAAGAGCTGCAGCTCTCAGGGAGCTCCTGGTTTACCTGGGGACACTGGTGGGCTGTGGGCTGTGCTGCTGGGTGCCCCCGAGTGCCCCCAGGCCACTAGTTTGTGCTGAGTGGAGGGTGTAAGAGTGGTTCACAGAAATCCATGTGCTCCAGAGCACCTGGGGTAAATGTTCCTGCTCTACCGAGGCAGGGAGGGGGAAAAGAGGGTTCTGCTTTGGCACGTGGTTGTGAACCCTGCTATGTGCATTTGGCTGCAGAAGATCTTGATCTTCAGTGCTTTTTCTCTCTGGGAGATGCTTTAAGTGATAGCAGAAACAAGAGTTCTTAACACAGGCGTGGTGTTTTAACAGGAAATGTCTTCCTTGCAGTTTTTTTTCTCCTTGAGCTGGTCGGATAAATTTTATTACATTGTAGTTAGCCAGTGCCAGGAGGTATAATTTGACTTTGCTTAAAGAGGAAGAGTTCAGACCCTGAAGATCAGGCTCTACACAGAGTGAGTGTGTTTTGGGATTTTTTTTTTCATATTCCAATATGTACCTTAAAGAATAATATTTCCACAGTTTTAGATATGAACTTAAATACGTAAACAAATAGTGGTTAGTAAAATCCACCATGTAATTTACTTTTGTAAATGTAAGGGAGCTATTTCAGCAAATGCATGGACAAGAACAGTCAAATTTTAGGTGTTTGCCTGTATCTGTCCAGGTTCCTCGAGGATGTGAAATGAAAAAGCAGTTTGAGGTTGTTTTTTTTTCCTCCTAGCAAAGACTTGTCACCTGATTGTGCATCAGTTAGAAGTGAGGCCTGTAAAGGTAAAGATGAGTTACCCACACATGGAGTAGCCACATCTGCAGGTCACAATCCAGAAATTTGTCTTGGAAATTCAGTTGTTCTGAATATCATAAAAAATAATCAGTCTTGAAACATGACTCAGAGAGGCTCCACCAGTGAAATAATAGACTGAGGGTGAGGCTGGCTTTGGTTTTGCCTCAATTATAGTTTTGCAGTTTACTTTTTTCCCCTTCCCCTCTGTTTCAAGACCAAGCAAAATATGGTCCTGACCTTGACACCTGAACAGATTCCAGGCTCCTCTCCCAACCCTTTTGTTTTCAGAAAACTCCAAAACAGTTGTAGTTTTTTGGGTTTTTTTTTGTCTGCTGTGGGTATAAATAGAAGAGCAGCAGTTATGCTGAGGGATGAGCCTGAACTCAAGCCCTGGGAGAAAAAAGCTGTGTTTGGGGCTGACTTCTTGTTTCCATGCTGGCTGTGAGAAGCTCTTGGCCTAGTGAAAAGTGTAATTACACAAATTGAATCCGCCAGCAATTTAAACCCAAATTTTAACTGGCAAAATGCATCTGTACCGGGTCAGCTCTTTGTGGCAGGTTCCTGCAACATTTCTCATCTGGCCTGAGACCAGCCTTGGCATTTTGTCTAACCAGGATGGGAAGATTGGCATAGGTTTAAGGAATATTGGCTAAACCAGTTGTTTCAATATTTGTGTGAATTACTCAGAGTTGTCCTGTATTCTTAGTTCTCCATGGGTTACTCTGCAGCACTCAGGAGTCACTGCAGTCAGAAAGGGGCATGGAAGGTGCCTCTCTCTCTTCAGAGCTTGGCTTTGTACCTCTGAATCCCTTGCAGACACCCTGCCAGGAGGATCTGATCATCCTCCTCACTGACCCAGCATGGTACCTCTCACCCTCAGTATCAGCTGTGCATAGTTGGCTATTGTGAACACTGTAATTTGATTTTTAACCTAATGTGGATGTTATTGCCAGGCAGTGACCATGGAACCCACAGTGTTGTTTGCTGCTGCTGCCCCTTGGAGAGCTGCAAGTGTATTTTTGTAAATGTAATGCTCTAGTACAGACAGAACAAAGGTACATTGGAATTAATGCTTCCATCTCATTTAAAATTTCATTTTGCTGAGCTCATCTGCTCTGTGTTCTTTTCCCCTTCTTCCCAGATATTCAATCTCATGAAGTACGACAGCTACAGCCGCTTCCTGAAGTCAGACATTTTCCTAAACCATAAGAAGAGTGAGGAGCAGGAGGAGAACTCACCGGAGGCTCAGACTGCAGCTAAAAGAGCATCAAGAATTTACAACACATGAGGCACAATGGATCTCTTCAGGAGAGGCCATACAATAAGGAAATTACACTCAGGAACAATCTAGGTTTATAGCAGTTGCATTTAGGGCTTGGAAAGCTCAAAACCTTTTTAGGAGATACTTACCTTCTTAACTGCTTGAATGACTAATTGTTTTTGCATGATAGCTATTAACCAAGCACCCGTGGAAGGACTTGTTTCCCAGCTGAAAGGCTGAGGTATTCCTCCATAGCATGATTTGCCTTTCATACTTCACAAGTTAAAATGCTTTCAGTTCTTTTATTTTCTTTTGTGAGGCATCTTGGTGATGAGAAATGGGAGCTAGCGTGGTTGGGTTTTTATTTTTGCCTTGTAATTTTTATTTGGGACTAGCTTTTACATCCTGAACTGCTGGGAGAAGCAGTTGAGAAGAACATTTCACATTAGTTTGTGGGTGAGTCATTCATAGCAAATTGAATCATAAAGGGACAGCATCTTTCAGGGTTAAGCTCAGTAGAATCCAATCCCTTCCTGTGTGACTTTGTTCTTTCAGAGTGATGTCTGTTTTGCTTTGCCTTTATTGCTGAATCAAAACACTTCCCTAGTCATGATTTTCATGTTCATATCTCCTAAATTCCCCCCCTTTTGGTTTTTTTTTGCAGTAGACAATCACCTTCTTCAGAGGAGGGGATAACCTCTATTCCCTTGGGAACAAAGGCTCTGAAGGAGACAGAATCTCTGAAGAACTCCTAACTGCCATTAGGAAATGTGCAGTAAATAAGTAAATATCCCTCTCAGGGCACACTGATCTCAGCAAAGCTTGGCTTTGTCCCTCAGACCAGTGTGACATCAGATGTGCTATCAGGAAGCATCTGGTCTCTCCCAGGTCTCCTGAACAATCCTGCTCTGTGCAGCAGCAGTGCTTTGGCAAAGGACCAACAAACCAAATCTGGTTTTGTTTTACCCAATTTTTTTCTGCTAAAATCACCCTGCTGAGGTTTGTTTGCCCCACTCAAATATTTCAGGGTTTCCTGATTGTGACTCTGGAGAGCTGCAGTGGAACAGGGAGTTGGCTTTGGGGTTCAGCCACTCTCACATCAAGCTTGAGAGCAAGGGGAATTTATTTCTGCCCTGTGCAATCAGAGGTTGGTAGAGAAAGACATTCCCAATGAGCATTCCATGCTGTCCTGGGAATGTCTCAGCACTGCTAAGCCCATTTTGGCGTAGAGTTTTTCATGTGTTCATGTATTTTTTTATTAATTTGCTGCAGAGTTACTAAATTGCAGTTAAGCTGGGAAAGTGTATTAGCTACTTGCTTTATTTACAAGCTTTGCAGCTGTAGTCTGGCTGTTTCCCACTCTCTCATTATTTACTCTTCCTTTTTTTGCACTGCTTGTCTTGAACTTTTGTTTATGTGCTGGCTAATCTAAATGCACAGTTAACTTTTGAACATTTTGTACTTTTTTTTTTGTCAGAAAGGCCAGATATGTTTCATACATGGCTGTCACAATCAATGTTTAAAATCTAAGTCTAGTTTGTCATTTTTGAGAATGCAAAGTCACTTGGTAGACTTGATTATTTCTTTTAACTCTGAGCCACTCTTGCAGGTATTGTGTAAAGAAAATTGTTTCCATGGGCTTTTCCCTAGTTAAAAGTGGGGATGGAAGTTCTGATTCTTCCCCTAGAGTTCCATGCCCTGTTCATCTTTAGGAAATCAAAGAAAGAAGAGGTCAGTGCCTCCATAATCTGCATGTTGTAAGGTGTAATTCTTATGCACTGAGTTAATGTTCTTTTTATGCTCTCAAAAGATTTAATGGTGAAGTCACATTACTTCAGGCACTTTCAGTGGTATTTGACCTCATGCTTAAGCTGTATTTCAATGTTTTACTGAATAAGAATGAACTAAACATATGCATGAATCTTTTTTTTTCCTCTCTGCTGGGGCCTAGGAAATGGGACCATCCAGTTCTGGACTTGCCAACTATTTGTAATCTCAGGATTACCTCTTTTGAAAATCCACTGTAATAACAAACTCTTAATGCCTGCCACAGCAGAGGACAGAACTTCTGATAGCATTGAAGCCCTTGGGAGTGGGCAGCTTGACCAGTTTAGGACTTGGGATTTGTATTTTCCCAGTGTTTGCTGCATTAGTCTCAGTGATATTGAAAAATTCAGCGTGGGGACATTCATGGGAAAAATGCAGAACAAGCTCTTAACACATTCATCACATGGATGCACAGGAGATTCATTTTTAATCATATTGATTTTAAAAATGCATGAGCAAGGGAGAAGAGTCTTTGACTATCATGTTTTAAAATGGTAATAATAGAAAATAAAACCAGGAGCCTTATGAACAAAGATAGAAAATAAGAGAGAAAAGAAGTTTGTAGCTGCTTATGAACAACACTTTCCTTGGCAATATGTTCCCGTTCAGGTACTGTCTTTGCTTGCTCAGAGCTAAGGCCCCACATGAGTAGAAACAAAGGTGCTTTACCCTACCATGAAATGAAAGTTGCTGAAATGGAAATGCATGTTTTAGCAGCATCTCTAATCCATTTCAATACTTATTTCAATTTGTTGTAATAAATTGGTTTATTTCAATACCTATTGTGTTTCTAACCTAATGTACCTTAACCCACAAAATTCTTAATCTCTGAGTTGCTCTTTTACCTCAGAGGTAAAAAGTCGATTGCCCCATTCTCTTTGTGGTGCCTGGGTTTGATTTCTCTACAACACCAAGTAGACCTGCAACATGCAGAAAGCAAAGATGTTTTTCCTATTCGTTAGATTATCTGCATTTTTCAGTAAAAGGGCAATCAAATTAAAGCCATGCAAGCAGATGTCTGTAATTGCAATTTGTGTATGTGTGGGGAAAGCTGGGATTATTACAAACCTGCTCCTGGGCTCCACGTGGCACAGAGCAAATCACACAGACAGAAGAACTGTTTCCTCAGGAGTAAATCCTTCATTCCAGGAACAACTGTAAACATTGCATCCACCCTCAGGCTGTGAGTGGGTGCTCAGAGTTGCTTTGTGTAGAGATTAAAGATAGGATCCACTCCCTTTCCTAGAACTTACACTGAAGGTATGAGTGCACAAAACAAGCCACAGAAGTTTTGTGCCTGATTGCATGCCTTAAACTCTACCCTATTTTGTGTTTCTCAGCTAAAAAAATAAAAATATTCTACAAATACACCAAATCTGTGTGCTCACAGCTCTTTTATGTTCTGAACAGAGTTTGGGTTGAGATGGCTTTGTGTCCCATAATTATCCCATTTTCAGCTCTCACAGTTTACATTCTGCCCGATTTTTTTTTTTACTTGGAAGGCTTTTTCTTTTTTTTTCTTGGAAGAAGGAATGGCACAGTGGGGCTCACTTCTGACTGAGCTGTGGTCTGAACAAATTGCAGTAAGTTACTTGAACAGGAGAAGATGCTTCTTGTACCTGCTCCATCTCCCATTTTTTTTGTTCCTGCTGCATTTCTTTCATTGCACTTGCCAGCCCACTGGTGTGGAGAAGGAGGGTTTGACAAATCAGAGGGGAGGGAGAGAAAAAGATTTTAATGTTCCTGTTTGGATAACAATTTAGAATGTGCTTGTTTTTTTTACTGACAATTCAGACATTTTAAGTGGGTAGCATCTGCATCTGGGCTAAAAACTGATTAGGTCGGTGATGCAGAGAGGTCCTATACAATTCTATGACTGCTCCAAAGCTGAAAAGTGGTATCTACTCCCTTCTATAAATTGTTTATAACTCTTTTCATCCTAAAACAGGGCAGCAAGTCCTACAAAGTCATTTGTGAGGCATTTTTTGCCCAGTGCCTGCCCCTGACAGACCAGAAGCCCTGTTTACACGGCAGTGATCGTTTCCCATGCCGGAGGCAGCTCCCCTTGTTCTGCATCCAGCACCGCTCTTGTCCCAGGATTTTGGCAGAGTTCAAAGCGAGCTGGGGCCATCCTTTAATCCCGGGGTTTCTGACACTCTGCTGTGCTGCCACGCAAGTGCTCGGCAGCTGCGGCCGCGGTTCCCATCGCTCCCGTCCGGCCGTAATTAGGCGAAAGATGCTTCTCATCAGGGCTGTCAAATCCCGACTGATCTGTGCGCGAATCCACCACAGCCAGGGCTGGAAAAGTGCCCCGTTCCAAGGGTGCCGGGGAAGGAGCAGGGGGAAGGACCGAAGCCAGGGTACCTTTATATGTGGGGGGGTCAGAAGAGAGCAATGAATGATACGACCAATATGGTCAATTCATGCGTTCTCCCTTTATTATCTCAAAGTGGCTGGTTATATAGAGATTCAGATAGTTTACAGTAACAGGTGTTTTCTGGTAGTGATTTTTGAGCTATCTGGGGTTTAGGCCTTGGACTCAGGCCTGTGTAGAAGTTGCTAGGCCCTGGGGCGCAGCCAGAAATTCCTAATTAAGGTGTGCTTTAACTGTAGATAGAACAATTGCATTATTAGTACCATAGCTGCCTTAACAGTAGAAATGTTTGCATTCTTTTCACCTGGTATACCAATCAGAAGACACCTGTTACTGTAAACTATCTCAGTTCCTATATAACCCGCCATCTTGTGATAATAAAGGAGAACGCATTTGGTAACCATATTAGCTTGACATTGTGTTGCTCTGACTCCAGCCCTTTATCCAAGGCCCTGTAATACATTTTGTGATTGGTATACAGAGTGAAAAAGAATGCAAACATTTCTACTGCTAAGGCAGCTACCATGATTACAATAGAACTATTCTATCTAAAGTTAAAACACACCTTAATCAGAATTTCTTGCTGCGCAACAGGTCTGATAACTTCCACACAGGCCTGAATCTGAGGCCTACGCCTAGGATAGCTCAAAACTCACTCCAAAACACAATCATGCCCAAGATCTTTAAGAAATTCTGCTACAAAGGACCATTGCCAAAAGGAGCAGCACCCTCTCCTGGCTCTCCCCCGAATGACTCGTGGGGATTTTGGGCTTGGAGTAAGAGTCCGAGCAGGGAAAGGTCGCGGCTGCTTGTTCCCCACACGCAGCGCACTCGGCGGCGTTTCTGCCAGCAAGAACCTGGGGGATCCCCGTGCATTAAGATTAAAATTGCAGATAACACTCTGATGACATCCTTTGTGATACAAACCTGCAGCACAGGGCCAGCAGCCGTCCCTTCCCCTGCTGCTCCTGCCGTGTGCTGTGCCCATCTGAGTGCCCCAAAGTCAGGACGTGTCCTACAGGAAGCAGTGACAGCAGTGCTGGATGCTTTCACCCTTGTTCCTGCCATGCTCTGGTGCCTTGTGAAGGCTGGCCTAGAGCAGAGACTAGACAGAGCTAAAGAATAAAGCAGGGATTTATTGGATCCACCTTGGGCAGCACAAGAGCCCAGCCAGGGCTGCACCCAAGATGAACCAAAATGGTCCCAAAATGCAGCCCGGGCACGGGGTCTGTCACTGTGATCAGTTCTGCTCCACTTGCCTATTGGAGTTCATTGTCTAATGAACTTTAGCCCATGGAGTCTCATCCTTCTTGTTTTTCTCTCTTCAGCCCACGTTGTTTGTGCTCTTGGGCTGAGATTTGAATCATTTGTCCTTGGTCCCCAGCTGGAGCAGGAATTGTTTTGTCTCCCTACTCTGTGCAGAGAGCTCACCATCCCCTGATACGAAGCCCAGACCCACATACTAAAGCAGCACAGAATGTGAAAAATATAAAAGCTAAACCTGAGGCATCACTCCAGCCTTTCCAAAGGTCATGCGCCCAAAACTCAACCCAGTGCCTGCCTGCACCCCCATGTTACTCTTGGTCTCCTTTTTCTTGCACAAAACTCTGCAAACTGGCAGGAAAGGCTGGCTGGGAAGAGCAGAGCTGTAGGGTCAGGCTGGGGATGGGGGCTGCACTGCTCTGTGGCTCAGGCAAGCACCACAGCTGCTGTCAGGGGGATGTCCAGACATGGGGCTCCTGTTTTCTTTGCCATATAAATTTCAAGTAGAATCTGCCAGTTTGTCCCCCTGCTGGACCATGGCAGCCCCTCAGTGCACGTTTCCCCAAGGAATCCCAGGTGCTGCCTGGCCAGAGCCCTCAGCCCACGGGGGATCCTGCTGGTCAGGGTGTCCTGGACAGGGTGACACAACAGGCTGCACTTCAGCTGGCAGGAGCTGAGCTCAGGCTGTATCAGCATTAACAAATGTGGCTTTTATCAGGCCTCTCTCAGCTGGTGAACCATTTGATTAGATAAATTTCAAGTGTTTTTCCGTGGCATGACTAAGATGAGGTAGGAACTTGAAATGTTTGACCAAGTTAGGCTGACGATTGCAGCACTGAAGCTCTCCCAGAGTTACCAAAAAATACACTGACTTGGTGATAAATTAAAACCTTTCAGGTTCTTTCTCAAGCTGCAGTCTAGAGGAACAGCTGAACATAAATTTTTCTTAGTTCTTGTTCTGTATTTACTGATTTAATAATTTTTCCATGGTTTGAATACTAGGTTTAGACATTTTTTACACCTCTGCACTACACACAGCATAAACATATCCTTTTGGCACACCTGAAGTGCCACAGAGATGGATCTGACAGCGAAGAGCATAGAGGAGAAGCTCATGTCCCTCTTAGTCTGTAAAGAGACACAAACAATATGAAACCCCAAATCATGAAGGAAACAATCTGAAACCCCAAAACATGAAGGGGACAATCTGAAACCCCAAAACAAGAAGGACAAAAGGCAACACTGCTACAGATATCAATGAGACTGAGAACCTCAGCACATGGTGACACCTCAGGGGCAGCGTTTTGGTGCAAGTCGCTCCTGAATGGTGGGAAACCCATTTCTGCTGCTTTTCTTGCAGTGTTCAACCAGCTACTGTTAAAAGCTGTTCTCAGCATCCTGACCAGGCTGCTCGGAAAATCCCCAGGCCCAGGGAAGAGCTGTGGGATTAAAATGACAATCTAACCCCATAACAAACATAATTGGGCTCTCAGAACTCTGCCTCTGACTGCTGCTCACTCCACATCTTGGACACCGTTCCTCCTTAAGGAAGTATGAAATTACCAGGGTTTTCTTTAAAGCAAATCTTTTATCCCGAAGCCAGGAGGGTACGAGCTGCGTGTTTCATCCTTTCATTCCTTCTCCCCACCCACTTCCTTTTCTGCTGTAGAGAAAAAAGTGAACCCTTTGTGATCTCTGCTTTCAGGAGGTTTCATCGCCCAAGCTGCTGCATGGATTATCAGTGACTTCCCAGCTAACAGATGGCTGGAAGTGACAGCAGTGCTGCAAGGAATTAAGGAAATTGTTTCCATCTCAGGGCTGGTCTCATTCACTGCGTTATGCATCTTTCAAACATTTTCCAGCCACTCAGATGAAGATTTGTGTATCATTTACGGAACGCGAACAAAATCCCTCTGAAGCAAAATTTCCAACCTCAAGGCGAGTTGTTGTTTTTGGAGTCATCACTGGGGCTTGGGCAGAGGCTTGAGAGAAATCCTATCCTCTGTAGCTGGGCCAACAGCACTGTAAACTTAAAGATGATCTGTCTTTTTCTGAGCTCAAGATTAGGCAATGAACCAGCCTCTCACTGAGCCAGCAACAGAAGTCAGAAAAACTCCTGAGTGTGGAGGGTTTTTTTGGGTAATTGTTTGTATTTGTTATTTTGACTCTTTCCTCTGGTTGGCTAAAAATTCCCTTTTGTGTGCAAGCGTGGAATATTCTCCTGTGAGAGGAGAGCTGCCAAAACCTGAATCAGTCTTTTCTTCTTCTTCTTTCATTTTTGAAAAAGAGAGACTATAAGTTAGGAAAACAGAACTGGGAAGTGCTGAGCCTTTTCAGGGCTCAGCATTTTCAGAGAGGGATCCCAAGGATGCAACTGACCCCCAGAAGGGTGGGAGTGGATGGAAAGGGAAAGCTGCAGGGCTGGGAACTGCCAAAGGTAGATTCTGCTCAAGGTTACAGTGCTAAGGGTCAGCTGTCCTTGTGTACATAATTGATGTCCCAACAGGGCTCTCAAACTGCACAGAAAAAGGAGGGGAATGTTCAGTTTGTTTTTTTATTATTATTTATCAGTTTTAAAAGGTCTTCACGGTGTGCTAAATAAAATTAAGAAAGGCATAGTAGTAACTAAAGTGACATAGACAAAGAAAAAGTCTGCATTCAGCCAAGTTCCAGCTGTGGTCTCAGGGGAGCTGTAGCTATACCCTGAAAAACATTATTTACCTCACTGTTGTTTCCTAATTTGCCTCTAGGTGGGTGCAGCTGGGAACTAAAATCTCCAAAATCGTGATATGGGTATGTCCTGACAACTTTAATTTTATTTATGTGGCAGCAATCTCCTATTAAGCAGCATTTTGCTTCAAGGCACATCTTGCCTCACCAGGATGGGAGATTTATGAGCATCTGGACTGCAGCAGGACGAAGCACCCACTTCCCAGAGGATGTACAGACATCACTCCCACCCCCTCTTTGCTCTTTGTGGTCTCCACCCTGCTCCTTCACCCTTCTGTTTTGCACAGGCATAACCTACACCAGGATTATTAGTATTTTCCCTCCTCTTCATATTCTCCTTTAAAGCTTATAAATACAGTGGGCAGGAGTGGTTGTGCCTCTGGACCACAAACCCTCCTAAATACCCTATAAAAACCACTAATTTTCAACATGAGAAAAAAGACAGTGATAGGAAAGAGAAGTAATTGTCACTGAGCTGAAAAAGGGAAATCACAGCTCACAGTGTGGTGAGCATCACTCTTTTCCATGTAACCTATCCCATGATATTTTTTTCCCCTAACACTGGGCTGTACTACACTGGTGCACCCCTGCTTTAAAAACAAAGAGAAGGGTTTTGCTTGGGAGTGTTTTTAGTTTTATTTTCTGCCAACAAGACTAGAAGCTGAGGTTTCAGTTTGCTGCAGCTGTGCTGGTGTAGCTGGAGCTGTGGCAGGAGCACCTCTGGCTGTGCCTGGCAGTGAATCCTCTCTGGGAGCCTGGAGATGCCACAGGCTGGCACTGCCCTGGCTCCTTTGGCTCGGGAGGATTTGCAAACACGTGTCCCACCAAGGCTGCAACCCCATCTTTTCCTTCTACAGATAACAGCACTGATTTAAACGTGATTTAATCAGGTGACAGCTTTTGCATCTGCTGCAGGTTCATTGAATTGACACCATTTAACAGATTTGCTTTTTGGGGACCTGTCTCAGATGCCTGTTTGAACTGACAGAAGCCAGAGATTCAACCTCCACCATGACATTAATTCTGGGATTTTCGGAGGCTTAAACAGCACCTAAGATTGCAGCTGGAGCCAGAGGTGACATCTTGCTGAATGTTCTGCTTGCCCTGCTGCAGGATGGAGCTCTGGTGTTCTCAGCACAGGGAGGACAGGGACCAGAGGAGGCTGAGGATGGTCAGGGCTGGCTCACCTCTGCTGGGAGGAAAAGCTGGGAGGGTTGGGCTGCCAGTCCAGAAGAGGAGACTCCAGGGGGACCTCAGAGCCTCTTTCGGCACCTAAAGGGGATCCAGGAGAGCTGGCGAGGGACTGGGGGCAAGAGATGGAGGGAGAGAACACAGGGAATGGCTTCCACTGCCGGAGGGCAGGGATGGATGGGAGATTGGGAAGGAATTGTTCCCTGGGAGGGTGGGGAAGCTCCGCTCCCGGTGAGCTCCGTGCGAGGGGGACACGGCAGAGCCGGGACCACAAACCGGGGTCAGCTTCGCTTGGCAGCCCCGAGACCCCCACATCCCATGGCAGCCCCGGGACCCCCAAACTCCCCATGGCAGCCCAGGACCCCAAATCTCTATGGCAGCCCCAGGACCCCAAATCCCCATGGCAGCCCCAGGACCCCAAATCCCATCGCGGCCCGGGACCCCAAACTCCCCATGGCAGCCCCAGGACCCCAAATCCCATCGCGGCCCGGGGCCCCAAACTCCCCATGGCAGCCCCAGGACCCCAAATCCCATCGTGGCCCGGGACTCCCGGCCCGTGCAGGGCCCCGAAGCACCGGCAGAGGGCGCGCTGGGGCCGCGCGGGGTGCCGGCGGATTTTGGGGGCGTTCTTTGGGATTTGGGGGTCCCTGTGTTTTATTTGGGATTTAGGGATCCCTGTGTGTTATTTGGGTATTAGGGGTCCCTGCGTGTTATTTGGGCCTTAGGGGTTCTCTGTGTTTTATTTGGGGTTTAGGGGTCCCTGTGTGTTATTTGGGGCTTAGGGATCTCTGTGTTTTATTTAGGGTTTGGGGGTCCCTGTGTGTTATTTGGGGCTTAGGGATCTCTGTGTTTTATTTATTTCCACGATCCCAGGTTGCTCCAAACCCCGTACAACCTGGCCTTGGACACTTCCAGGGAGGGGCAGCCACAGTTTCTCTGGGCAACCTGTGCCAGAGCCTCACAACTCTCAGAGAAAGCAAACAAATCCCATTCCTTCCCCCCTTCTCCAGGAAGAAGGAGTTGTGGTGGCATAGACCCAGATATGACATTTTTTTGTGGCCACCAAGGCAGCAGTCCCAGTGAAAATTACCTGAACTTTCTACTTGTGCTCATGACCCTGATTCTCTGACATTTTTGGTGGCACTGAGAAGAGCTGATATCATGGATATGCTTTTCATTGACTTGCAAACACTGTCCTGATTTTAGTGGAGATTGCCCTGTATAATCTCAGGCTTTTGCAGCTCAGCTGGTCCCCAGGAAGGAACACCTGATGAGGGCAGAGGGACAAAAACGTGGCACCCCTGAGCCTGCTGAGGTACCTGAGTGAGCATGGGAAGCTCCCTTGCTGTCCCTGTGCTTCCGTGTGGCTCACCTGCACAGTTTGCAGCTCAGGCACTGAACACAGACAAAATGAATGTATCTGTGAGTGAATCAGACCATTTCTGTACCCACCTTGTTTATGACATTTAATTTGATTTTTGCCATGGTTTTCCTGCCCCCTGGATGCTCGGCTGTGGATTTGCTAATGCCTCCCTGTGCTTTTGAAGCTGCCATGGGATGAAGGTGGGTAGGTGAGGCACTTTGGGCTTCTGGAATAACCACACTGGCTTGACGTGTCCCAAACACGTGGCAGTGTCAGCACTGGGACTGTGCTCCCCTTTGGTTTCCAGAATTAAGAGGGAGGGGGCTGCTTTAGTGCCTTAAAGAGCACTTTTCTTGGAGATGTGCGATGGTGTTAAAGCGCCACAAAGTGCCCCGGGGCTCAGCAGGTCCAGGAGGACTCGTCCCTGACACTGCGAGCAGGGACAAGGACACCCCGAGGGAACAGCACATTCCCCGGGTTCCAGCCGCCCCGCCGGGAAGCTCAGAAACCTGGGCTCAAAATCAGGAAAAGAAACAAAGAAACGAAAGCCCCGAGAGCCGTGCCCTGGGGCATGCAGCTGCAAACTTCCCAAATCCACAGCTGCTTTGCTCTGTGACAGAAGGGTGGCACCTGCTGCTCACCTGGCAGAGTTTGCACGGCAGGAGAGCCGAGTGTAAATCAGGGTGTAAATCAGAGTGTAAATCAGAATATTCATCACAACACCCGTGGCATTGCTCCCAAATCACCTTCACGTGTGCTGAGAAATGCGAGTCCTGCCCTCCTGCAGCTCTGCCCTTTCCCTCCCATGAAGGGAGCAGCAGTTACATTTTTTTATTCTTTTTCCCTCTCTTCTTTAGCAGCCACTTCCAATATTCATTTAATCCCTTTTCTGTACTCCAATCTACAAATGATTTCAAGAAGAATCAGAAGCAGTGACAGATGTAACTGTGGCCAGAGCTAGTCTCAGGGAGTGTTTGCTTCACGTTTCAAGCTGGTGATTGTGACTAAAATCTCACTATCTGGGCCACGAGCCTCTGCTGAAAATCCCATAGCAAACGTGCCACGTGAGGCAGGCGTTTGACATTTGCAAATGGGTGCCATCTGTTTCTCCTTTTAAGAGTATTAACTGTCTAAGAAGGGAAAAGAGACGCATGAAACCTGGTCTGAGGTCAAAAGACTGTGAGTGAGATCAGGGGTTTCTGACTGAAAAGTAAAATGGGGATAGATTCACCTTCCCCCCACACAGCTCTTCTTGGCAAGTGGAGGGGAGATAATGGCTCCAGATTTGGGGCAACTCGGATGCACAGGCAATCATACAGCCCAGACTTCTTTTTAGGGCCAGACCAAGGCCTTTTCTAAATGAGGAGCTGAGTAACATCAGAAGACAAAATTTTGACTCAGCTTTTTGCAATTCTACTTCTGCTCCCACCCCCAACCCCTGGAACAGGGACCAGGGCCCTGCTCTGTGCCAGAACAGCTCATTGTTTCTCTTTTCATGGCTCACTTTGCTCCCGTGGCCAGCAGCAATGGGGTTGGTGCGTTTACTCTCACCTTTCCCACTCCTGGGCTGTCTCAGAGCCCTGGGCTGTCAGAGGAACTCCAGCTCTGCTTGGCTGTCCTGCAATCCCACCTGGCTCTGGCTTATCAGGGGTTTGGGGCTGACTTCTCTGTCTGTTCTCAGGTGTTACAGGCCAGCATTTATCCCAGTTTCACAAGAACTCCCCGCAGTTTAAAGGCTTCACATCACACGTGGTCCAGGATGGCTGGCTGGAGGGAAGGCTGCTCTGTAGGCACTAAGGCAGCTCCGAGAGGATCTGCTGAGCTCTGGGTGCTGTAGCAGGACTGTTGCTGGTGTCCTGGCAGACTCTGGACTGTTTCTAGCACAGGACAGTGTGCTGGAGCAGTGCCATCCCTTGAACAGCACAGAGGAAGAGATTTGCTGTGCAATTCCCTTTGTTCTTGCTGTCAGTGTTTGTTCTTGTTTGCTTATACACTCATTCTTACAGGAGAGCATCCTTCTGGGTTTTGATGCAGGCTGTACACGTCTTGAGTGCCTTATCTGACATGAGGGGTGTGACTGTCCCCTAAAATATCCAAAAATTCTTTTTAAAATAATCTAAAGGTTGGTAGATAAGGTGGGTAACCAGTGAAGCCTACACATCACTGCAAATCATGTTTCCTTTCACTGGAGGATCACAGGATAATGCCAAGTCGTGTGCTAAACAGGATGGAGAGTTTTGCTGAAGAGAGAACTGTCTTGGCCCCGCTGCATGCAGTCATGACACGGCACAAGGAGGAGCACGGAAAAGAACAAAACTCCAGTTTCAGACTGCGGGAGCAGAATCAGAAGCTCCCATCAGAGCAGGGACTGTTTTTTCCCAGCCCCGCGAAGTCACCCATTGTGTGTCGCGCTCGCACGCTCGTCGAGCACAATGCGCAGTTACAAGCGAAAAGCTGCTGGTGTCTCACTTGAACCAGGGAAAGGCTTTCGGGGGCCAGCAGGGTTTTGGTGAGGAGAGGTTTTGGGCTGCAGGTTTAAATGGAAAGAGGGAACCCTTTACATGGGGACAGCTGTTTCACACAGTTCTCGTTTGTCTGAGCCGAGTGTGGGCAGCGCCGCGAGTGCCTTGGTGTGTGAAACAGAGGAGCTCTGTCGCCAGTGAAATCAGTGTTGTTGTTGTGCTGTTGCTGTGTTTTCTCTCCCCCTGGGCAGGGGAAGGCACGTTCTGCACCCCGGATCGCTCTGTCTCTACACGCCTGGAGGCATTTACACCTGGAGGCAGTGACCTGGTCTGAAGACAAAACTCACAGGCAAAACTCCTCTCCTGCTCGTCTGCAGGGACTTGCTGATCCAGGTTTGCCTGGAACATGTTCCCCAAACAACTGTGGCTCAAGGACTATCTGAAAAATTTTGGAAGGATGACTAGTAAAAAAATTAATTTTTTTCCCGTGCCAAATGGGACAAGGAAAGCCTTCTTTGCCAGGAAATCTTTTTGATGCTTTAAAAAATTTTTCTCAGGTACTCCTAGCAAGGCCATGTTGTATTTCTATACGAAGGTGCCATTATGTATACAACAGCACTGCAAACCATCAGGGCTGCAGCAGGGATGACTCACAGCTCCATTACTTTGTGAGCATCGTGACATCTCTACATGCAAATTGCTACTGCCAGCCTCATATCTGAATCTGTGTGTGGCTCACAGAGAGCTGTGGACACAGACCCTGACCCGTGACACCGGTGGGGGTGCAGCTGCCATGGCCACTCACACGGAGAGTTTTGTTCTCTGCCTGAGAAGTGTTTGACCCTCAAATGAAAAAATGGCAGAGCAGATAAAAAAGGAGTGTTGCACCTTTGCAGCTGGACAGTGAAGGGCTGGGTGGAAGTGTGTCCTGTCCCACTCCTGAGCTGCTGCTCCTGCAGCCAGCAGAGTGCTGCTGTTGAGGGCCCTGCCCTGAGCCTGCCCTGCTGCCTTCTGCCAGAGAGCCTAAAGCACTAACCCAAATCCAGCTGATGGTCTCATGGATCACATCCAAAGCTCTTCAGCTCACAGCCAGGGCTCTGAATACATGCATGCAAGTGTTTGTGGATACCCTGGGTTGATAAGGATCTCTAGCTCATCCAGGGCACCCGCAAATATTTGCATGGATGTGTTCAAAGTGGGCAAACATTTATGAATACCTCGAATAAGTGAGAAGCCCTGGAGGGTGAGGGGATTGCAAATCCCATCTGTGTTCCTTCCACAAGCAGTGAGCACAGTAATTACTCCAGGGTGTGTGATGGAGAAGAGGCCATTCATCCCTCAGTGCCAAAGCTCTGTGTGCAAGCTGGCCCCAGTGAGGCCCTGAATGGAGGTGCTGCCCTCCCTGTGAAAGGAGGTGTCCCCTGCCATGGGGACAAAAAGGAGCCCTGTGCTGCCAGAGCTTATGACGTGCCAACTGTTGCAACTACATGCATTTATCTTTTTCCAGCAAATGATACCACCAAGGTATCTCCAAATCAAAACCGTGGAGCTGCCTCCCTGGCTGCCCTTCCTCTGCCATGCATGGGCTGAAAGCTGTTCAGGGCAGCTATGGCTTCTTGCTGGGAACATTTGCTCAGCTTTGGCTGAGAGGAATCCTGCTGTTTCCACCATCTCTTGCCAAACTTGCACTGGTGCTGGGCTGTTTGAAGGCAGAGCACCCCTCTCCTGACACAAACAGCCAGGCAGTTCGGGTCTCCTCGGATCTCCAGGGCTGTAGCCTCCAGCCACACCGAGGAAGCCAAGAGGCATAGGATTTTTTGGGAGGAATTTCTTACTGCAGCTTCCTACACTGTCTCTCCTAAACTGTTTGTTCATTGTGTTGCCTTAATTCACCCCTCGCCTTGGTGCATGTTTTGGTGTCAGGGATGCCTGTCAGTCACGAGGGCAGTGATCTGCTGCCCCAAATAGGCAGAGTGACGCCTCCTGCGTGTGGCTGCTGATCCTCTCTAATTGCTGCCGCGTCAGCAGCCACATCAGGCTGTCTGGGATGACGGTGGGACACTCTGTAATCCCTGCAAATTCCCCTCTCACCTGAGCCCTTTGCGTTCTTGGCTCAGATTTGTCGACCTTCTGTGAAGGGCTTTCAGAGGATAAAAGCAGCATTAATGTTTGAGGGTCTCAGAGCTCAGCCAAGGCATCCCCTGCCCGTGGTACTGCTGGAGCTGTTCGTGCTGTGCCTGCTGGGACCAGCTGATGCAGTAGAGGAGAACTGGGAGGGAGAGTCACTCTGGAATTCACACTGCTTCCAAACTCCCCTGGATCCTGCTGAAATGGAAGGACCTGCCTCGACGCTGTGCCTGAGAACTTGCTACATAAAACACTGCAAACTGCTGGGAATCACTGAAAATCCACCCGAGCTGGGGCAACGCCCTCTCTCCAGGAGCTGCAGGTGCTCTCGTAGGATTGTCAAACAAGAGTTGCCAAGCAGTGCCAGAAAGTGTGCCCTGCCCATCATCCCAGAATATCCAGGCTTCCAGGATGTCAAGGTTTGCATGCCAAAACTCTCTTTGCAATATATGGTGACTGCTACCTATTCTTCTGCAGGATGAATAGTTCCCTTATGCTCTGGAAAGCTGATGTTTGATATGATAATGAAATCTGAGCTGTGGTTGGGTGTAGAAAAACTTAACTTGAAAGGCTTTTATTCTGCTACATTTTAAAAGCTGATTATTATTTTTAGGTTGATTTTGTTTTTTAAACCATTTTTAAAAGTTTGGGTTAGGAAGACTGCTTTGGTCAGGTTTAAGTGTTCAGTTACCTAACTTACTCCAAAAGTACAACCACTCTAGGCAGGGACATCAGATTTGCTGGGTCCCCTCCAGAATGAAGTGTGATGGAATAGTGGGAGATCAAAAACTTGATTGCTTTTCAGTTTACATGGCATGTCCAACCCACTATTTCTCATTTGAGCTCAATGTTGCTCATTCATTACGAGCAGGCAGCGTGCCAGGGGCTGATGATGGAGTGCCCTACTGAGACATTGCTGGGCTCTCAAACCAGATTTGTGGCTGGACCCTTAGCAAAGATCTAGACTTAATTAGAGCTTGTCAAAAACTGCATGAGTGATGGCTTTTTTTTTTTATATATATACCAAAGGCATTGTCAAGCATAATAAATGATTGCAAAATGTTCCACGACCCCGCTGTGGCTGTCATCTACATACAGTATAGTCTTTCTTTTTATTGATTAGAAACAGTAATATAATATAAACCAGTTCTTCTCTCAAGCCAGACTGCTAAGGTTTTCAGAGAAAAAGCCATGGTCTGGCCTAACTTGCTGTACAGAAACCAGCTGTTGCTCCTGGTAGCTTGAGACAGGCCAGGGTGTCTTGGAGTACCTGTGAGAAAGGTGGAGATGGCAGAGCAGGGACTTTGAAAACCCAGAGGACATTAAACTCTGGAAAGGCAACCTTTTACATGGTGAGTTTCTGCCAAAATTTTATCTCCCAGTCCATAAAAGAACTTATCACATGGATGTTCCCCTGAAATCAACCTAAAGATGCCCAAGTGTATCCATGGGGGCTGGACCAGGTCTTTCTTTACTCTTTAAATAATCTGAGTTTTAATTTGTCTGGTTAGAAAGAAGAGAGGCATCCTGCAATGGGAAAAGAGGAGAAAAAATTATGCATATTGATGATGATTATGATGATGATAATAATAATAAACTTCATAGTTTTAAGATGTAGAAATATATTGAATGTGAAAATTGCAATTCTTGTAAAAATACACTGAGTTCAGCAGTTACCTGGGATTAAAGAAGGGGTGAGGGGAATGAATCTCTTAGAAGTAGGGTCAATTTCTGCCTTGGGAAACAGCAGCTACAAGATAATGGGATTTGAAAAAGATAAACCTAAAGTTCTGTCAATACAGATAAGTGAGAAGTTGTTTCAAAAAGTTAGATTTTCACAGAGACAACACAAAATTGTGGCAGTGCATCACAGTCAGCTGGAGGTAAAGATGCCCAGCATTAACCTCAGCCCCCTGGACTTCTGTTCCAGAGAGGGATTGATAACAAACTGCTTGGCCAAAGGCAATTTGGATTAAGAATCTCAAACACTGTTTATGTACTCAAACAGTTCTTTATGGAATCTTATACCTTAGATCCTATTTCTATTTAAGCCAACATATTTTAATTCAAATTTCCTTCTTCCTTCTGCCCCCAACCCTGCCTCTCCCTCCACCTCTATTTAAAACAGTTATCAAAAAGTTACTTGGGAAATCATGCCTTCAACCAAATTTTCCAGGACCTGGAAAGAGGGAAGAACTCCTCACCACAAGCCAGTAATTTCCCAAGGAGAGGCTCGCTTGCCCATTGCCTGGGGAGCTGCTCAGGAGACTGCCTCAAAGGCCACCAGCCCACCAGCCCTGGCTTCCAGGACAAACCTTTGCAGGAGTATTTCAACGAGAGGCTGATGGAGCTGGGCAGCTACGGGAGCAAGAGGTGCAGCAGGAGAGCAAAGGGGTTTGCAGAGAAGAGCCCGAGCCCCTTGCTGGCGCTCAGGGCGCCGCGGCGCAGGAGCAGCTGCGGCGCCGTGCTGGTGATGGGCCATGGCAAGGAGGGAGAGGAGCCCTGCAGCTCTGCAAACCAGCACAGCAAGAGGGGGATGGAGTGCAAGGCTCAAAAGGAAATCCACAACGTCCTAAAGCTGTACACTGCTGACTTCTTGGACCTTTTGACAACGCCCATCGCTGCTCCTCTAGAAGCGTTCGTGCAAAAGAAGTGATACTGGAGCTGGTTATGGATTTTTGTGCAGTCCTGGAAGAATTGTTCCTGTTCTGCACCACTCTGATTTTCACCCATATATATCAGTTCCCTCTGACGCAGAAAGGTGCTTGTTTTGAGATTGTTCTTGATTAACATTGCATATATTTGTTTTCAATTATTTCCTGGAAAGAGTCAGCATGATTGAGCCATAGGTGCAGCTTATAGCAGTGTTGTAAATACCTGCATGTATTACTAGAATACTTAAGTTGCCTTCAAAAAAGGTGATTAGTGCCAGAGGAGTAGCTTGTTTCCTGCTGTGCAGTTTGTGTTAATTAATCTGAGGAAAGGCTGTTGTATTCTGCCTCGTTATTTTCCTTGTTTTAAGCCTCTTGCTTTCATCATGTCACTGTGGCCCAACTAATTTATGTTCTTACTGCGACTTATTTCTGACACAGATGCAAATAGTTGATGAGAAATTACTGATTTTCAGTCATTGCCACATGTAATCACGAGGTGGATCACTGCAAGAAGCTGATGCATGAAGAAGCAAACGCAGACATAAGATCTACTTTTAAATATGATCAACCATTATGGTTTTATTTGCAGACTCAAAATTCCTTGATTCAAAAACCACCACAAGGGCAAAGAGGAAAAAATGCTGGATGTAAGTTAGAATGATGGAATTAAGTATGAAACGAGGCTCCTTCCCTCTTTCCTTCTGTAAATACAAGAACCACATAGGGAATTCCTAATGTAATCTGAACTTCAAATTGTTTATTGTATTTTAATGTTTATCGTGGTCATGTAAGTATAAAATGTCAGCTGCAGCTGAATCTTTTTACTATGGGAAATGTCAATGTTTAATTCCACAGTGAATATCAGACCCAAAATGAAGCAATGATTTTAAGCTTCCAGAAGGATCTATTACTGCCTGTGGTATCATCAGCAATAAATCCCTCATTATAGTTGTGGTTTGAATTGATGTTTCTCTCTTTGCTTTCAGACTTGTTTTAATGTGAGTTAACAAGCAAACCATGCCCCTGGCTATACCCAACCCCTCCCAGGACTGGCTCTTTCCCATCACTTTTCCCTCCTTGTTCCTCCCGTTTCTTCAGCCCTGGTGAAACTTGCCCCAAGTTGTCTTGTCCCTTCTGCAGGTCACATTTTCCTTCTTCCCAACACCTACTGGCAGAAAGATTTCTTCTGCATTGCCTCCCCAGCTCTTGGGCCTCATGTTTGTGTTTTTCAGCCTTTCAAGATACAAAGAAAGGGGAGGGCAGATTAAGGAACTTTTCACATCCCTCTGCCACTTCCCTCAGGAAACAACCAAGAGTTTCTCCCCAAAAAAGGGAAGGGAAACATATAAGACTCATACTACATCCTTTTCCCCATCCTGGGATCAAGAAAATCTAAGGGAAGTGAGATAGGATACTGAGAGCTCTCAGTCTTTTTTGTGTGGGAGAAAACACTAAATATTTAGGCCAAATGAATTTTTCTGAATTCCCAATTGCCTTCCTGCTGCAAATGGAGGGAGCAGCCAATTAGGTGAGATTTTCCCTGCAGGAAAATATCTTTATTTTTATATATTTTTTTTAAAGATTTAAATGGAAGTCTGAAACTCATAATGTATTAGCAGATGCCATTGAAGGGATGCATCTGGTTTTCATTGTGAGTTTGCCGGAGGTTAGCTTCTCCTCTAGGAGTGGATGCATAATAATAACATGGTATTATGTGAGGGCATAATAATAACAGTGCATGAAGGGAAAGGAACACTATTAATGGGACACAGGCAACCTTAATTCTTTCATTTCTTGAACATGTGGCTTTGCACACTTGAATGTGTCCTTTTGAAGTTTGGTTTTGCAAGTCATTTCCGATCTACGAGCTTTTCAGAAAAGGGAAACTGCCTGCCTTTTTGCTCCTGATATTTTAATGACTGTCACACTGCAAAATCCCCAGATTAGCAGGTCTGGAGCATCCTGAGCCTCTCTGCAGACCTCTGCCATTTAAATTAACAGAGGCATGTGGAGACTTGCACTGTTACGGTGTGACTGACATTTGCTGACAGCAAAGGAAAACAAAGCTTCCTTAAGAAAAAAATTAGAAGCAATAAACTAATCAAAAATATGAAAAATAGTAAATTAAAAATAAACCAGAAAACCAGGTATTTTCTTATCTGAAAGAGTGGTGAGGCATTGGAATGGGTGAGAGGTTGAGTCCCTGGAAATGTTCCAGAAATGACTTAATGCTATGTGGACAAGGTGGGGTTTGGTCAAATGTTTGACCTGATGATCTAGGAAGTCTTTTCCAGCCTTAATGATTCTATGGGTCTGTGATTTACCCAAGCATCTGTAAATGGGCTACTCAAGCTGCTCAGCCTCTGGGCAGTTCCTCTTCTCCACTCAAGACAATTCAGAGCATCACTTTTTAATAGGACATATTTAAATTTTATTTTTTACTTTTACTGCGTACCAAATGTGAAACAGAATTTTGAAACCCCAAAAAATAGACTCTGACTTGGCAGAAACTTGTAATGTTTCCTCCCCCAGAAGGACCCCACAGACCTGAAATTTCACAGTCAGGCCCATTTATGGTATTTTTCATCTGTAAAGCACCCTGAGGAATTAAAAAAGTTGACGTGCCTTTTAAATTGGATTTCCTTCAAAATAGTGTCATGACTTTCCTCTGAGAAGCTGCACATCCCATGTCAGAGATAGTGGAAAAGTCTAAGAAGACTAGATCTCCCAGGAGGGAACATGTCTAGATGTTGCTGCACAGAAAAGACATGAAGTTATAGAGAGGGAAAAAAAAACCAACCCAACAAAACACCAAGAGCTGCTAAGAGAAGAAATAAAATTCCATCTCACAGCCTCTCAGATTGTTAAAACCTTGTGAAAAAATGGCTTGGGTTTATTTGGAAAGTGATAATATGCATGACCTGAATTTATATAGTCTATTACCTTGGGTTTTACTGAGTTTAGCTGTTGGATGTAGCTGCTCCTTTCATGCAGATAATCTGTTTTCTCAGTGTTCTTCTGTGAAACTTGATGCAGACACTGCTTGCCATTAGTAGTCTCATAAAAATATTCTTTATGCCTCTGAAAAGTTCTTCCTTCTCCTCTTACAGAAAAAGCAGTGCATCATCACTTTCCTGCTGGTGATTTTGCAGCCACCCTTTATCTCTGTTTTGGATCTCCCTGTGTGGAACACTGCACAGCACCCTTGGTTGTTGCTTTCCTTCTGTAAATATATTCTGTCTGTCTGACTGGAGCTTAGGCAGAGTAGGGGCTCATAAATCAGGCAGTGCTCACTTCACTTGAAAGCAGAGCTCATGCCTTCTGAACCCTGTGTCCCTGCTGGGATTTTGTCACCCCCTCCCTGAATTTACCCCTCAGGCTGCAAAAATTGTGTTGGCTGCTGGTGCAGAGGGAGGCTGGGGAGGTGAGGGTGGGAGGCAGAGGAGGGGAGGAGGTCTCAGGGCAAACACAGCCTGAGGAGAAGCAGAACCTGCACAAAATCAGGTATAACCTCAGGTTGGTTCGTGGGTCCCTCAGCCTCTGTGAAGATGTGGTGGGACAGAAAACACAAACCACACGAAGCCACAAAGGCACCCAGGAGGAGATGGGCTGCACCCATTCCCACTGCAACTATCTTCAGGATCCAAAGGACATGAGGAATCTCTCTTTGATTAGGTGCCTCATTTAAAGCAAAACATATAGTTTTCATGTATTTAAATTAAGGAATTTATTAAAAAAAAAGCCAAAAAACCCAATCAAAACAGTGGTTTGATCTAAATACAGCAGCACTGTGACATTACTAGGACATCATGTACGAAGAATCCAAGCAGCCATAGAACACAGAAGCCTTTATCTTCAGTAACAATCTCAAAATGAAACTAGCTTCATCAAACAATGTTAAAGATCTCCCTGGAAAGAGAAACAAAACCAAACAGACCCTCCCCACCCCTAACCCTTTGGATATTAGAATGACTTTTTTTTTGTACAATATCAACAGCCACTAGCTCTTCTAATTGAGAACACTTGCTTTAATTTATTACAAAAATGATCTGTTGACTCAGTTATGAAAGACAACTTTTAACATTGCTTTAGAAGTGTCTGCTCCTCTTATAGACTACAGTATTAGAAGTGCTTAAAAACATTTACTCCTGGATATGCTCTTGAAATTCAATCAGAAGGATATTCTGTGTGTGTTTATATACCAAATATGATTTTTAATTTTTAAAGCAGGTGAAAAGACTAACCCTAATATGAAACTGCAATTTTACAATTTAATTATTAGTCAGATATGGGCAACCACATGATAGTTCATGAAATCTTTAGGTATATCTACATTGCTCAGAAACACAAAATAAAGTTTTTACAGCTTTCAGTTTCAAAAGGCTAAAATGTTCAGTCTTTTAGAAGAGTGTCCAGTGTTTAAGAGAAATGCAATTAAGGGAGACCGCATTCAATACACATGAAACAACTCATTTGAGCTTGCTAATTAACACATCTACCAGCTGCATGTGGGGTGATGAGAAAGGAAAACACATTTGCCATCCAGCCACCACCTGAGATGTTTCTTCTCTGGCAGTGAATCTTCTCTACAGGACCACTCCAGAAATCCTGGAGTTCCCACTGACCCCAGG
Organism: Irena cyanogastra; assembly: GCA_013397155.1. Taxonomy (NCBI): domain Eukaryota; kingdom Metazoa; phylum Chordata; class Aves; order Passeriformes; family Irenidae; genus Irena; species Irena cyanogastra. Next base: position 162,170 of record VWZV01010933.1, on the reverse strand, counting down.
CATGCTGCCTCTTTTGCTTCCAGACCCAGTCTGCCACAGATCCACGTTTGGGACTTCACAGAGCACCTCACTCAGTGGGTGCCTAGGGAATCCTTTGCAGGCTTGGCCAAAAAAGTTGAACCAGTGAATGTTATTTTGTTCTCTTCCTCATAACTATTTATCTCCGTTCGGAAACAGAGGAAGTGTTTCCAACTGAATGCCACAATTACTGGCCAGCTCTTCAGCAAGAAATGAATACTTAAAACACTTGCACTGTCACCTCTTTGTCTGCTGGAGATGTCTTACAGAAGTGCAGTTTGTTCTGTTTCAGTGTCTCTAAGGAACTAAGACAAACCAATAATAAAAAGAGTCCTAATTTAGGAGAGTCGTCTCACTAGCCATGTAAATAAAGAGCAGCTACACTAAGCCTATTTCATTTAAATAATAATACAAAGAGTTGATACTGATCTGGTTTATGCACAGACTCCAAAGTGCTTTCCATGACAGACAGAGAGCATCCCTCCATGTTTGGGAATGGGAAAACAAAATTGCACAGAGGTTTGCCCAGGGCAGGGAAGAAAAACACAATCAGAATAGGAATACAAACCATCACTCCTGGCTCCAGTACATAAAGCAAGGAGAATACATATGTGCCAGCAGTAATATTCATGTTAATGAATAGGCAGCAATCTGTTTAAAATTGTTTCTTTCATAAAGCCCATTTGCCAGTACACCAGCTTAGCTGATCCAACTGCAGCAGATTGTATTTGTATTATCACAGAGACATTTGGGGGAGGTCAGCCCATAATACTGTAGCATATTGTTGGCTTTCACCTTCTTTGATGACATTTTTTATTTTCCCTAAAGGACATAATTAAAAAATCTCTGAACCAATTTCTTTATCTTTTCAGTTTTTGCATTTATGGGCAATTATTACCAGCCAGCACTCCAGTATTATTTAGTATAAAAGGAAGTGTGTCCTGCCCAGCACACAGAAGAGAAGAGATGTTTTAAACTGATGCAGACTTTCTCTTAACTTTAGCATGAGGGTGTTAGTAATTATTCTCCTTACTCTAAATCTTTACCATTATTTTAAGTTAAAGGTCATATTTGTGAAAGGCTGGAGATAGACAACTCTGGAATCTCTTGATTTTCACGGAGCCACTGAACAGACTGACTCTTGCAAAATTCACTGCCAAATGAACCTCCCTGCAGCCTGAGACAGACTGGGACCATCCTTGGGCAGGAGAGCCTTTAGGTATGGACTTCTAGAGCTCCTGTAGGCTTCCACATGATGGAATATGAGCCACATGCCAAGAGACAGAAAGGATGTTCTTCCAAAGAAAAATCCAGTCTTTCCAAGATTGTATGGGAAATGCCTGACAAATGATCTCCTCTGCACTGAGGAACTTAAGTGAATATGACAAATATTAACTGAACAAAACAATGATCACACCTAATTGTGGAGCAGGGGTGAAAACACCAACATCTTGCTCACAATGGAGCCAGTTCCTGCTCCATGGACATTGGTGAGAAGCAGCAGCTGTGCTGTAGGGTTGTGCATTTATTGCTCCTCCAGAAAAACCTGTGCAGGGAGCTCCTGGCTGGGGCTGGGATACACAGACCTGCGTGATGCTGCCCATGCAGGCTGGGGAGATTCCTACTTGCTTCATCCAGCTGTCCCCTCTGACCTTCAGAGGGACAATTTGAACCATGGGCCAGACCCTTGTGTGTGCAATCCCAGGTCACTGAAGGAACTCTGACCAGCACATGATGACCCCAAGGAAGAACAGCAGTGTGGTGCCACTGCACACCTGATGAAGATTCACACAATGTGGGACTTGACACACTCAGAGCTCACAGCTGGTGTGTCTTCCTCACCCTGCCTGTGGTTTTACCAGTAATGCAGGTTCATTTCCTATTGGTTTTTTCAGTTGAGGGATGGCCACAGAAAAAGATCAACTGGATTTGAAATGCGAGCAAAGAATTCAAGCTGGATCCTGATGTTTGGGTGAATGACCTTAAGAATCAGTGTCTTCAAATCAGGTGCTTTACTGGGTCAGCCAAGTTTGAGTCCTACTGCTGATGGCACTCTCAGCTGTAGTTTCTGGGGTGACTGCAAATTGAGGTGGTATCAAGCTGTGTTTATGGAGAGCTGTTTTGTCTCTGAACTGCCACAAACCAGGAGTCCCTAATCAGGTGATGCTGTGATATTGAATTCTGCAGCTCCCTAACACTCAGTTTGATCTGCACTACCTGCTTGGTTTGATTATCTTCACACCTGTCCCAGCTTCACAAGCAGGTTTTTGTTCAGAAACAACATCTGAGTCATGGCCATTCTTGTGAAAAACCTCTTTTTAGACAATCCAGGTCAAGAGTGCACATCTAAGAGTTTGTTATTTTTTCTCTTCATTATTCCTTTGTTTAAAAAAAGCCTCACATCCCACAGTGGGGAAAAATGCTACCAGACTCAAGTGAACCTTGAGACACTGTAGAAAATGAATAGCAAACACCTGACTCATGAAAATCTGCCAACTAATTAGTGTTCATCAGACTACTCAACAAAGATTTAAAAATAAAAGGCATGCTTGCATAATTCAGGATCAGATTGCAAACGATTTCTGATTCTTAAAAAGAGCTAAGTTTGCTCATCTGTCTATTTAAAACAAGCAACCAAATCTGAGCATATGCATTTTTTGGAAAGAATGTGGATGGTAACTGAAGAGGAGATAAAGAAAATGAATCAGTCTGGAAAGCTATTACAGAACTACTCCTTTCTACTCCTTTGTTACGTGCAAACCCATCCCAAAACTGACCTGGAATCAAAATACTAAAAATCTTACTGCAAATGCTCTCTAAGGTTGTATGAAAAAATCACAAGTTTTCTTTCAAAGTTCCCAGTGGTTTTTAAATTTGACTCCATGGAGCCAATGGCCAAATGCCTGTGGAAGCCTGGCTGTGCAGGGCACTGCCTTGACAGGGCTTCAGCCCTGAGTTCTGAGCCCAGATTTCACCTGGTCACAGGTGAAAGTGCAAGGACTGTGCTCCTACTCCAGCTTTGAGTGCAAGGTAAGCTGAAAAAATTAAAAAAAAATCCCAACAAATGTTAGAAGCAATAAAAAAGAAACTGCAGGTTTTGTGGTTGTAGGCAAACCACAACAAGAAGATCCCTAGGACTGGTCATTAGCACTTCTGATGGATTTTAAGCCTTCCAGAGCTGGATGCTGAAAAGTTCTGCTGCCCCAGCATGGTAATACTGTTTGTAGTTTGTAGGACAGAGATACTCCAGGCATCAAATCTCTCTCTACTGGTGGTGTTTTGTGTCTCTCCCCTTCCTCTCTCACTGCTCCAAGGAGGTGGGATCCAGAGGGGCTCCATCCCAGGACTGATGCCTTCAGGTGCACACAAGCATCCTTCTTCCATGCTGCCTTGAGAATTCAGGATATCCAGCCCTAGCACAAAATCCTGCAGGTACCCAGGGAGAATGAATGCTCTCACCCTTCCAGACTTTGCATTGTCCCTAAGTTCTCACTGCCAGAGTCCTAGAGCTGCTGAGTGAGGACTGTCCTGGCTGAAAGGAGAGCAGGACAAGGCATAAATGCTGTCATTCACTGCTGTCCCTAAAACACCATCCACCACAAGTTAAGGCTGGTAGCATCTAAAAGGTATGAGACCAGCTATAATCAACATTTGCAGTTTGTTCACCAGCTTTCAGTAAGGGATTTGCTGCTATTTCTCAATACTGGGAGATGGTGAAGAATGAAAATTTTAGTCTCCACATGCCAAATTAGCAACATCTCTAAAATCCTGCATCTTCTCTAAGATTTGCAATGCCACCATCAGACATGGGAGAATGGCTGAAGCCTCATCTCCCTGTCTTGTCTCTGTCAGCTGCTCTACGCAAGTCCCTGTTCTGTCTCTCTGTCTCACAACTTCAAGCTGCTTTACTATTGTCATTCCTGTGTGTTTCTCACTCAGGGATTTGTCACCACTAACCTTCATTCTTTTCCCCCTCAGCACTGGCCACACAGAACATACACATGGCAGTCTAATGAATTTTGGCTATTAACACTCCCACTGGAACATCGCTTCCTTGGACCCTGGGGTAGCTCCACTCCTGGCTAACAGGATTTCAGACACACCAGGGTGGCTTTCAGATGTTCCTGATGTCCCAAAGGTTTAAAAAAATCAGTATAGTCTAGCCAACATTGTAAAGAGTATGGGGAACCAACACACTTTACAGAACACTTTGGGCTGTAGAGATCCTGCCTGCAGCTGTGGGCACAAAGGTTTTCCAATTCCTGTGGAAGGGAAGTAACCATATTTTTTGGTCTGGTGTTCTTGACAATTATAGTGAAATACTTGAGAAGAGCATGATCTGATGCCTGAGATACTGCTGCTGATCCTGCCTGATCCTGTTCATCCTTGTGGGGACAGAGTTTTTGTCAATGGTTAAAGGATCCTGGACAAAGAATGATGGAGCTGGAAGTTATTATTTCATACTGGCATTTTATCCAGTTGAGGATCTAATTGAGGGGATGTGTCAGGGGGTGTTTGCATGACACATGGAAGTATTTTAAGTGCAGGCACAGCCTGTAGGTTCTGCTACTGCCAAAAGCAGTTCAGATCCCACTCTGAACCTCCACAGCTCAGCTCTACAAAGCCATCACAAATCCCAGGGTTGGCACAAACCCAACTGCTGAACTTCTCTCCTGCTGCCTCTTTGATGTGGGCAGCTGTGGAAAGACCTTGGACTTTTGACTGCAGCATGGAGAATACTTTGAGTTTTGCTCTCATTTCAGCAGGTGCAGGTGTGAAGTCCTAGAAAAATAAATGGACGTTTGCTTTCCTGGTCACCTCTCCCTCAGCTTTGTTCTGTCTGTTGCTAGAAACAGCACAAACACTAGTGAAGGAAAAGAGCTTAAAACAGGGCTCCCTTTCTAACTAAAAAGCCTTTGATGGAACAACAACATAAGTGCAAATCTCAGCTGTGCTGGTCCCAAGACATCACAAACCATCAGCATAGCAAGTAGCATTTTTGAATGCATCAAAATCTTGTCTTTTAGCATTTAATGCGAGACATTACAAACTAATGAAGAGGAGAAATGTATGCAGTGTTGCTGTAAACCAAATATACAGACGTAAAATAATTAAGAATAAACTGTTCCATAAAAATGCATGTCAATAAACCCCCGTCTGATAAAGTGATTTATGAAGAATTTTCTAGAATTGCTAAAAAGAATGATTTCTCGTTTGAGGCTCTGGAAGTCTTGAGTCACATTTTGTTTCTTTTAAAAAAATGTCTTAAAACACATGGCTTTACAGCTGCTGCTTGGAAAATATACACCTCCAAAGTCTGACTTTCATTTAAATACAAATGTACAAAATGTAAACTGAGACAATAGAGAAATTTACAAAACTTTTCTTTAAAAATAATAAAGACAAAATTCAGTTCTAGTATGATGCTATTTAAATACGTGCAAGTAGTCATGTTCATTGAATTTCTATTGCAATGTTCTAAAGAGACAAATTTGATTCACACAGTCTTGAGTGCCACCTCCAAAAACAGACCTGAGTGGAAATTTCTTCTTAAAATGTGAGGCTCCACTGGAAGGAATGGATAGAAAATCTCCATTTTGGGAGATCCAGATTTTCTTTTTTTCACTCAATGGTGGAGGCTCTCTCATCCACAGTAGCTCCAGAGATTATAGTGGAAGGATGCAACATGTTGTTTCATAGGACTGAGCTGGAACTAGCTGCTTCCAGTGGAGTTTGAACTTACATGATTTGAATTTATGTGATGATTTAAACTGGCCTTTGAATTTGGAGAACTCTTTGAATTGTTCTGATGCTGTGGGAAGAGGAAGAAAATGACAATTAGATTTCCATAATATGCCGTGGTTTTATTTTTAATCCAACATTATTCATTTTACAGTACTGACTGGACTGCAAGATTCTTGCTTGAAGATCTTCAGATGCAAAATATTCTTCATTTTCCTACCTGTAGTCTCTCTAGGTCAGCAGAACCACAGCAGTTCTTGAGGAATGCAGCAAAGAAGACTCACTTGAGCTCCAGGAGCCAAACCAAAATGTCAGTATCTGCTAAATCTGACTAATACAGAGGGTACCTGCCAATGCTCAGGCATGGCTTTAACCCTACAGAAATAGACCAGTCTAAGAATGTTATTGACATTTGCAAGTGGTGCCATGGTGCCTCATGAAAGCTGCACATCACATTTTGTCTTCTTTATTGTCTTGGTTTCCTGCCACAACTATCTCCCTCAAAATGTGCATTTTCCTTTTTTTTAAAAAAAAAAACCCACATAAATCAAGAATTTTCACAAGGAACTTCTTAAAAACATAGAAGAGTTTCAAAAGGCATTTCAGCACACCACTAAAACACAGGTTGGGTAAGAAGTTTTCAACTGCTGGAAACAAAACTCATGAGCAACACTGGAACTGCTAGTGGCAAAAAAAATCACACAAGGTAGACAAAAACTTTGGGATACGGAGTAAATGTGAGAGCCAGCCCTCTCTAAGATGCACTACCTTTCTCCTAGCAGAAATATCACCAGAACAGGGCTGTGAAACCAGGCATCTACAGGAGTTTCCTGGTCTTAGCCATAGAAGATCTCACCTGTCGCTTAAATATTCTCTGTAGCAATCCTTTCTTGGGTGGCTCTGGGGGGTAGCTTTTGTTTAGGTCTGGTGAAATAGTACCATTTGGTCCAAATACATTCAGCTCCTTGAAGCACTCTGTTTCTATCATCTAGTGGAATATAGTGAAAGACAAAAAAAAAAAAAAAGGAATTATTCATCTGCACTAAATAAATTCCAGTAGTGCTAGGCTCTTCAAAGTCAGCAGTGTGTGAGGAGAGTTAAAAGTTGGATTCCTGCTGGTGTCTGCAGAGGGCAAATAGAGTGTATGAAAAACAGAGGCTGAGTCTGCTCTGCGTGTTTGTACATCAGACTTGGCAGAAGCTGCCCCACAAGACTTTCTGTTCTTTCCCTTAGCATTGTAGAGGATATCAGGCAAAGACAGGCACACTCACAAAATCCCAGTTATTAGCACCCCTCTGCCCAAGTGGATCTGCTGTTTGGTGCAGAGCTGGATTCTGAAATCCACTGTTGGCTGTGTTTTGATACAAACAGAAACACAGATCCAGATATGGAAATGCTGGAGGAGTTCAGGGTCCAGAGTTAACTGCTGCAGCTGGGACTGACTGCAGACAATGGGTGAGATCAGGGTCACCAGTGCAGGATCCTTCTCTCAAGGATTTCCAACTGAACCACAGAAGGTGCTGAGAGCTGTCGAAACACCTCTGTAGAAATCCAGGAGGAGGAAGTACAGTAGGATCCTTGCCAATTTACACAAACACACAGAGCCAACAGATACAGTCACCTGAACCTGACATCTGTGGTACATTACAGATCTTGAAAGAGGCCATTTGTAACTCATGAAAGCATTAAAGTCTGGCAAGTTATCCAGTAGCTATATATTACTGGAACATAGAGCTCCTCTTAAACTGTCTGTGTTATGGGGTTTATTGCAGTAATTTTGCTATGATACATCCTTACCTCATTTTGCCATGGAATAGACACTGATCCTGTGGAAAACTTGGAATAGAAATCGTCATCTGTTTGGTCCAGGTTAACTCCTTTCACTGTGGAGAACTGCTCAATGTCTAACACATCCTTGCAGTACACTGCTCTGGGCTATGTCAGCAGAAAAAAAGGAGAAATGACAAGAAGAAAAATATTTCTGAGTCGGACCATGTGCTTTCATTCACAGATTCAGTCAAGTGAGAATGTCTAACAAGTGTGTGTCTGCATCCTCCTTCTCCAGACTTGCTCTGCCTGCATGTTTATCATCAAAGGCTGACTTCACTTTAAGCACATTAAGCTTCCTATTCTGAAGTCCTCAAAGCATCAGTCAAAGTGGGTTTTAGTCATCCATGTACCATCTGGTTAAGAGGTGAGAGCAAAAAGGACAGAAAGAGCCAGAAAAGAAAAATGGAACCCTTCGGTAGTCTTTTCATTTAGAGAGGGAACAACAAAAAACCAGAATGTTTACGAGTGGCACGCTGGAGAGAGCTCTGAAAAGAGGCCTCAGATAGAAGTGCCCTCCTGCCCAGATAGCCGTGGAGTTTGCAGCTTAAAAGTTTAAAGGAATGTATCCTAATTGCTAAAGAAAACAGAGGAGGTTTGGCATTTTTCCATTGTTTTTATTAATAGCTCAGTTGCTGGAAGCTGCCCAGAATTACCTCTATTAACTCTTTTAACTTGGCTGCATTTCTTCAAAGAAACAGTCAAATGGCTTTGCCTTTTTGAACTACTTAATTTTCTGGGATGACAGAGACAAAACTCTTTGCAGTGATGGAACTTTCAGCTTGTACTCCAGCAGTCAGCCCCAGGGAGCAGAAAGAGCCATCAGTGGCTACCTATCACAGGCAGTGTGTGTGCCCAGAGATTTCCCATCAACAGCACAGCCACCCTTTGGTGTGCAGGGATAATTGAGGGGTGGCTTGTGGGACCAGCCTGACCTGCTGAACCCCAGCCCCTGTGGAATCCTACTGTCTGTCTGTGGTACCAGGACTGCACAGCCCAGGGGTCCAGCTGTGCAGTACTTTATTTATCTGGTTCTGAGCACTATGACCAACAAATTGACCTAATTCCTGAGAGAAGCCCTATTTGCTGAAGGCTGCATCCCTCTGCATTCCTGACAGCTACAACCCACAACATTTTTGTGGAGATGGAGTAACATAGAAGAGGATGGAGAGACGTGGTTTGGATAACAACTTCTGCCATTGGCTGTATAGCTTTGGGTGCTTCAGCTGACTTCAGTAAAGACTGGGAGATCTACGGATGAAGTGCCAAATAAATTAAATTAGGGGCAGCTCTTGAGCTCCCAATAAACAGCCATAAAAATTTATGTGCCTTTGCTTTTGCAAATATGTCTCTAAGAGGTGCCTCCTAGGCCTTACGTGCTATAGTTTTTATGCACTCTGATAGATCTCAAATTTGAACCCAGAATTTTATAATTTTCTGCATCAGAAAGAAATAGTACCTTCTCTCTTATTTCTTCCCACTAAAGCAGGTCGTAACACCACGGGCTAATTGGCAGGAATAACTAGGCTGCATAGTAAAATGTAAAGCAAAACCAGAGCAACTAAAGTAAACTTTTGTAGTGTTCAAACCACTTTGGTTTGGTTGAGCCTGCAGCAATAGGAATGGGAGCTGCCAAGATGTTACTTTCTTTAATATGTTAAAATGGCAGTGTTTACTTAGAACCATATGGGGACTTTAAGGATAGAAGCTCCAGCCAGAAAGAGAGCCCTGCAGGAGGGAAATAATCAGATAACTCTGCGCACTGGGCTAGAAATGGATACCACAAAAGGGTGGAAAAAGTTTTGTTGTTGCCAATGCAACAAAGCCTTTAGTATGTGTGAGCCTGGTGTGTAAATCTGAGTGAGGACTCAGTGTTGGGTTCTGTGCCCCAAAAAGCTCCAAATGCTCTCTCAGATCCAAGTCACCTTCTCTGCTTGAGGTGACACTTGATAGCTGAGCCTGGCTCAGACTCTCTGTAGCAGACTACTGCTCTCATGATGATCCAGTTCCACAGAGCTCTGGACTTTGTATTTCTGGCTTCACCTCTATAAACCCGTATGCACACATTTGGCTTTCACTGCTGATTGTCCCAAGCACCACCTGGTTCTGAGCACACTTATTTTCAAAGTAATACCGTGGATAAGGATTCCCAGTGCCTCCAGTGTTGCACAGGAACGCTGTGGTAAAAGGAGTGGGAATGGATCAAGCCCCAGATTACCAGCCTGCACCCACATGCCCACAGAACCCTCTCCTCTTCCTCCCAGCCTCCCCACTCCAGCCCTGCCACTTATCACACCTTCCTGGGGTAGCTGCCCATGCAGAGAGCGATGACAGCCCTGAGAGAGAGAAGTTATTTTAGAAACAAACCTCTTAAAAGAGCCCCCTGGGAGTTCTTGCTATCGTACTTACATCAGGCACAAAGGGAGGATCCAGCATTCCTGCTTCTAACCGCTTGAAATTCATGCTCTTGAAAAAGGGGTGTCTCTTCACTTCTGCTGCACCCTCCCCTTGACATCCCAGCCGCTGCTTCACGTCTTTGGTGAGGAGCTGAAACGTGCCAACAGGAATGGTGAGGGTGTCAGAAAAGCCAGAGCTCCACAAAGATATTTTTATCTCCACTCGTTTTTGAATGTGCCCATAGGGAAGTACAGAGGGGAATTGCAACTGCTGTTACTTAAAAGCTCAAGTTAAATGGATTAGGACTGCACTGTTCTACATGCTGGTGAAATCCTCAGAAAATCACCTGCTCTAAAGTATTTACAGTCAAAATAGAGACCATTTATTTTGCCTGCTTTCAGGGAACACTTTCAAGAGATCTGACATACCCTAGTAACATATAGAGATGCACATTCATAAGTTCCACATGCTTTGTCTCAGTTCTTTTGTTTTTGGTTTTTTTTTTACCTTTGTAAGAATAATTTTCCCTCAGAAGAACAGGTGCTTAGGAAAAACCAAAAATACCGAATTGTGTTTCCCTCACCCCTTCCACTACATTCTGGTGCATCACATGACACATTGAACCAACCCAACCCTTTACAGTCATGGGCTTATCTCTGCCGAACTCAAGGGGAGTTCCATCCATGGAGCCAGTGCCCAGTAATTATCTTCAGCTCTGCCTTGTCTGTTTTCAGAGAAGGGCAGTGCACAACCTCTACCTGCTACAGCAAGCCCTGCCTGTTTCCTGGGTACCCGTGATGGAGCAATGCCCACCAAGGGAACTGAGCATCTTTGGTCTATCAGACAAACAAGTCCATGAACAGAAGCACGGCGATATTTACAGGGAGACTCAACAACACCTTCCAGCTCAAGAGAGGGAGAGGGACCTTGGATAAGGGCATGTCACAAATAGACAACAGGGAATGGCTTTAAACTGAAGGAGAGCAGGTTTAGATGGGATATTAGGAAGAAATTCCTCCCTGAGAGTGACGAGGCCCTGGCACAGGGTGCCCCGAGAAGCTGTGGCTGCCCCTGGATCCCCGGAGGTGCCTAACTCCAGGCTGAACAGGGCTTGGCCTGGTCCAGTGGGAGGTGTCCCTGTCCCTGTTAGACCGGACGTGTTAAAGATCCCTTCCACACAAACCTTCCTGCGGTTCCTGAGCGCTCCTGAGCCGCTCGGCCGGTGCCGCCGGGAGGCAGCAGAGGAAAGGGCAGCGATGGCTGCCCGGGGAAGGGGCCGGGAGCGGGCCTGGGAGCGGGCCCGGGGCTGCTCCCGGGGCACGGGGCATGGCAAGGCTCCCGCCGCTCCTCCGCCGCTGTCCCCGGCTTTGCTGGCCCGCAGTCGGGCCAGAAGCAGCGCTTGGCCTGCCCGGGTGGGCTGTGCACGGTAATGGCACCGAAAGCACCAGCAAAGCCCACGGAGGGCTCGGCAGCAGGCGGGGCAGGGGCTGGGTCGGGCCCTCTGAGCTCGGGCAGGCACCGGCCCGCGGGAGCACCCCGGGAGAGTCCCCGGGAGCGACAGGTGCGGGTGATGGGATGGGAACACCTTTGGGAAGGCTGGGGAGGAGTCCCGTGTTCTCGGGAGCATCTCTGCAGGAGCAGGACCGGGAGCCAGGCAGGCTCCCCGCTGGAGATGCTGCTTCTGTGCCCAGCTCAGGGCTTCTGTGCCCAGCTCGGGGCTTGTGTGCTCAGCTCGGGGCTGGTATGCCCCAGCACCTTCTGCCTGGGCTGCTGCCTGTAGCAGCCCAGCTCAGCTACCTCATCTCACCGAGGGGGAACTTGGAAGTGGTTTGTTCCTAATGTCGTGCTGTGCTCTTTCCTCTGGTGCCTGGCTAGAGCTGGGGTTTCTTGTCCTTATCAGGGATTTACAGTGTCACAGCTCTTTAGGCTTCTCTGAACGCTCTGCTACCACTGGGCATTTCTACCATCTGGGCATTGGTGGTTTTCTTATCTGACTTCCAACAGCCACCTCAGTTGTGCTTCTGTGTTGCTGGGGCCTTATTTCCAGCCTGAGATGGCAAATGGCTTTGGCAATCCGTGTGCCCCATGGGTACAGAGGCCACCCTCCAGCCCGGCCTGAGCAAACTGCAGCAGCAGCAGCCAAGCCAGAAATGGTGGTGAAGGCGTTGGTAGACATAAGAGATTTCTGCTCAGGTCTTTCTGCCTCAGCAGCAGCAGCAGCAGGAATAGCAGGAGACTGAATGGTCAGAGGAATGGGTTTAAAGCCACTGGTGCTGGCCACAGTAGCAACTTTCAGCTTCCCAATAGCAACACCTCTTTGTTCCCCACACTTTCCTCTGCCTCTGATGCTGTCAAAGTGGTGACATCTGGGCTGAGAGATCACAAGTGGCTGATCCATAAATGCAAAAACACTTGAGGAAACATCTGTATGCCTTGCCATTCTCTGAGCAGAGAGATTCACATGTACCACATCCATCTGACTCACTGCAAAAGATGTGTCTCAGAGCACTTCTCTGGACTTGCCCTGCTAGAAGGAAAGAGGGATGCTTTGCTTTCAAATAATTGCATTAGACTTTGAGTTCTCCAGGTCCTGAGACTAGGATTTTTTTTGTGAGATTTTTTTGGGGTTTTTTTGGTTTTTTTCTTTTAATCCCAACAGTTTTATGCTCTAGCCTATTTGAAGATAATTGCTTTGGAATTTCCAGTCAGAATCAGGCTTGCTCTATTCTGGTTGGGCAAAGAAATCAAAAGTTCTTTTAATCTTTTTTTCTCATGTCAATAGGACTTTTCTCACAGTTAGAAAGAAGAATCTGAAAGCAGAAAGACCATTTGTAGTACCCATGGCTCTGATATTCTTTTGGAAATGACACCTTGGACCTTTGAGGAACAGCTGAGGAGCAAGTGGTGGTAGGAGGGGATAGATTTGGACTTGCCTGGAGATGACACAGGAGACCTCTGCAGTCTCTGCTCTCAAGTCAGCTCTGAAGGGATGAAAAGGGGGTTATTTCCCATCTCTGCAGTCTGGAGTCTGGACTTAGTGAGGAGACCAAGCTGATCTGTGAATTTGCCCTTGTCAGGCTACTGTAAGGTGTTTGGAGTGTGCGGTCAGAGAAAAGGGTAGCTGAGGACAGAAAAAGGCTGCCTGGGGATTCCTGGGTTCCTCCATGACAAACAAGGGAGTATTCAGTAACTTTAGATGCAAGAGGGAAGTTTCTGGAGCATGAATGCAGTTGGTTGTGGGTGGCTGGCCACTGCTGGCTGAAAGACACAAAAGGAAACAGGCCACTGGGAATAGGCTGGGACTGAAAGAACATGGAAAGGAGAGGATTCTCCTGGAAAACCCTGCTGCAGGGGGAGCACCTGCAATCTTTTGAGAGTGCCAGGAGAGTCACAATGGAGAAAAATATAAGAAATAAATGGAATTTGAAAAGCTGTAGATGCAGCCAGCTCTAGAGATGGCAACAGGTGAAACCAGACACTCTTCCTGGCTTCTGTTGTGGATATCAAGATATAACATGGACTAGAATATTTTCCAGAAGGGAAATCCTTCCTTTCACCAAGGAATAATGAGTCTTTCACCATTTCCTGCAGCCCCAGAAGCTTTCTGCAATAGTAAATCCATGCAGGAGCCTGAAATATGCATCCCATTTGGGAATCTGACATGGAAAAGAAAATGGAGATAACAACAGTATGTTATAAGTCATCTCTACATTTTGTTTAATTCAGCTCCAAAGGGTTTATTTAATATGAATAGAGAGCAGAACAAAAGCAACTCCATCAGGCTGATGACAAGCCCTCCCGGGACAGCTGTGCAAGGGACCCCACAGAACATAACTGAAATGTAATTCTACAGTAGAGCCTGCAGATAATTCACAGAGTTCCAAATCTGGAGATGGCCTGGGCCACCCAACCATGCATGAAGTTAATGCCAAACAGCAGAGCTGTGTGTTCTGGTGAAAAAGGCTCCAGTTGACACTGGACATTTAGGGTTTAGTTGGCAGAGTTCATGGGCAGAGCATGACTAGAACAGGACTTACAAAGAGGGTAGCAGCAGTAAAGTTCCATGAGGATCTTGATATAAAGAGCTCTCTGATACTTTCATATCACTCATTTGATCCCCACTGGGGATTCAAACTCTGCAGTGTCTGAGACTTTTTTCCATGACTTTGTTTTGCTTCCTTTACAAAAAGAAACAACTGTTGTGAGGATGCTAAAAAAAGCCAAAAGTCCCCAAAGTGCTGTTTTATCGTAATGTGATCAGTCAGTTCATATCCAGATCATGCCATGTAATAAATAATTCCAAGTTCTAAGATGTTAGTCCTAAAATTATAGGAGTAAGGAAAACAAAAAATTGCCACTCATGGAAGGAGACAAAGGGGAATGCTAAAACCATTTCTATTGACCCAGCTGATCAAGCAGTTTAAGGAATCACCTAGCTAAAGTTCAGCCCTGACACTGAAGTAAACATATTATTTATTATGTTTACTGAAGTAAACATATTATTTTAAGCAATTTTTAGAGAATAGAAAATCAATACTATGGTCAATTGCTAAATGAGAGCAGAGAGATGAAAGAGCAGTTATCCTTGGGCTATGATAAACTTTAAGGTGTCATAATGCTGATTTCCTTGGGATGAAAGCAGAAAGAAAGGATGGCAGCAGGCAGGAGTAGCTGTATGATGACAGAGCTCCTGATGGTAAGTGAAGATCAGGAAAAAATTGCTTTGAAGGAAAACAGAACTCATTTTCTTTTAATTGGTTAGGGGGGCACTTTGAAAAGGGAATGGAGATCAGAAACATGGAACAACTGAGGCTGGAAGCCACATCTGAACATGGTCTAGTCCAATCCCTCTGTTCAAAGCAGAGTTTCCTAGAGCAGGTTGTTCCAGCTGGGCTTTGGGCATCTCCAAGTTTGGAGCCTACACAGCCTCTCTGGGCAACCTGTTCCACTATTTGGCTACCCTCACTATGGAAAAATGTTTCCTAATGTTCAGAGGGAACTGAACTGCTCCTGTGCCTCAGTTTGTTTCCCTTGCTTCCTGTCCTGTTATGGGACACCAAACCAAGAGTTTGGCTCTGTCCCCTTTGCACAGTCCCACCAGAGATCCCTTGTGTAGGGAAAGTGAGAGCTTCAGGGACAAAAGGCATCAGGGAAGACAAGTCTGTGGGAAATGCAGACGAGCAGGGCACTGACAGAGTGACAGAGGAGCACAGCAATGTGGGCCCATCCAGCACTGCTGACTTGAATGCACTTCAAGGCACATCTTTGGATGCATGACTGCACTTGTCAGGGACAACATGCATGTGCATCAATGAAGCACAAGACATAACCACAACAAACACCAAGCATTTCCTAGAAAGACTGGGTTTTTTCACAGAAAAAACATACCAGGAGCAGATATGTTATATGGGAACTATGGGTTGGGGAGCTTCCCAGAAAGCCAGCTGCCCCTGTTCCTAATTATTTGTTATTCATCTCTGTTTCAGTCCAAAATGAGGTCTGATTTATGGGAAATTACTTACAAAATGAAACATGGAAATATGGGATGGATGATGATTAATGGGAGCTATGATATGTGCCTGCAAAAATGCAAAAGGGACAAACATCTAGGAGAGGAAGGTTGACGTGGGGTGACACCAGAGGGTTTTCCTATGAGTAAATGAATAAAGACAATGTATTTCCTGGTGGTGATGCTATTAGCTCATGAAGTAAGCTCTGAAGAGAAGGTTGGGCAACATGGTATGAAACATTTCTTCACTCCTGCCCTGAAGAGTCCACTAAGGGAAAGCCTTTTGTGTTGGATCTTTGAGAAGGCTCAAGTTTCATTTATGTATTGCAACTTTTTGCTTCATTTTGCAGATATGATGGGTACTTTATGACTCTTTTGTTTCCTTGTTAAGATGCTGATGCAAAGCAACAAAGTTCTGGCTTTCAATATAAAAAGCAAAAAGAAATCGAGAAAATATGTTTGAATACTGGATTAAAAAAAATCACTTGATAAAATAAATTACTTTTGGATGGGAAACCACAAATGCCATCACACTCAGTATCAGGACTCAGACTCTTCCTGCCTGATACTAATGTTCAGAAAGGGAAAGGTTATCTTTGCATCCATTAATAGTTTGCACAAACCACCTCAATAAACAGGCCATGTGATTGGACAGGAAAGCAGTAGTGATCAAGTTTTCAGGAATTATTTCTATATAGTCCAAGCTTCCCTGAGGCAGGAGAAAGAACTAGATGATGTCCTGAGGTCCCAACTCCCTGAAACCAGAGTCTCCATGGCTGGAAGATTAAAATGACCACTACAGTGTCATGACTGTCTGCTGCCCTGGAGTGTGGTAGGCCATCTACAGCACTATCCCATCAATGATACATTTAATTTTTCTCAGCTTTAAGTTCTTATGGTTGTTTTCAAAGTATATATTCATTCTGTTATGCAAGAGAAATAAAGAGTAACAAGAAGGGCTTCTATGGGTATGTCAGCCAGAAAAGGGATGTTGGACTATGTGATCTTCAAAGGTTCCTTTCAACCCAAACTATCCTGATTCTGTGCCTCAAGCACAGCAAGGTAAAATTTTTGCCTCGCGTCTCCATTTCAGTTTAACAGCAGGACAAATTCTCTGCCCCTCCAGCAGACGCTGCTCCTCACCTGGTGAGAGCTGAGATGCTGCCTGAGGAGAGAAGGCAGCCTGCTGGGGCACACGGGATGGTCTGTGAGAGCCCACGGCTGCCCCAGCTCCTCCCATGTCACCAGCACTGGGGGCTCTGCATCTCCAGCTAAGGGCAGTGAATGGCCCCAGGGCATCTATCAAGAGTGATGTCAGTTAAATGTCAGTCTTGAGCTTCATCAAGGGAGATATAGGTTGGGTATTAGGAAAAAGTTTTCACGGAAAGAGTCATAAAGTTCTGGAATGGTCTAACCATGGAGTCACCATCCCTCAATGTGTTTAAAAAAAGCCTGGATGTGGCACTAGGTGCCATGGTTGAGGTGTTGGGGCTGGGTTGGACTTGGTGATCTTGAAGGTCTCTTCCAACCTGGTGATTCTGTGAATTCTGTGAAATACCACCCCAAGGATCCAGGAATTACTTGGTGCACTGTGAGTTAATGACTTCCAGGCATGAGTCTTGGCAGTGCTACCATTATTATTTTGCAAGGAGACTTCAGTGTCTCTTCATGCAGCCAGCCAGCCAGAGTGTTGTGGATCTGCTCTTTGCTTGCCTGTTGCACAAGACATTGGTGAAACCCTCCCTACCTATTTGTTGACCTTTCCTCCCCTCCATTCTCTCTCTACCAGCAAACACAGATAGGTCATTGTCTCCAAAGGAGACTTCACTCATTAGCAAACAACACCCAGAAAAAGACCACATCCTTTGCCAAATTACAATTCAGCCTTCTAAAGATGGATGTCAACAAGACATTGATGAATTCAGACACAGCTTTGAGATTTCTCAGAGGGATTGAGGATTTCCATTGTCAGACATGGCTATTGTGCTATGAAAATGACTCCCAGCTGAAGGAGTGAGAAAACATTTTGAAGAACAGCTCAACAGTATTAAGAAAAGCTGGATACCCTGGCACCCCGGGGGAAAAGCTGCTAACAAAGTTAGTGAGATGGGCTGGGACAACATTTGAGTGTCACAATAATTTCATTGCATAATCTTTGTCCTGCTTACCCCCAGCTCCCACCAAAGACAATGGAAGCGTGGGGTTTGCAGTTCCTTGCAGGAGACAATCAGATTCTTGCATCATCGAGTCCTTTTTATTTTTTTCTACAAGGTTATAAAAGACAGAAATGCATTCTTGACTGCAAGCTAACATTCAAAGTCTCATGAGAATAGATACCGCTCCCTTGGCCATAAAACTTTGGAGAGGGCTCAGTATGACTGTGATGAATGTCATGGAGAAACAAGCCCAAATAAACATAGTTTGAATGAATAGAGAATGCAGCCATCCCATCCACAGATGAGCTTGGTTAATCCTTGTTTCTGCAGCCCCTCTATGGCACCCTGTTACTGCTCAGACCGTGCCAGACACAGCTCCTTGATGAAGCTGCCCCACTGAGCCTTCCAGCCCCTTACCATTTTACAGATGGACTTGGCCTCCTCAGAGAACTTATGGGAGTACACCTCCTCTGTCTCCAGCACTCTTCTGTCCACTTCTTCCCTCTTCACCTTCTCTTTCCTTCCACGGAACGGCGATTGCCCAGCAATCATTTCATAAATGAGACAGCCTAAGCCCCAGTAGTCAGGGCTGAGCGTGTATCTCTGGTTGTTCAACACCTCTGGAGCTGTGGAGGAGAGTCAGATGCCTCGTGGAAATGCTTGGTATTTACACAGGCAAAGCACTTAAATGCCTCGAAGTTTCATTTTGGTGACTGAATACACATGCACAGAGAATGGTGGGTAAAATACAAAAATACCTCCTGACTGCAGTTGAGGGCATTACAGGAAACACAGCACGCTGCATGCCATGGTGTTCTCTCTACATGCTACATGCCTTGTGCATGCTGCCTTCTGACTTCTCTATCAACTCAGTCCAATTAAAAAAAAAATCACGAAAGAAGTTGGATCTAAATATTAAGCAGAGACCTAATTTTAAGAGCTCCTCCAGATTTCTCCACTTAGGGAAGAAATGAAATGCAAACACACATCCTGTAAACAGGCGTGACATTTCTTCAAAAGCAAGTTCTGTCTCTTTGGTCAATTCACAGCTTTTCTTTTTCCCCTTTAAAGTAACTCCAATCCATTAATTTTGTGTTGCAACCACAGACAATGCTTCTGGGCAGATAGTCACTGTCTTGCAGGCACCCTCACCTCCATGCAGGGGTACAAACACACATCTGCACGTGCTCACAAGCACAGAGCCTTAGTGTGTATGCAAACTTACACTGAGATAACAAAATTTAGACATGACAACTGATTTGCTTGCTTTCATTAAAGTCTCCATATGGTGCAACAGTGGCTCACATCAGCTAGTTTCTATTCAGTCAAATAAGCATAAGCAATTTTTACTCCAAGAAATATGCCCACCCAGAGAATGCATGAAAATAATTACACTGAGTTTAGAAAACAGATATAGTTAAATAAGGGAGTGTAGCTTTTGATTTTTTTAAACAAATGTACAAATGGCTTTTGTGCAGCTTCCCCTGCACATAGAGGAAAGCTCAAGATGACCCTGGTCAAGATGACCATAGGTGTGGAGACTTACCCATTTTATCATAACCATGCAAATAAATTGTAACTCCTATACAAAACAGCAACTAGAAAAATCCTTTATTTTGGCACATAACCCTCCTAAGATAAATCTACACTAAAATCACTAGATTCCCAGTTGTTGTCGTCTCCCCTTTCAATTTTCTTTGCTGATTTAAGGTTATAGACCAGCCTCACTGAGAGCTGTAGAGGTCCAGCCTTTCACTTTCTTCTAATTTTCACTATCAGGATTTCTGTAGGAGTTGGTGCATGAAACTGGACCCAGCTGAATGTGAATATTTTTTGTTCTCTTTCTTAAGCTTGGCAGAAATATCTCTAAAACTCAAGTAACCTCAGCAAATTTTTAAAAAGATGAGCTGTGGAAGACTTACCCATATACCCTACTGTTCCTACTCTTCCACGGATTGATTCACCCTCGGGGATTTTAACAGCTAGACCCAAATCAGATATTCTAATATGGCCTGGAAGGAAAAAAGAAACAAAACAACACAAAGCAGATTTAATAACCTGACCCAAACTAGCCAAAAACCCACAACTGTGGTCATTGCTAAACTACTCCTGCAATTTACTGCTCGGACATTTTAAGAAAAGAGCGTTCTGAATCACTGAATTGGAGCAGTTTCATTGATATGGAAAAGAGGAATTATTAAGGGCACTACAACACAGTGAAATAAACATTAACAGTAAGGCTGCAGATTGTATTAGGTATTTCAAAACCAATGAAAAAAGGCAGAGAGAAGCAGGCTGTGGGGAAGTATCTTGAGCTGATCACAGAGGATGGATGGGCTGACACAATTCTGTAACTCTGTGATGGCTGAAGAGACTACATCTGGTCTGCAAGTCAGCACGAGATTTGATTATCGCTGCCTTCGGCAACGAACGGGTACCTGGGTTTGCATGAAACCAGACTTGGCTCAGCAGAGGATGGAAGTACTCTCAAAAATGGAGAGGGAAGCATAGATTTAGAAATTAGAACTCCCTTTGTGTTGCATCAGCCTTGCAACAAGGATGGAAAAACAACCACAGAAAGCAGAGAGCCCCAGCAATGCCGAGCTCTCGAGAACAGCCCCTGCTGAGGGCACGGCTGCTTCCTTCCATCTGTGCACTGAGCTCCAGCAGCTCACCCACCCCAGGACAGGAATATTAGTGTATGCTGAGCCTCTTAATCACTTCAGAGCATTATTTGTCTTTGTGCAATACATATCCTAAAACTAACTTAATCTACTTTACTGTGAAAGCATCTCTGTAAACCTCCGAGACTTACCATAATCATCCAGCAGGATATTTTCTGGCTTCAGATCTCTGGAAATGAAAGATAGCTGTTATGGCTATGAAGCTGGTTTTGATAACATAACCATGCAACTGCGTGAGGGCATTTATTACTTGTAATAAACCAATTGAATGTCAACTCAAACAGCAAGGAACTCCTGAAACCAACACAACCTTTTACAACTCACTTCACAGACAGACTGAAACCATATGTCTTTTTCTAAACTGGAGTTACAATTTTTCACTAAGCCAAGCTTTTAGTTTCTAATCTACCCTATAATGGACTCATCCATCTAGTCCTGTAAGCCCTGTAAATGAACCTCTATAGTCTTGTGTGTTGTAAAATCTCTCCAACATTTTCTGTTATAAAATCTTATGTTAAAAAAAAATATTTTAGGTTTTAAAATACTTTATTTACATGTGAAAATGGAAATAGCAATCTGTTGGGCTCAGATTTTCTATGTCTGGCATCTGAGTCAGATCAAATGTATGAATGTGTGTCCATGCATTTACACACATGTGCAATAATTTTGTTGAGTTTGGAAAATGCAGGGCAGAGGGGGAACTGCTGGGCCCAGATTAAGATTTTTCTTACAAGCATTTGAGAAACTCTAGTGCCTGTGTGGTTTGGAGCATTGCCATGAAAATTGGGAAGGTGGTCAATCTGATGTTGAAGATGTGCCTTTTACTGTTCCTGAAAAAAAGAAAACAAAAAAAAATCCCCAAATCTGGGCAAGGTATAAACTTCTGAAGTAAATAATCTCAGTTTTCATTTATTTAGCAGAGCCTTGGCAGATGATTCTTCTGAAAGGTTTGTCTGCACAAAACTTGCTCCACCAGCTGCTGCTTTGAGATGCTTCCCAGCCCAGACACACTGTCCCCTCCTTGACCAAGGCTGTTTTCCAAATCTCTCCAAGCCCAGCACAGCTCTGCAGCTGCTGCCATTCTTGGGCTGCTGTTGAGATGGGAGCCAGGCAGGCTCCTTCCCATCCTGCTCATCCAGAGTGGGAATGAAGGCAGCCCAGGAGATGGGACCAGAGGTGTCAGAGGGGAGAGATGTTCAGGCTGGGCAGGGAGTGTCCCAGAAGTGCCCAGGACTGGGCTGTGCTGGCTCAGGAGCCTGAATGAGGCACCAGCAGCTGGGTGAGACAGGGAAAACAGCATTGCTTCAACTCACCACATCATGCCCTGGCTTTTAACTAAGACAGTGCTTAGCCTGGTGCAAATCCAAGCACTGCTTGGCCTCTTTCTGCAAGGCCTCCTTGCATCTGTGAACCAGCTTGGTTCTGTTAACTTCCCAGCAAGAGGCATTTCTGTGCAAAGAGCAAAGAGAGGGAGTGTACCAGAGAAAGCCTTGCACCAGGGCACAGGGCAGGGCACAGAGCCTGGGCAGGAGCACACCCCACCTCTCAAGCTGTACCACTCCAATATCATGAATTTTCCTGTGTATGGAGAGGGGTATTTTACAGTTTTGACAATGCCAAGATTGGAATTTTGAAACTTGCCTTGTTTTTATTTATGATTTCAAGCAAGATCACAGAGCACTGTGACTAATCTCCTCTTCTTGCTAGCTTCAGACCTTCCTGACCTCCAAGATAAACCTCACCCAGTGCCCAGTGGTACCAAGCCTACTTTTCAAACAAACGATGCTGAAATATGTGAAGGGCAGCTGAATACTGAGGAGAAGCTGTGATTTTGTTTAACATACCACTGTGGACTTTCCCTGCCAGTCAGCAGAAGGTTTCCAATGCTGGAGCAGCATGGTCGAGGGCATGGTCTATTTATTTTTGAAAATAGGTTCTGAATCCTGTAAGAATCGTTCCCTTGAAAACTCAGCCTTCATCACTTACTTCATCTTCTGCACAGCAGTTATTAGTCCCACTTAAAACTGTAACTGGAGGCCAGTGATAAGAATCTTATGTTCAACTTGGGAAATGTTGTGTTTGAATGAGAAAATGAGAGACTCCACAAATACTCTGAGAACACCAGTCCAGTTCTTAGAGCCCTCTGCAATTCAGGGCAATTAGAGGAAGCTTTCCTCCCCTCCCAAACATCAGCTGCCATTCCTGTTTTCAGACTTCTGGTTCCTCAGGATCAAGGCTGGATTCCTTTGCACGGCCAGCACTTCTAAGGGTTCATGACTGAAACGTCCAGGAGGAATAAAACTCCCTGGTGCACACACTGACACATAAAGCTGCTTCTCAAAGGCTCAGCTTTCCATCTGTAAACTAGCCTTGCCCAAACATACTGAAACATAAACTGCTGGCACTGTGCCCAAGCTCAAAAGGCAATTGTTTGGCTGTGCAGGACAGCCTAAACAACTCAATTAATCACTTTGGACAAGGCTTTACCATGTATTTGTGCAATGCCTGGGACAATGTGAACTTGATGCTGACTGGAGCTTCCAGGCATGGACATAGTAAAAATTAAAAAAAAAAATTACATACATAAAAAAATACTTATATAAAACAAAAAAGGTTATATATATATATATATATATATAATAAACATATAAATACATAATATAAATTATGTACTATAAATGAATTATATACATATATATGTAAATAATTTGAAGAGAACCAGCAGCTTTTTACACTTGCTTGCCATGAACAAACAACCCATTGACCTTTACTAACGTGGTGCAGTTGAGAAATGTAACACAAGTGCCATGTTTGACAAGGGAATTCTGAATGAGATAAATCTGACTCTGAGCCTGGTTGTTCTCCCGGGTCACGTCTGCAGCGTGCGTCAGCAGCGGCCCAGGAGATGGGGATGCATTTTCCAACGCTGTGATTTACTCAGGAGCATTTTGTTTAGAGAAAATGAAATTAAGTCTGAAGAAGAAGTGTTTTGTGATGAATTATTCGCCTTGAGAAGGCAGTAGCATTTAGCTGCTATTTTTTATTGACCTATATAGCACTGCTCACGGGTCCCACGGCACGCTGCGCTGTTACAAATGAGGGGTCTCTGCAGATGCTCCTGACATACTGCTAGAAAATGTCACCTGCAAGGATGTAGTATCATTCATCACCAAAATGAATGTGCCATCTGGGGTGTAAAGTAGCAGCTCTTTTAAGAGTAGCATGAAAACTCCTGCTTAAGGAAGTAGGTGCCATTTCTCTCAGAGCCACGCACTATTTTATGTGGCCCGATCTGATTTGTTCTATTAGAAAATGGCATTAGTATAGCATTTTACCAGCCATGTTATGAATGCACCAGTCATTTTTTTTCAATAAAATATGATTGCGAAACACCACACTACCTCCTAAAATGTTTGAAAATGTGGTAGGAGGTTTTCTAAGGGAAAAGGAAGCCAGACACTTCACTTACGATTTGATTTTTCAATTGACATTAAACACTTAGTACCATTTTGTTCCTTGGGGAAAGAAAAAACCTCCTTCTTGGGTGAGCACCAGCTAAATCAGCATGTTATCTGTCTGCCCTATGTGTGCCAGCTAGCAAGATGCAAGGCAACCAAGTGTCAGTTTGTTAGAGATCTCCAAGGAACAACAATATTGCCACTTCTATGCATACAGGCGCATGCATCATATGTAGTACACACAGGCATATCAAATGATTTAAAGTGTGGCTTGGCTTTTAAAAATAGCATCTTATTGTCTATTAATCATTGTCCTTGGAAGTTCTTTCATCAATGTACAGGCCCTCTTCTGCTGTGAATGCCAGCAACGATGATTTCACAAGTGGGGATGATGAAGACAAACATGAACCGTTGTTTACAACTACAGTGGCTGTTGATTAAAAAAAATAAATCCTCGTGGAGTCACAAGAACTCTGTCTGCAATCTGCTTTGCTTATCCAGCCTGCCCTGGAAAAGCGCTTGTCTAGAGCTGCAAGCCAAACTGGAAGCTGAGCACTTGGGATCTGCTCTCCTGGAAGCGGCAGCGGCGGCGCCGGGCAGCGCTGTGCCCGCTGGCTGCACCCATGGATGGTGGGATGCTGCCAGCAGGATGCCTCTGTTGTGTGGCTGGGAATGGGCCCCCTTCCATGGCTGGCATGCCAGGATCACCATGATCCCATCCAGCTAATCACACTCACACCAGGGGAAATCCATGCCCTCTGTCTCAGACACCCTCTTGGGACTGCATACCCTCTGCAGTAGAAGTTTTCTCACATCTGATGTGCTGCAGCCCCTTGTGCAACATTATCTAACTAATTAAAATAGAGGCTTGGATGGGATGATCTCCATTTCATCCCAAGTAGGAGCTTGATTCCTTAATGAAATACCTTTAAAGGAACTTCCATCATTTTCTTATGTCGCCCAGTGCATGCCAAGGTAGGGTTTGGGGAGCTTTGAGCTAGTTCTGGATAATTTAGACAGGATGTATTTAGGGAAGCAACTGCTTCCTTCCATGATTACTGTATCATGCTCTATTTATACAGGGCTCTGCAAAATTTCAGCCAAAGCACTCAGGCATCTCAGCTGTACAGCACCACAATGAGAAGGGAGGAAGTAGACAATCCTTTCCCAGCCAGAAAACACATCCTAAGGCTCTAGAGAGTGCTTACCTGTACACAGTGTTTTCTCTGTGAAGGTCTTCCAAGCCACAAAGAATCTCTGCTGCATAAAACAAAGCTCTCTCCTCCTCAAAGCCTGGGTTTCCCATGTTGTAGATATGAAACTTCAGGTCACCTCCGTTCATTATGGTCAGAACTAAACACAGTGCATCCTTCGTTTCATAGGCATAGGCTAAATTCACCTAGAAAAACATTTGCAGCACAGTTGTGACAGTTCAGATGGCTGCTAAGAAGGAACTGCTAGCTTTTCACTAAAGATTTTCTCCAGAAATGGAAAAAAAAATACATTGACTGAATTTGGTATGGGCTTTCTTACAATGGCAAACATGCATTTTAAAAGTACAGAAAAATCAGATGTTAGGATTCTACAGATTAATTTACGGAATCCAGCCTATTTATCACCAGAAACCTTCAAGGCTCAGATGGCTTCAGAGGCTGGACAAACATAATAATTCCAGGCATATTTTCCCATGTATGAGAAATCTTGGTAATCAAGGGAATCTATACCTCCTGCTGCACTGTTTTGCATTTCAGTGAGTTCCCTGGAAGGCCCAGATATCCTAGTCCTGGGATGATCAAATGGACCATCACAGAGATGTGAAGGTCAGCATCATCCCTGGAGGCTCTGGTGGGTGCCCAAGGAAAAATCAGACCAGCCAAAATCACTTTTAAATATGTGCCATCCTCTGGCAGAGGCAAGCAAACACATAAGCAAACACCTTGCATCTGTTGTATACACAGTGTTTCCTGAAATAAGTATGAAGAACATGACAGATGCTGAGATAACTCCTTTTATTTTTTGGGTTTTTTTTTAAAATCTAAGGCAAGTTTTTAAAGGAGGCACAAGAGCTGGTGTGACTCAGGAGAGCCCTGCATCAGGCCAACAGGCTCCACCTCACTGCTTAGATGCTTCTGCCAGCCAATCTCATCTGATCTGTTTGGGTTGAATCTCCTTCAGGCTCCTCTGAGCACCTCTCTCCCAGAGCCTGGGAATTCAGGTAATCATGCTGGATAGGAACTGCTCATCCTGCTGCAGCTGTGGTGCAAGCCAAGGCTGTAAACACATCACGTCCCCGTGGCAGGCACAGGCCCCTTGACTGCTGCATTTCTCACAGACCACAGACTAAAATGAGACTCGGCAAAGGCACGTGGAGCAGGGCTAAGGTGCAAAGCAAAGGGATTCAGCTTCTGGCACCTTTCCAGGAGCAGGAGATGGAGCAGGCACTCGATTCAACCAGAACCGTGCTCAGCAGGTGAGCAGGGAACCACAGAGCTCAATACTCACTACAAACTGACTATTGACTTTTTCTAAAATCTGCTTCTCGTTGAGCGCCATGGATTCGCCTTTCCTCTTCTTTATCCTCTTCTTCTCTAATCTCTTGCAGGCGTACATCTTCCCCGTGGCTCGCACTTGGCAGGCGCAGACCTGCGAACGGAGCAGAACAATTGCCGGGTAATTCGAAGCAAACGCGGTGTCTGGGCTGCGCTTTACTCCTCACCATCTCCTCTGGTTTAGTCCTTTTAAGGCGAGACACGGCGGCTTAGCGAGCCAGGCCTAGGCGGGGGCAGCTGGGGGACTGACTACTGTTTCCAAACCTGCTGTGGAATATTGGTTTAATTATTTCACTTTCCTCCGCCCGCTTCCTCTCCCACCTCCTTTTGTCTGTGCCGATTTTAATCTCGCGGTCCGCACCTCCCCTGCCTCTGCTGCCACCTCCAGACACCAGGAAAACACAAATACGGGTGTGACCCCAATTCCACTGTGAATGCAACAGTCGAACACGAAATAACTCTCAAAAGTGTCCTTTTGAGATTACAGGGTCATGAGGGGTTAAGTAGAACTGTCAGCAATTAATGTAAATCAGCCTCCTTCACATCAGGCTCCTGTACCTGCAGTGTCTAAAAAGTAAGAAACACTCTTAACAGAAAATTTCAGAATTACTCACCTCCCCAAAGCCGCCTTTCCCCAGTACCCTGTACTGCCTAAACGTGTTTTTTGTTACTGGTTGCCTGGAAGAAAAGTAAATAAATAAATAAACCCCCCACCACGCTATGTTTAATGCACTCTCTGTGATTTATTTATTTCAGAGCATACTTTTGAAAAGCAAAATAGATAAATATTATATAATTCCATTATTTCAAGGTAATTGTATTATATAATATAATATATAATTATGTAATTACATTACTTCAATACTATGTATGGCTTGAACTTTTCAATTCCAACATATTAAGCTGTAATAAAATACAACACATTAGTGAGTCATCAGTATAATTTCTGCTAGCATCTTAGGACCAGGGAGGGTTCTGAACCTCCATTATACAGCTTTGGCCTTTGTTAAGCAAAGAGGAAGCCTGAGGTCTTCCAGTAAGATATTAATTCCCATGACACAGAGGATGGGCTAACACATTGCTTTGCTTGGCCAGCAAGATGAGAAAAAGAGATCCAATATTCAAACCACCAGAAAATGCTTCTGTTGTGTTAAACAAACCATGACACTTATACGAATCAAAGGCAGAAACAATCCTGGGAGCAGGAGAGGTGGATTTGTGTGACATTTGCGGGCTGGGAGAGCAGGAAAACAAGATCCAAGCCAGTCCATTCCCTCTGGGCTACCTGCTTCCTGGGGGAGCATCACGGGCAAGAAGGCAGCAAGAGCTAAATTAAGGTTAAATAAGTCTGTCCCTGATGGCAGAGTGCTCCCTGTCACTTGATCCCCATACAACCTCCCAGGCTTCCCACAAAATCTGCTCCACCAGAACGGCTCCAAGCCTACACCCAACTTTGCTACTGCCAGAGTTTTCTAACATGACAGAAGAAGAATTCCAGGTTCATTTTGTATCCACCACCAAGGTTTTACAAGGATCCCAGCAGTGGATTTGAACATTCCTGCTATCCCTGTTCCCCTCTGGCAGGCAGCCAGCCGGCAGAGGGAGCAGAGAAACGTGGCTGTTCCCACCACAGGGATGATGAGGTTGATGACAAGGAAGAATAAATGCTGAAGTGAATCCTTTCGTTAATGCCCATTATTGTTTTCCAAACTAGGGGAAGAATAGCATGCAGACAGTAAAAAACTAGAGGAGGACAAGATGTTATTTTCAGTATTCCATGAGGCTGCTGCAAATGCTTTTGGGGTTAAAAGCAACAATTAGTAGTGATAACTACGTGTTCAGCAATGTCCCTGGAATAAATGCACTCTGTGACTGCTCCTTTGGAGCCAGCAGGCTGTCAGAAGGAGCTGTGGATCACCCCATGCTACTAACATCTCTTTGCTAATCCTAAAAACAATTCTCCCAGCTCCTCAAGCCAGGCATATCCAATAGCTTGTCACACTTGTTGGGGGAATGGAAAAAAAAAATCCTCAAAGCATTGCAGAAAACTCCTTATCCCTAATGTGAAAATAGATAGGAAATAGCCTGGCTAGAGATGAATCACCCGATGATTTTTTAATTGAAATGGAAGAGTAAATGCTGGGCTCAGTAAAGATGGCATGTGGAGGATGTCTTGGCATGAAATGGCTCTTCCCTCTGCCCACCCCTCTGGAGCAGCAGCTCTGTAGCTTTCCAGGGAGAGGAACTGGCACGGCTCCTTTGATCTGGAGGCGTCCTGCTGACACGCACCACTCGCGGATCCGGCCCCAACCCATCGGCCGTAATTAATTCCATTTGTGGAAAATGGGGCTTCTCCCAGCTCAAGGTCACTGTCACCCAGCAGTGACCGTCTGCTGCAGCGCTCCCTGACAAGGGAAAGCCACGAGCCCTTTCCTTGCAAATTAATACCCACTAAGGCTGCCTGGTTAGTAAATGTGCTCAGGAATGGCCAGCCAATAAATACAGTGAGAGGACCTATATGCCATATTTTTTCCTCTCTTTAGAGTGATTTAATAACAGTGACAACTGGTCCAGACAAAAAGTCACCACATTCAGAGGGTAGCTAAACAGAAAGACAGCTGAAGTTGCTGAATGTACATTAATCATACCTAATATGTTTAATGTACCTAAGCCCATTAAATGGTCCAACACTTGAGCTGCAGAAGCAAACATTATCTCAACTGTCAGATTTTGAGCATATTCGACAGACTTTGCGTGGAAAATAAAAATAAACATTTTTATTTATTTTTATTAAAAAAAAAAAGTCTTGTGACACTTACCTTTCCAACCACTTCCACTGGAGAAACCTGTCGAAGTACATGCTGTTTAGGTACTCTTGGAAGGGTTCCCCACTGAGGTGGTCAAGGACAGATCTATCTCAGATGAAAAGGATATATAATTTTATAATCCTGAACTTTGAGGAAAAGAGAAATAAAACAAGAGGAGAAAAGTCCAGACTTCTTTTATGGTAGGATTATGTTATGTCTACTTTATTTTGTACTTTATTTTGCTCACTGTTTCAGTACAGACACAAAGTGATGTGCTTGATGTATTTCGTAACGGGAGGCCTCATACAAGCTGAATACTAGTGAAACTTGCTGAAAATTATCAGGGCAACTCCCACTGGCTTTAATGGACTTTTACAGAGGTTGTTAGGCACCACACAGTAAATGTCTTTGCTTCTATTAGTAAACTGAAACAACATCCTCAGGAACTGAGCTCCTAAACTTCGAGGGATGTTTACATCTGGATAGAAAATTTCTGGCTGAAGCCCATTTCTATCAAAAAGAGAACATCAGAGGCATCATTCTGAGCAAAAAGATCAGTTTCAATTCCTGCTATATAGAAGAATTAGTACATGTGACTAAAGTCAAAGGGGATTTCTTAACAGCTATGTGCTTTGTAGAGTAAAACAGAGGAAAGAAAAATCTGGACAGGGATGTGGGTTTGCTTCTGGATCAAGAAAAGAATTTTGGGGCTCACGCAGTGGATGCAGTCTTTTGCAAAATGAAAGGAATAAAGGAATAAAAAGGTCAAATGCAAATGTGAGAAGAAAGTCTGTTGCTTGTGACAGGCAGAAAACAGCCAGAGAGCATCAGGCATCTCATCAGAAAGGCAAAGGCTTGGAACTAAGAGAACATGGGCTGAGCTGGGAGTTGCCTAAAATTAAAGTGGTCACGTTGTTTAACAACTGCTGGTGTTGGTTCTTGCTTTGTTTACTGGGGCTCCTCCATCCACCTCTGCTGGCAGCATTGGCAGGACAGAAGTTGGGTTTGGGTGAAAAGTGCCCAAAGAAATAAGCATTTCTGTCTGGGTGCTTACAGACACATTTGTGTCTGTGTCCAAGGGCATACAGACACATTTCCAGATCTTGCTGGGAGGAGGAAATCCTCTCTGAATGACTGCTCTAGTCTGGTAGTCTATGTCTTACCCTGGGGCAGTTCTCTGAGCAAACAAGTCACCATGAGTAATGTGTCTCCTCAGTTTAGTTCCTCCCCATTCATGAGCTAGTATTTTTGGAATTTCTCAGCGGTTAGAATGATTTTTTTTTTAATTATTGCACTGTCAATTTGGAGAAGGCAGCTAATTGCACATGTTCACTATGCACAAGTTAAATTGTTGCTGTCTTCATTAGCTTTGACTGGACACCAATCATAACAGTTTCCCTAAATGGATTAAAGATTACAAAATAAAATAAAAAGTCTTAATTTGCTTTAACAAATGTCCAAATTCAACATCAGAATTCTAGGTGATTTTGGAGGAGGGCAGGAGCAGATAGTCAAAATATTAAAGGTAAAAGCAGAAGTTGCATACATGCACTTTTCTTGCAGCCTGATTTTTATCTATGAAGATGTGAATGGAACTCATGCCATCCCTGCTCCTCCAGGACAGCAGGCTTCATATTTGTATGTATGCCTCCCTTTTCTAGTCTGACTGTGAACCCTTCCAAAATTAACATCATTCAGTACCAGTAAATACCGACAGCAAATTTTTAAAACTTCCTTTTGACCTCATTTTAGTCCGTGTGAAATGATCAGCATATTTATTAACAAGGTCCCAAACCTGGCTCATTGCTGAGTTTCAGCTGGGATGAAGGAAGGAGCCTGCATTAAGTGGCGTCCAATGCTCTCCTTTTCCATTCAGTTAATTAAAAGCTGCACGTATTTTAAAAGAACAATAGCTGCCTTTCAGCAGTTGTTTGCTTTTTAGTTCCCCTCTTTGGCAGCAACAAAGTGCATTTTAGAGGGAACTGTCAGCTTTCAAACCGATTTGAGAGCTGGAAATAGGCACCAGGGGGGTTTGTGTGGAGCACAGCTCTGCCTTTGTCACTGGGACTGGCACCCACGAGTGGTGCGAGTTACAGAGCATCTCTACAGGACACCAGGCCAATGCAAGGAAACTGCCTGTGCTCTCAGGGAAGGCCAGAAATAACCCACAGCTCCTACCAACGCAAAGAATAACTGGAACCAGAAAAGGTCAATGAAATGAGTCAAAACAATGAATGACAGTGGAGCAAATTTTACAAATCCCCATTACATCACCCAGGGAAAACAAACCGCGCTCAGCCAGAAACCGCACGGGCCCGCGTGCGATGATCCCTCCTTTTCATATTTTTATTGGTTTATGATCTACTGGCGTGGACGGGCTCGGGGCAGGGTTTGCAAATGCAGATTGCATACCTGGAGCTTTAGCACATAATGGCACAAATCGCTGCAGAAACTGATAAGCCTTTTCCCAGACAAAGGGTGAAATAATGCAGCTCGTTTGAGCGCCACAGACAGACAGAAAGCATTAAAAAAGCCCCGTTCTCCTGGTGAAGATTTTCTGGAAAAGCCATGCGGAGCAAGTTTGCACATTCCTCTGTCTAAATGGACTGTATAGCCACTTAATTTTTATTCACTTTGAAACAGAGATGTTTTCTTTGGATGCATTATCATTGTAGCTCTTTTCACACAGCATGAAATCCACGGCTGGTTTACTTGGCTGGAACACTCTGTCAAATACCTGAAACAGTAAGTGCCTGTGTGTAGCCTATATAATGGCATGGAAATATTTATTATATTTCGTTCAGATGAAATGACTTCAGCGCTTGTCAGCTCTGCCTCTAGGACTGTGAGCAGAGATACCTGCCTCAGGTTCAGGCTGCAATGTCTCCACCTGACACACTGCTCACAAGCTGCTGGCTGTGATCTTCGGGTGTCGTGTTATACTTACTTTGTGCAGGGAGAGAACAGCTCTTTGCAGGGGCTGTTTTCGAGCTTCTCCTCTGTCTGCTGGATAAGTTCTCGACTGACTTCGGGGACATAGGCTGGAGACTGGGGAGAGAAGAGAGGGGCACATTAACTCTCTGCCGAGGTGCAGATTCTCCTCTCTAACGTGTGAGAGGCACATTCATTATTTGTGCCCCCGAGCTGCTTCCATTCAATTCCAGCGGTTGTGTAAAAGCGAAGGAGCTTTACGTCAAAGAGCAGTAAAATAGGATACCGTGGCAACTCGCTCCACATTCCACTCTATCCTCACATCGCTTTTCTGCCTTCTCCTGTACTTTCACCTCCTTGCCCAGCCTCATGAATATGCAGGACTCACTCCTTGCCAATTCTTTGAACTGCTCCCTTGCATCTCATGAAAAATGTGCTGGCCTGAACTGTGTACAGGCCATTCTATTAAACAAAAGAGAATTTGCCCAGTATTTTCACTTCATGGGTGATTCATTGTGCTGTCTGAAAAATCCATTTTTCTTTTTTTTTTTTTTCTAACCAGCAAAGCAAAACAAGAGCAGAGCATCGATACTTACTGATATAGACCTACGTCTATCTATATATGTAAAAAAAGATGTTCACAAAAGTATCAGGACACCTTACTTCATCCTTAGACAAAAATAATTCAGCAGCTTTAAAATAATAATTTCAAAAAGGAACTTTGCCAACCAACCACATAAACTCTTTTCATCCTCTCCTCCCTTTGGAGAGAATGTATATTCAACCCTGCAAACCTTACCAAAGAGAAGTCTCTTGCAATATGCCTTGATGGTTAACCAGTTTAGGACTTTTGGGACTAATTATCTAAAAAGACAGTGTTTCAGGCAGTCCACATTCTCACACATTGACTGTATACTGTAATTATATTACAAAGTGTATATTTGTGTGTGTGTGCACCTATTTATAGGCATTTCTCCCATGTACATGAAATTCCCTTTATATAACCAATTGGATTTGAGTATTTTCAATAAACTCAGCCATAGCTGTAAAATCCTCTTTCCTTGCAGAAGCCTTAATGCTCAGTGAGGTCCCCTGTCCATGCCCACAACCACCAGATGTGCTGAGTGGGTGGGGCACAGAGCATCATCCCTCATTCCTGGCCAGATGTTCTCATTAACTCACCCCTAGTTAGAGATATCTTGGCAAGCACTGAAATGCATTGCAGGCAGAGTTCAAAAACACTGGGAATGAGGACAGAGGAAGGGGCAGAGGTGGGGCCACAGAAAATCTCCAGCATGTTGAAAGCTGAATTAAGTCTTTTATCTTTTCCTTCCCACTGCTGAAAAGTGAATATGATCCTGGTTGTGACATGAAAAAGTAAGTTTGTTCCACTTGAATGTTTTTAAATAGGAACATGGTTTACAGAACTGTCTGTGCATGCTGTGCAATGCACTCTCACTGCTCAGCCCTGACAGACAATCTGCAGAACGTGCAGGGGACACCTCTGACCTCGCTGAAATGTTTCCTCATTTCCTCAATATATTCCTCCGTTTCCTCAGTGAAAGATATCTAGGGAACACCCACTTTTAATCACAGACAGAGTAGATTACTAATAATTAAGAAGTCTCACAGTTTCTTGAGAGGTAGATCAGCCCCTCATGTTAACACCTAAAAGACAGAGACTGAGACAAAGCCAGATTTTCTCAGCTTGATTGACCACTGGGGTAACTATTCGTGCCCATAACGAAATCTAAGTCCCAGTTTTGGTTCAAGAGAGTAAGTAGAGGCAAGAAGGAAGCAATGAAAGAGCTACGACAAAAACTCAGAAATCCTGTTTTCCAGTCCCACAGCACAGAAACTACGGGGGAAAAGACAGGAAAGCAGATTAAACCAAAGGCTTTTAAAGCAATATTCAGATAGAACAAAAATCTAACGATTAGCAGTATTTCAGTTGATTTTGCCTAGAAACCAGATGAATGAATCCCTTTAATTTACACTTTATGCACTCAGTGGAAACACATTTGCACACACATGCTCACTGGTAGCCCAAAGTTGGTAGGTGGCTGTGTGAATCCAGTGGTCCAAGCCCTGCTTCAAGACGATCATCTCTCTGATTTACAGGGAACAGAAACACCCCTGAACTGCACAGTTTTGGGACTGCTGTGGACCAGGAGTGTCTTTTGATGTCAATGAAGTGAACGGGTTGTCTTTTGATGCAGCACTTCAGTGAAATCCACACTGGGGCCTCTAAAGTTACTACTGACTACATCTGGAACTTGTTCTGCATTTAGAGGTCAAAACTGGAATCCAAAAGCTAAGTACTAAACTGCATAATTAGTCATTTAGACCAAGTGACCTGATTCTTACTCATGCCAGGCAACTTCATCTCCCATTGGGAATTCATTTCCCAGTGGAAGGTAAACTGCCTTGAGGTTAGTGTTGATGATCATGCCCATGACACATTACTAGAGTACTAATTCCATCAAACTTTGTCTGAGATCAAAGTACATTTAAAAAAATTAATTATAAACATCAGCTCTTATTCATAAAGAGGAAATTAAATTCTTGCAGTGAAAGGGGGTAAGAATGAGCAAAAGAAATAGTAAGTAAGACAATGTGGGAAGTATTTAAAAATGACACAAACTGTGATTCCTCTCTCCAAGTTTGTGGGAGACACAGTCACCACTTGGTTTTTCAAAACCACTCATTGCTGACCTCTGAGTGTTTACTTCCTCTGCACAAACTGGGAGCAAGGTAACAATACCAAGGTAGGCAAAGACATGAGCACACTGAAATCCTGTGCATGGACTAAAGCCTTGGAGTGCAGTGCAAACACTTCCCTAGACCACTCCATTTCCTACAACAAGGAATAGAGGTTGTTTTTGGTTTCATTTTGTTTTTTTTTTTCCCAAAGGCTGATCATTTCCAAAGCTTCTGAACACCCAGCAAAACATTTTGTGTCATTCTACAGCCCTTCACAGAGTTCAGAGCACCACATGCCTGGGAGGAACATACCCAACCCTTCCAACTCTGCCTTTGTGTGATCCTTCCTGAGAATCTCCTGGAGCCCTCACATTCCCACTGTTCCCATTAAACAGCCATGGCTGCCACTTTCCCTGTGTGAGTACTGTGCATCCACAGCCTTCAGAAGTTCAAACAAAGCCAGAAACAATTCCAAACCAAAACCCAACCCACCAACCTACTTTTGCTCCCCTGGAGAACCATTAGGTAGCACAGGTTGTGCGTGCAAGGAAGCATTTGGATCCCAAGAGTGAAAGCTTCCAAAGGTAACACTTTGGCCATTTACAGATGAAAAAGTTGCTTCTTCCCTGGAGAGGTGCAGAAGATTTCTGCAGCCACAATGAAATGGTTATTAACACCATTCTCCTGCTGCATTATGGGCAATGGCTGTAAAAGCAAATTTGGCTTTTACAAGGGAACAGAGACACCTTTTCCAACATATTAAATGTCCTGTGGCACCTAGGAGAGCCATACACCATGATCAAGACCATTACATCTGAGCTTGTGACAAAGAATATTCTGCTAACTCTTCAGAAACACCTGCAGAAACCAGTTACACTTTCTTGCATTCAAAACAAAACACTGGGGAGTTACAAGTACAGTTCCATATTTCCCCTAATGGTTCTGTTTCCTGAAGGCAAAGAAAGAGATTCTTGATCTCACTTACAATAATGTAATCAGAAATTATGCCAGTCAAACCAACTGATTAGCACTAGGGTAAAGCTGATGGAACTGAAATCAGATTCACGGCAGCACCAGATGTGCTTAAGTTGATCCTACAACAAAAAATTTCTCTCATCACATTATCCTTATTTATCAGACATTTTAATAATAGTCCAAAAGTTCACATTGCTTTTAACAGGTTTTAACCAAAATCTCCTACCTCCTGTACCTTCTCTTTTATGGCCAGAAACTGAAAACCTCTCTACAAATATTTTGCTGGCATAGCAATTGCTCAGTTTTATGATACTCTCCCATTTAATTTTTAAGAAAAGGACACAACTAGGACTTGTGTTAGTGGTTATTTGAGAAACAAGAAATGGATATTCAGTTACTTCTGAGTGCCATTAACCCACCCTGAGAAAGTCTCCACTTCTAAATTTTATTTTTGTCTGTCTTTATAAAAGAGTTCCTCTCAGATGCTCTTTCCCTTCCATAAATGGCCTGAGAGCAGCTGATACGTCTCACACTTGCTCAGGGTTAGTTGTGATCATGTCCACAAAAAGTCTGGATGCCAGCAGAGTCCTGTTCAGCAGCAGTGCCTGGTGCTGCCCATGGCCTGGCACCCCACTGAAGGACTGAGGAGTAGCAAAGTCTGGTTCAGATCGGATGAAAGCTCCCAGGCTCTGTGACTCCCCATCATCTGTTATTTTGAACGTCACGTTGCATCGCTACACTTTAAAACGTGGCCTCTCCTTTTCTGACAGCTCTGTAAGTTTTGCTACAGGCTACTTCACCCAGACCTCCAAGACCCAGTCTTTGCTGAGTTCACTGAGCAGGACAGCCATCAAAAAAACCTTTTCCTAAAGACATCTCTATGTGTTTGCCATGCGACTCACAGCACCTCTCAGTGTTTCCCTGTGACTGTGTGCGGGACATGCGACCTTTTGTTGATCTATCAGCAAATCAAATTCTTTATCAAACAAGCTGAAGTGCTGGCAGTACCAAGGGAGGCATTCAGAAGACCTTCTCTTTTACTTTTTCACGAAGATGTGTTGTTTGTTCTACCTCTTCTTACGAGATAACTTCCAATGTTTACAGTGCATGACCTCGGTCAAGCCGTGGTGCGCTGCAGGCGTTGCCTCCGCGCCCGTGGGAGTGAAAGCAGGCAGCCAGCAAGCAGAGATTGGCACTTCCAAGGAAGAGAAGCATTTTTCTGGCAGCCCAGCAGCTGGGGTCCACACTTCTGGAACTGGGGCGAGGTGAGAAGCAGGTGTCCCCAGTTATCCCCAAAGCAGATGGGTCACAACGCAAACCTGCACGGGCGGAGCTGGCTCAGGATGTGTTAACGCTGCTGTTTCCATGGGAAAAGTGCCCAAATGACAAAGTGGACTGAGAGGGATGTGTTGAGGCTCCAGCTAAAGACATATCCAGCTGGGGTCACCACCATTTGAGAAACCTATAGTGAGCTGACAAGAGTACCAAGTGCCTGGAGTGTTGGGAAACTTGCTTAAGAAAAAAAGCCCAGAGGAAAGCATTGAGGGACTAGATCTGTTTAGCCTGGAAAAGCAAGGGTGAAACTTGATAAAGGCCTTTTAATATAGAAATGTTTTTAATAAAAAGGGCAGGGATCAATTATTCTGCATATTCTGCTCTGCTCTGGGGGAATGATGTGAAGAAATCCACTTAATTGGATATGAAGGCTTTTTATTCTAATTTTTCACACAGGGAAGCAGAAGAACAGGCCTACGAATATTGTGGAATCTGTTCTCAGAGGTCTGAAAGACCTCCAAGGGCACTCAGACATCTGTTGATCATCTAAGTGTATTTGATCTCTGTTCAATGCAAGAGGCTCTTGAGCCCTTTCCCAGTCCTTTGTACCAATGATTTTGCAAAACACTGGGCTTCACAAAGCACAGGCACATGGCATGGCCATGAGAGCAGATGAGGAAGGGAGTTTGTTCTCTGAGTGCTCACCAAAAGAAACCTGTAGCTCTGAGTAAAGGAATAAGAATCTTCTTTGCAAATCAACAATCCTGCTTCAAAGGCTTGTCTCAATCATCACTGTCTCCTGAAAAAAAATAAATGGCATGGCTTGCAGATCCCTGAACTCCAGACCAGAAGAAGGGAAAGCATTGAGCTTGGCCAGACTGACTTTGTGAGAAACAGAGCAGGTCTGGAGTTCGGAGAGAATTCTTCATCCTTACACAATGACTTTCATCTAAGAACCTCAAAATCTTAAAACTTCATTGCAGGATTAAGTCTTCATGAGCTAGGTGGCAATCTCACAATATTTTACAGAATGATGAACAGGAGGCTGAGAGATGTGTTTCGCAGAAGATCTGATCATCACCTGTGACTGAAATCAAAGAAGTTGCACTGAGATAAATGAAAGCTAGAGAAGCTCAGATTCCTCAAATCAGTCCAATTGTCGCTTGCAATTTGTGAATAAAGAATAGAAACCTAGAAGTACAGGCTTTCATTTCACCCCAGCTCCTGCCAGTGGATGTGAGTCATCAGGGTGTCTTAAAGCACAACTGTTCATCACTACAGAAACTATATGAACCAGAAAGATTCCACACTCTTTAGATTGAATAGACCTCATGCAAACTTCTGTCACAAACACAACTGCTTTCCTGGCAAGTTTCAGGCATGCAGCTGATACTGAAACACGAGGAGTTATTTTAAAAGTCACTTGCGTAAAATAAATAACGTGCAGCATATGTTATGTTTCAGGTTATGAAAACATTCCACAACAAACTGGCTTAAAACAATTAAAAATGTTTCAGTCAATGGACAGAAGTTCAAGCTGTAACTTTTCTTGAGCTTCCTCTCAAATTGCCTTCCAAGCATTTGTCTTCATGATATGAGTATTTTCAGATGCTGACAGCAATGTTCCACATATAATCTGTTTGAAAATCTCCACACAGATTTGCTACTAGTAGAGACCTCAAAACTATGACAGAAACAGGCTAAATTAACTTTTTGTGTGGGATGATGCATGATGGCACAAGAAGAGTTCGTACACAAAAACCTGGAAATTCTGGCTTTGTCCAGCAGTCTAAGCTCCAGCCAGGGAAGTTCCAGGGACTGACTGAGGGAAAGTGTGAAGGAGCTGACAGGGGGAATCCAAAGTCCTTTAGGTTGGGAAAGACCTTTAAGATCACTGAAATTCCGAGGGCAGCAGCAGATGAGGAGGTGGAATGTTGTATTTCAGTTTTTGGGAAATCAAGGTTGGGCATTCCTGGCGAGGGAAAGGATCCCAGCACTGTCACAGCACACACAGCCTCCTGATGCCTTTTGGTGTTACACAAAGAAATCTTGGAACATTCTTTTGCCTTTCCCTGTGTCTGATCTTATCTGTTCAGTTTGAGCTGTGTGTGTAGTAAACAGCCAATTCTACATCAGGAGCAGCTGCAACACTTTAACTAATCAACTTCTACATTTTCTTTTTACTTTTTTTTTTTTCCCTGCCACAGTCATTTGGGTCTGTATGAGGAGAACCAGTAAAGCAAAAGGCTTCATAATTCCAGGATATTTGCTTTGAGATGACAGATGTAGGAACTGGCAGTGAGGTGGACGGGGAGCATGGAAGGCAGCTGTGTTATTAGTAGCAATTTATCTATTACAACAGTGTGTAGACACGACACCTAAGACTGGGGGCCCGTAGTGCCAGGCACTACAGACACCTCGTGAGAGCCAGAGCTTCCAAAGCAAACCAATCTCACCAGCCCTGGGAGTGGGAGCAGGGGCCAAAGATATGGAATATCTCATCCAGGATTGCAGAGAGGGTCATGGCAGAGAAAATATTGAGCCCAATACCCAGGGCAGGATCACTTGCTGTGTCTGAGTGAAGCAGATCATCAGTGCCTGTCAGCTGTGGGGTTTGTTTTGTGGCTGCAAGCTGATCTGGAGTCATGACAAATCTGTTTTCCCTCATGTGCTACTGAACTATCAAAACACGTGTTGACACACAGAAAAATGCAATGACTGGAGACAGCAGAGCCCTCAGCAAGCAGCTGAGCATGCTCTAGCCTGGAGGGGTTGTACTCATCCTACTCAAAGGGCCACGCTACCTCCTCACCTCTTGTGCTAGATCTGGAGTAGCTTCAGGCTCCCTCACTTGCCCTGGGCTCCTCGGGTCACCTCCTGTGCCTCAGCAAGCCCAGCAGCAGAAAAAGGACAAGTTTCCTCCCTGGGTTCCCAGCATCCTTCCTCTTTGGTGCTGGGATACAAGCTGTAGTCTAGAACCATGCAATTCCTTGGGAAAACAGCAGCCTCTGAGGTTTCCTTTCTGACAAGTGCACAGGAAGTATACGAATTATTTTTTGGCTCTCCTGTTAGTCAGCAGCAGGGCCTGCTATCTGGCTGTACCTTGATTTTCCTCTTCTCAGTAGACATTTTTGGAGCTGCTCCTTTCTACAAACCGCATTTCTGCTCCTGACAGTGGCAAACAAGCAACTGCCATGCAAATGGTGTGAGTCAACATGTTTCCTGCATACAGCTTTCCTGTCCACAGCGTGGTTTCCTTGGAATGTTGACTTATTTGATTCAGAGAAATCTGGGGGCATAACCACAACAGGAGTTTTGGAGCAACAAAAGAAAAGGCTGCCTAGGCTCAAGAAAGAGAAAATTCTTCCTGGCTCCTATTGGTGACCAGAGCTTAAACACCCAAAGCCCCATAGAAAGTAATTTTGAAATAACAAATTGTCCCATGAGACAAAATTTAGTTGCTTCATCATCTCCTTTTGCAAGTCCAGTGAATCAGCTGCAGACTTTATACTCTTCAATTAAACAGAAACACTCACCGCAATCCCAACCAGCTACAGGGTTTCTGGTACAGCTTATTTTAGGAATCTAAACTGGTCAGCACAGAAGATATGCTTTTGACTTCAATTAGTGAGAAATCTGGCCTCACAAGAAGTGCTTGGCAGGATATTTTTCTGGATCTTCAAACCCTAGTTCTTCCCTACCCATATTTTTAAAATTATTCTTTAGAAACATGCTCATAGAGGTTTCTTCACCAAAGACATTTTTCCTCCTTTCTGTAGACAATAGGTTTATTGGTGGAGGGGTGCTCATAAACCAGCAAGCTGAAATTGTTTTAAATAGACTTGTTTTTAAAGCAGGAGAAGGGAAAGTTTTGTTTTGCTTGTTGTTGCCCTTTTTCTGCCTTAAAAGCATTTTGCACCCAGATTAAAGGATGGAAACAGATGAAACAACCTGTCAGCAGGATGAGGAGGGCAGCTTAAGGAACAGAAAGAGAGGGTTTATATCAAGCAGGATTTTTTGTCCACCCCACAGTGAGGCTGCTCACAATCCTTTGGAGTGTCACAGAACCACTTTTGTCAGCAACCCAACAGAGCCATGGCCCTAGGGCATTGCTACAAGCAGCCAGAGATGTG
Source organism: Irena cyanogastra (assembly GCA_013397155.1). Classification (NCBI taxonomy): domain Eukaryota; kingdom Metazoa; phylum Chordata; class Aves; order Passeriformes; family Irenidae; genus Irena; species Irena cyanogastra. The sequence continues at coordinate 121,006 of VWZV01010933.1, read as the reverse complement.
ACAAAGCTTTTTGGGAGAACAGTGTATTCCCACTATTACTAGCAGCAAAAATGACAGGACAATTCTGAAAGCTTCTCTTCCCAGGAAGTTTTTTCTCTCTTGTCACATGGGCTTAATAGGTTTGGACATCATCCAGTGTCCAGCCTCTTATCAGGACCTTCCTACCTTTTAACATCCTCCTGCACTGATGGATGGCCTAAACATTAGCAAGCAACCTTATGTTGCAATAGTCATAGCTTGGCTTCCTCTGGTAAACCAAATGTCATTTGTTCCATTAAAAAAAACCAAAAAACACCACCAACAACAACAACAAAAAAAAACAAACCAAAAAAGCAACAACCCCTAAACAGATAAACACTCATTTACAACCTCAACGTTACTGAATGGCTTTCTTGCAGGAAAACAAACAGATCCCTGCTTGAATTCACTCCTGAGACAAGGCTGTAAACAGGAGTAACCCTTCCCTCCACACTGAGCTCCACTCAAGGGCTGTTTTGCCATCACTTGCAGGGGGGATTCTATAGAATTTGCCTTCATCTTTTCCCATTAGCAGGTCAAAATCCTAAAGAAACTTTGAATGGAAAAAAAATTAAAATCCAGAAGAGAGTCCGGGAAGGTCTTGAAAATAATTAGGAAACAAATCAAACAAACATCAGGCAGGAACCAGTGGCCCACTCACAGAAAGACTGGAAACACCCAGGAGGGCAAATAAAATCACTGCTGGAAACAGGGCATTCCCACATCACCTGGATCACACAATCCATTAGCAATCATGTGGTCACAGCCATCTGCAAGGGACTGGGAGGGAGCACATTTATTGTAGGGAATGACACACAGTGGCATATTCCACTCTCCCTCACTTTTGCTTGTTGGACAAACAACATCAGTGCAAGGACAATAAACTTGCTATATGCTTGATTTTTGACTCTGGTCAGAGTCTGACTTGGTTAAAAAATAATAAATTAGCATACAAGCTAAAGCTTGGCAAGCAGGTTAAATGACTGTTTTCAGTGTTGTTGGATTACTGGGAAAAAAATATTAAACATGAATAGCTTGAAGTGTCACATATCCACAACTTCAGTATGCTGATTATTTCTAAATCAATTTGTAAAAAAAAAAAAAAAACCTTTTTAAAAAATCTCACTTTTTACACTTGTCTAGCAATATTTTAAGGAAATTAAATATAATTTTTTCCTGTGAAATTTAAAACCCTGTGATTCCTGGTTATAAGTTAAAACAGCACAGTTTACCAGCTTGATTATTCTAACTGCATCATCCCAGCCAAAGGTGTCAGCCTCAGGCATCTCACTGGAATTTGCCTGACCTGTTCTTGTGAGGCTATTTAAATGCTGAAGTCTCCAGATGTTTTTCCAGAATCCTAATTTCTTTTTATAAGGGAATCAGGTAAGAAATAAGTGATTATTAACTTCCATTCTCACCATGTGCCTCTTCATTCTCTTCTTTGTTGGGGTTGCCTGTTACTGCTTCTGAGTTTAGCACAAGGAATCCTGAGCTCAGGGAGACATTAGATGATCCATTATGCTTTTAGTTCCAGAAATCTGAAACTGAACCACCCAGCAAAGCTGCAGCAAGTGGGGGAATGGAAGGGCTGTGGAGGTCAGGTCTTCAAAGAATTCCTGAACTGTTGAGAAATTGTGCACAGAAACCTGTGTGGATATGCCATGCAAGGTAATTTAATGTATCCTGCATGACAATACATAATTTAATGTATTCTGCATGACACCTAGCATGGAATTCACCTCATCACACTTTAATCATCTAAAAGCTGAGACACTCAAGAGTCTCCCCAGGCTCCCTGCAGCCAGTGGGCAGAAAGAGTCATCCCATCTCTCCAAGCCAGATGCCTCCAAGGCTGAGTGCTGGGAATGCAAGGGGCTGGACTCACCAGAGGTCTATTTTAGTGTCATTCTGTGCAAACACACAAAAGCCATCTCCTGCAGATTTCTGGATGTTTTGCAAGTCAGTGTTCCAGACAGCTGGAAAAGGCTGATTCCCTTTTTCCCATGTGAGCAAAATTTTCAGGCAGAAGAGGCTGTTTCTGGGAAAGCTGAATGGACCTGAAAGTCTTTCAGAATTCACTTCCCTGGCCACTGGATAATCCATACAAACCAAATATAAGTCATGAGGGGCATGCAGAGGGGATAGGGAAAAGATGACCCCTGAAAGAGGGAGGAGGAAACTAAAATTAGCATATTCATTAGGCAAGGGCAGGCAAATACAGCCTTCCTGTTGCCAGATGATCCTGAGCAGATCTGCTCTTTGTTTGCAGAGTCCTTTTGGATGAGAGGAGCTGGAGCAGGCTGGGGGCCTGCCCTGCCTCACAGGCAGATGTCAGCCAGGATTGCATGTGTGGTTGACATCCACTAGTGGAATCGAGTTTCCGTCTTCCAAAGGGTCAAGTCAGAGTAATTCCAGCATACACAGGGAACCCAGAAGGCTTCTGCCCAATGGCCAAGGCATCCCAGTGCTTTTCCTGACCAAAAATGACAAACAGTAAGGAGGTATGTGCACTGGGGAGTGTAACCTCTCCAGAAGAGCAGGGAAAGAGAAGCAGAGCTTCAACAGCTCTGATGAGCACAAAATCAGAGGAGTTGGAGTTAATGACTCCAGCCCAGACCTTCCAGCAGTCTGAGCAAAGGCACTGCAGGTGCAGCCCTTCCTGAATCTAAAGGACAGGACACAGGACCACCCAAGGACCTATTCTGGGCCAGCATCACCAGGACAGGTCAGGCTCCATGGCGTTTCCACAGGCTCTCCTGCAAGTTTGGCACCACTGCAAGAGACAGAAGCCCTCAGTAAGTGTTTAGTTAACTAACATTTGTATTATAAACAGTGGGTAAAGGATGAGGAAATAGGGCTCGAGCAAACCGTGAGAAAAAAGCCTTTTAGCCTGAGACCACAGCAAAGGGACTCCTAATCAGGGCAACACTGTGATTTTTCAGATTCCCTACCACACTACATTACAGCCTGGCCTCGGTGACAGACAAATGTTTATTAAAATAATTTCTGACTAGAAAGCATTAATTTGAGTAACACGGTTGCCGTTCTGCGGCCCAGATACTTTCCCAGAAGTGAACTTTGGGAAGATGAGCTTTTTCAGGGAGCCCACTGAGAAGGTACTTTCCTGGACTCAGACACAGTGATCAGCAGAGATATTGATCGTGCTGTCTCTGCAACAACAGCAGGAATTATACATTGATTTCTCTGGAGACTGGATTATGTATTGATTGTGTGAGCTGCAAAGCAGGGGCCTAAGTAATGCTATCATGTCTGGCTAAAATGGTGCTCGTAGAGTAGTGAAGTCAATAGAAAGGGGAGATGAGAAATCCATTGAGGCAAAGGGCAAAGTCCCAGGGTAATTAATTAAATGGCAAAATTCTCCAGGCTCAAGCGATGCCAGGATTCCTACTTTAGCATTCAGCATCCTGGAAAGTCTCCTAACAGGAGCCCAAAGGATGCAGTGAATAAAGCTCTGAGCAAGCAAATAATTCCAGCCCATCCCAAGCCCATGCAGCACACTGTGGACAGACAGGCACTTCATTCACTGCTTACTTCAATTGGGTCATTAATGAAATGCATAGGATTTAGAAAAATTTGAAAACTAGCTGTGGAGATAACCCTTGGACCAAGCCTTAGGGGGCCATCCACTGCAGCCAGTGAAAAGAGATACTGGCCTTTTATCAGCAAGATAATGAGCTTACAGGGGGACAGAGATGACTTGCTGGATATAAGTGACATAAGCTGAATTTGTAGGAGAAAGATAACAATGTAGAAAACAGCCCCTGAAGGCTCACCTTTCAAAACACAGAGCCTCTGTCTTGCATTAAACTCTGCAGATTGCTTTACAGAAGCCTAATGGTTCTCTCTTCCACTGCTTCCCTTACAGTGGCATTCAGCTTTTGTTCTGGCCATCCCAAAAACTAATTATAACCTCTTCCCTAGGAGGCATTTAGTAAAACTGAACAGGTAGAGGAAGAGGTCTCAGGGCTTGAATCCAATTCCTGGTATGGTGTGACCTGCAGGATTCAGCCAGAATCGCTAAGAAGTGAGAGATGAAACTTCCCTTGTGGGAGATGGAAGGGCTTCACTGATCAGCAAAGATGACTCACCCAGAAGCACAAGTGCTGAAGCTTGCATTTATTTTGGGGGTGAAAACAAGAAGAAATCTCAAGGAGGGATGCAAAGGTCCTTGTTGTCAAGATCAAAGCAATGGCCAAAAGGAAACTACTCTGATGGTGCAGAGAGATGGGAGAGGTGTCTGTGAGCAGGAGCCTGACTCAGCTGCATTGCTGGCCCAGCAGAAAGCCTCATGTGTAATTTTAATTTCATCTCAGACATCTTATGGAGATGTTTTCTTCTCCATAAACAACTGATTTGAGAGAAGGGCATGTTTTAGCCAGTAGACAAGTGGAAGGCCAGGCACTGCTGATCAGCCAGAGTCCCTTTCAAGGGACTTTCCCTCCCTTCCTTATCCTATAATTGTTCATAAAAACAAAAGACATCATTTTGTTTACCAAAATCCCCACTGATAGCCTTAGACTGGCCTAAGGAGGTTATTGCTGTGCCCAGCTAACCTCTTGCAGCAAAGAAAGTGCAAACATGGTCTTTATTCTGTGCATTTCCTGGAGGAAAGGGTACTGGACAGGAATTCAGATAAGAAAATTCACATTGTTGCTGTTCTTCATATTCTGTGAAGTATTTTAATGGGGATAACAATACACATTAGACATCCTGTTCAGCAACATTTTTAGTACCCAGCTGAGTCCAAATATAAACTATAATGGCATATGGAGACTGTCTTAAGAGCCATTTCAAATCAATTTAGTTTTATATAGCGTCTCTTCAAGTCTCTCAAGGTGATTTACAGTGAAAAAGCAAACAGTGGGATAGTGATTTAGTAGAGTAAGGCATGGCAGCTGTCAGGCAGGAAGGCAAAAATGCTGCATGAAGACGTAAAACTCTAATTGAAAAGCAGTACAAAGGTAAATATATCTCCTTGCTCTTCCAGTACAAGAACCAGTCAGGTAATGAAGCCAGGTTGGGTTCAGTTTAATTCGACACTTCAATGGAACCATTTACAGATGGAACCAGACCTAAAACTGAACCTTTTCCACTCTGAGATTAGGGAAAAAAAACAGGGAAGAAATATTTGTGACCAATTCATTTTACCATCATATTTCACAACCTCAGAAATTTCAGACTTCCTGTGGCTTGGACTTCTGCCCTAGGGGCTTATGAAGTCAAGACGGCAGCTTTAAGTGTCTTTTTCATGGAAATTGTTAAAGCCTTTTTTAAGGAAGCAAGATTCTAGCCAAGAAACCTCGACCTGGCTGGTGTGACAACCATTGTGCTACTCCTGTACAGAGAAGGAATAACTCTGCAGAGAATGTTTCCCTCAGCTGCAGAACACCCTTCCTGTGTGTTTTTGCCCTCCTGCTCACCCCTCAAGTGAGGCTGCCGCAGAAGCCACGGACACAGTTGTATTTTGGTGTTCTTAGCATGAAGCTCACCTGTGCTCCTTACCTTTCCCTCCCACCAAAGAGCTCAGAACAGGCCGTTGGATGTGGCTGTTTCAGCCAGCTTCAGGCAAGAGAGAAGGAATGCTACTGTCTTCCTAGGACCTGAGCACACAGAATCCTGGGACAGCTCAGCATGGAAGAGACCCTTGAAGATCACCTGGTGCAACCTTTCATGGGAAAGAGAGCCTTGATGAGATGGTCTAGTCTAGTGCCCAACAGCATCTTGAAAACCTCCAGGGATGAGGACTCCACATCCTTAGGAAGGTTGCTCCTACGTACCTCTTCTTTGAGAGGCCTAAACCACTCATGTTTCCTTCCACCTAAACCACCCACATTTCCTTCCAGGTGCCAGTATTTATCAGGATTTGTCACTGCTATTGCCTGTAGGTCAGGGACATGGTGGAAGCCTGACCTGCTTGTCCACCAAGCAGGTAGGGGCTCTTCAGGATGCCAAAGCTGTGGAGAGCCTGAGTTGTGATCACTTGGATAAGTACCTCCTTGCTTTACCATCCTGGCAAGTGCAGGGTTTGGTTAGTGGCCTCAGGGCAGACATCTCACAGGCAGTGCCTTTGTGAGTGTCTGTTCATCTGGGAAAATGCCTTCTCTTCCCCTCTGCTGTGCAAGCAGTGTAAGTTTTATTAAATAAAGTGCATGTTCCTCATGCAAACGAACGCCCTTTGGAATGGTGATACACTGACACGCAGTATGTTAAATATGTATGCCCTTTAAAAAACTGAAGCAAGAACTAAAAATCACTTATAAATATTAAAGAGCAAGAAGTCTACTTTTTGTTTTCACTGTGTTTCTGATCCTGAACTCTGGGAAAAACACTCCTCACATTATAAGACTGAATTATCTGTCCAAGAACTAAACCTGTAATTTTATTCTATCAGTCAAGCTGTGTGTCACGCTATTTTTGTATCAAGACAATCAGGTTCTTTGAAGCACAGACACACACCTACTTAGAAGAAGCTTTCAGCTGAAAGCAGAAGGCTCCAGAAACAGCAGCAATTTGTACCTTTCAAGGGACTGATAATTAAATAGAGAAATGCTGATTCCAATGAAAACAAGGTTTCTTTGCTGGCCAGGATGATGTTCCATTAGGACATTTGGGTCCAGATTCATCTGTTTGGACTGCAGACATCAGTCCTTTGAATCATTGACTTCTAATGACTTCAAATGTGTCCTTTGGAGATACTTATTTCTCTTTCTTCACAAGAAAGGACAGTAGGCCATCTGCACTCCTAACCTAACCACTTTAGTTAGGTATCTAAAGTGAAATTAAATCAATCCAGGCCTTGCTCTAGTTTTTTAAGTATTTGTTGTATGGGACACCTATTAGAAAGTCTGGTATTCAACCCATTGTTGCAGCACAGCCAACCTTGCCTCCAGGAAGTATTTTCTGCTACGCAGGGTTTCCACATCCCTCTGGGAAGAAGCAGAAGTTTCTCATTAAGGAACAAAAGTGCAGCAAGACCAATGCAGACATTAAAGCACCACCACCAGCGAGGCAGTTTTGGATTACAAGTGAAGGAGAGGAGCCCTGTGTTTCACAGGATCACAAAATCGGTGATGCTGGAAGGGACCACTGGAGGTCATCCAGTTTCCTTCTGCTCAGAGCTGTTAAGGTAACTTGCAAATACCAGAACAGTCTCAGGACTGACTGTAAACACGCTGTGCCAATTTTACATACTGAGAAACCAGGTACACAGGTCAAATAAGAAGTCCAGGGCACGGCAGAGAATGGAAACTCCAGCTCTGGAGTTCCAGTATTTTTCCTTCCTGTAACACCACTGTTCTTTGTTGATGAAGAAGCAGCAGCTTTCAGTTTGGTCTTCACTGCACATTCACTAAGTTATTCCATGTGCTCCTGGCTCCACCATGGATGGCAGAACCAATGGACAGCACTGAAAGGCTTTTGGAAACCTGCAGCAAGACTGGCTGAAGTGAAGCAATGCTATCCCTCCCCTCACTTTACTAGCTCTGCTATCAGCAAAATGCCTTTCTCCCCTTCCAGATGGGAGCTGGAGCAGTGGGAAATATTCTCCCTCAGAGTTTGTCGCTCGTTCCTCTGTTGACAGGAATTTTAAGACAAAAGGTCATTTTGGTGGATTTAAAAAGCAGTGCAACTTCATGCTCCTAATGAATGGGCAGCAGGAACTCATACTGGCAGTGCTCAATGGCTGCACATGAAACTAGCCAGGCTCAGTAAACGAAACCAGATCCCAAAAATGCAGCCTGAGATAACTGAGAGTATGCATCAAAGTTTATTGTAGGAAAATGACTGAGTGGAAAAAGAGTGGTCTGCTCTGCCCCTCCACCTCCAAAACATATTGTACCATTTAAACCCTCTAGAAAGACATCTGCAAAAAATGTGATTAATTCTCCTGAAGGTCAAATGCATTACTTTTGTAAAATAGTTGAAGCAGCAATTGTACACCCTTGATTACTCTTACGAAAGCAACTTAGGAAAAATCCTAGGACTGCTCTTGAGTTTGAAGCTGGATGTTTACTGCTTACTGGCAGTGACTTGAGTAGCAAAGGTGAAATGTGGCCAGGAAATGATTGTAAACCCCCAAGAGGGTTAGTCCCAGAGCAGCCTGTCCCAAATTCCAGCAGCACATCGTGTCTCTGTTCGGAGTGCCACCCTGTGGACACGGCTGCTGCCATGAGCTCCTCTCCTGCCACAGCCACCAGAGCCAACACTCAGGCCCCACCTTGGGCACAGGGATGGGTGACAGCACCTCTGAGCTCCCAACCCCTCTGTCCCCTGCCACCCTGCGTGTCCCTGCCCGCCCTGGGGAAATGGTGCTGGGGGAGGAGTGGCAATTTCTGTACCAGAGCACGGTGTCTGTTATGGAAGACCAGTTTTGCCTGTGCTTTCTACACAACAGAGTATGAAATGCCACCACCACTTCTGAGCTGGATAGGAAATAATTGGGGCATTTGTTGGTAACAGCTGAGGTCCCTTGTATTACACCTCCAATGCAGAGCTCTGTACACTGAGAAGAGACCAGGGAAGCTCTCTGCTCATCCAGAGATTAATTAAGCCCCTGGTAAGTCAAGTCCATCCTTAGAAGTCAATTTCTGGATTGCATTATAATTTTTTTCTCTCTGACTGTTTGTGTAAGACTTGCAGGTTTATTCACTGGAGATTGCCACCATAAATTTTAGGAGTCTGGCTCACAAAGCCTGTAACAACCTTGTTCAGTAAAGGTGTGCCTTGCAACATTCCTTCAGTAATGCCACTTTGGCTGCCCCTTACCTCTGGGGTGAGGTATTTCATCATGATTTCCTTTCCTTTCTCTCCCAGCTTTTCATCTGGAGCAATTTCATATTCTGCCTGGAACAGACATATAAAAAACAAAAGTCAATATTTGCACTCATATTTCACCATTATAACTTCATTTTAGATGTGGCCTTAACAGAACATTCTGTATGAAAAATCCAAAGGACAAATATCATTTTCTGGTGCAAGTAAAACCTGTAGGCACAATCTTATTAAAAACCTTCCACTATATTTTTACCAGACCCTAATGGTGCATCTTCTAGGTTTTTGTCTCTTAATTAACATCAATACAATTTAATTAATTTATATTTTCTAACCTGGCAAAGCCAGCTTTCAGAAAGCATTCAGTGACAAGAGACTTCAACTTCATTTGGTTCTGCTCAAAAGGAAGGTGGACACAAGATAAAATTATTTTTCTGAGTAGTAGAGAAAGTGAATGTTTGTTAACCCTTGCCACAGTGGTGTTTCAAGTGCCAGGTGAATATATATATATAAAAAATTCAATATATTGGGGTTTTTTTGTTTAATGTGTCTTTTGTATGTATTTATGCCTTGACCTTGGTCTAACAATACCTGTGCAAAGCAGACAGACCTGCCCATCACTATTAGTGACCCTTGGCTCAGTCCCTCCTAGTTTCTTAGGACCAAGAAGAAACAGGAGAGACCATTTAGAGCAATAGGCACCATAAGCAAAATCCTCTTTGGCTTCCCTAGTGCAATAAAAAAGGGAGCACCCCATCCTCACACACAAAGTCTACCTACATTTTAAAATTCTGACTGCTCCAGGTATTGAAGCATCACTGACTTTTGATGAGCTTTGTTTACATTAGAAGCAAAAGAAGCACTACATGTGTACCACAAAGATATTAATCACTTCAGCTAAAGCTTTGGACCCATGGCAGGCATTCAAAGGAACACATGCTGCAGGGGACCCCAGTGGTGAAATGACAACCAGTTCTTAGGGACATTCCTGCTGGGCACTGCCTGGGATATGAAGCTTTAGCCTTCAGACCAAAATATTTTCCAGAACAAAAAAAAAAAAAAAAAATAGAAGATGACAGCCTAACAGCTTTCATGACTGTATTAAAAAAAGGATCCCAGAAAATCATGCCAAACCAATTAAATAACCTGGTCCAATACAAGCTGTCTGCAATGATAAATGAGGAGGAAGCAAAAAAAAAAAAAAACCAAAAAAGAAAAAGGTAAATCAGACTGAACTGGCAAACAACACTTGGAAGAACAAATTTCAGAACTATTGCCCACTGGATGATGTATGTACTGCTCTGGGCTGGATGCAATAAATCTGCAGGCTGGCTGTAATGGATACCCCAGCTAAGCAAACCTAGGAATGACATGGAAACCACAATGCAGTAATAATGCTATTCCCCTTCTATCTGGCCAGTGCTCATTTAGCCATTGCAGCTCAAGTCTGGAGCTGCACATTTACACACAGGCATAGCAGGTTGCTTGAACAATCTGGAATTATGATCTGATTTGGTCTGGGAAATGATAATGGCCACAAATAAAAATGATGAAAAACAACCAAAAACGAAAATCCACAAGTACAGTACTTCTTTTTCAGTGACAGTTTTGGGGATGAAACTGATTAGGTTCTCATAAACTTAATACAAGGGTTTAAAAAAAAATCTTTTATCTAATTTCCTGTCCTGATGGTATCTGAGTATGGGTCATTTCAGCTCTTAGAAGTACAGAAACTCTAAAATGCCTAGAGCATCTTAGCAGCATTTTTCTCCATGATTTCTCTCCTTCATTTGCTTTCAAACTGATAATATATTGTCTCCCTAGCAAATAAAACCTGATTAGAAGTCATTATCTCCTGTTTGAAGTGCAACAGGGAGCTGTCAAAAAATTTGATGTCCTTTTTGCCACACACAACCTGTAACAGTTACATCCCATCTGAACTGAACAACAGGAAACAAATCAGGACAGACCAGAAAAGAGAAACTTAGCAAGAAATGGATGTCTGGAAATGTGATTTCTGATGGGACCCAACACATGCAGAGCTAAATGCACACCTATACATACACAGAGTATCTCATTCTGCCTCTAGATAGATAGCAAAGAATAAAAGGAAAGTTTAATTATACTTGCATTTGACATTCCCAGGAAATGTGACACGGTGGCAGCAAAGGTGGGAAGTGACAGACAAGTGAGGATGTGAGAAGGAGCCATAAGCTCCGACTGTGCACAGTGCTGATTTCACTGTAGGCCTGCACTAGAAGCCTGCTCCACTTCGTTCCTAAGTTCATTATTATTATTATTTCTCCCTTCAGTGCCATTTTTTAGCTGTTGAGCAACACAGCCTGGTGCATTTTCAGCCATGACCTGTTATTACAGGACACAGACAGGGATGTCCCCGTGCTCTCTCTGCCACCTGCCTGGGAAGCCACCAAGGTCCTCAACTCCTGCTCTTGTGCTTGAATCACAAGACACCTCCCCTTCTTTCCCAGCACTCAAAAGCACAGCTACAGTTTGCAAATCCTTAATTGCTAGAAATAACATCACTGCTTAAAATCCACGTGGAACAAAATATTTTCCATTATCCCTTTGATGAATCCAGGCATGTGTTTCAGGACTCCTGCTCTGAAGTCTAATAGCTTCTCCATGCCCTAGTTAGGTCAGACAGGGCCCTATTCATAGCCCACAAACGAGGGGAGGATTTATGATCACCCTGACTCCGTGGGACAAGCTGCAGGGAAGGCTCTTGCTGTGGGCAGGCACAGATCCTTCAGCCCAAATGGTGAGAGGATGTGGGCTGGCCACTGTCTGCTGCTAGCTTTTCTCCTGGCTGCCTGTTTGGAGGTAGTAGTTCTGTTGGTGGCTCCTTCTTCCATAGAAGCAGCTCTGGCTGGATGGAGGAATGGGAGTGCAGAGTGCCCTTCCCTTTGGAGCAGCTGCCCTCAGGATGGGCTGAGAGAGAGAGAGCAGATGGAAAAATGCTCTTCAGCTGGGAAAGGGAGCAACACCCAGCCTGTGACTGGCTGTGGGATGGGGCCAGAGGCTCAGGTTTGGGGGCTGGAAGCTGCCTGTGATAGGTGGAGAGCTACCAGGGCAATGACACAGGGACCCCACAGGGGCTCACACTGATTCTGACACATCCATTTATGTAGTACCTGGTTTTCACACCTCAATATTATTTGAGCTCCTGAAACTGCATGGCTAAAAATACGTGAAAATGCAAAAACATACCCCAAGAGATCTCTCTGCAGATCTGGGAGGATGCTCTCCCACAGCAGGTACCTGATGGGTGCCTGTGGCAGCAGGGCATGGCCAAGGGAATCACCACCCCTGGTAGCCACCAGGAGATGGGAACAGAAACTCCCACCAGAGCAGTTTTGGTTTCTTGGTCAAAGTCAGAACAGTGGAATCACCTTCTGAGCATCTGCAGGAGGTTACTGGCATTTCAGTCCCAATTTTTCACCTCCCTCCTCTGTTATCTGAGACTATCTCTGTGCTCAGTCCTTTCACAGACGCCAGGCTCTGCCCTGTTATTGCTCTGTCCTCAATTCCTGTCCTTGCTGGAGATTTAAAATCTGTGACTGAAAATTGGAAGGCAAACCCCAAACAGCTGGGATTCATAATAACTCACATTTCTAAATGAAAAGTGAACTTGAAACCATATTTTTCATATTTAAAGGCAGGGCAAAAAGAGCCCTTTCAATGGTTTGAAAACACGTTTTGAGTTAATGAGTTTGTTGATACCAACAAACTGGCATTTCTGATGGGAAAAGCCTTGAACAGCTTTAAGACACACATACACAGATGGTTTATACACCACAAAAGGGACTTAACCAAATTAAATCTCCCTAACAGCAAGACAGGGTTTTTACAAATGGCATTAAATGGATGCTCACTCATCCTTTCACCCCAGATAAGTGCAATGCCTAGTGAAGCATTCAGCTGAAAAGTCCACCCAAGGAGATTGTGCCTCTGACCCCTGAGCCCAGATATCACAAGCACAAACAGCCTGGAGAGGCAGCAGGGCTATTTTCCTTCAGAGGAGGCATTTTTGTGTGACTTCAGTGCAAAAAAAGTAACCTTGTTCACATTTAATGACCAAAATTGTCCACATTCTCCTCCAGTCAACCTAAATCTGGTCCACATTAAATTGTTAAAAGCCCTCCCTTGGAAAAAAACAAAAACAAACCAAAAAAAAAAACCCCAAAAACAAGAAAACATTATGAATGTGAGTAGATGAAGCAGGAAGGGGAGGCCAGAAGCTAAAGCCTTCATTTCAATCACACATAAAAATCACAGGAGAGGAGAAGGCAATGTCAGGAGCTGGCACCTCGGGAATGTGCTGATGAGAAGGGGACAGGAGCAAGAGGTCCCTGCTGAACTGAACTGCCACCTTCTTGTGCTGGAGGCTGTGGAGAAGCAGACACATCTTGCTAGCCCCTTGCCTGCTCACTGACGTGCCATTTAGCACAGGAAACATTTCCCCTCACACTTCATTTTAATGGCTCTCTTTCAACAGCCCCCAAGTTGATGCTGCTAAAATATTTGTAAGCAGAGCAGAGTGTGCTTCAGGGCTGTGCGTGATTCCTTGGGCAAGGGCTTCCAGAGGAGCCCAGCCCATCACAAACCATCTCCATCTAAGGAGAACAGTTTATGTTCCCCCAGTCCCCCCATCTGCATGGCTGCACCAGGCTCTGCTGAGGCACTCAGGGGAGATCTCAGTGCTTCCATGCAGCCAGATAAGCACGCCATGCCTCCAGAGCCAGTGGGAGCTTTAGCTCAGCAATCAGCACCTCTGCCATGAGTTTGTGTGCACAGCACCTGCAGTGAGAGATGGCTGTCTGTCCTGACAGCCCTTGTGCCAGCTGGGAGAAGGGCTTGCTGTGGCTCCATTGCCCAGACAGACAGACACACTGACAGGCAGCCACAGCCCCACCCGTGCTGTGCTGCAGAGCTCTGCATCTCTGCTCTTATCACTGTTATCACCTAATGCTGGGGCCTGCTGCTCACAAACCACATGTCCTGTTAGCCTGGCCTGCAGCTGGTTGTGACTAATTACCCAAACACTGCTCTCAGAAAGCATGCAGAGACTTTGTGCCTCTGAGCACTTTCGTCTCAATTACTGGGGGAAATTGGCCAAGCATTCACAGGTCTCAGAGGGAACTGACAGCTACACACCTACATGCCTGCAGAATTTAGTGATACAAATCCTTTTTCTTCAGAAAGCAGCTTAACAATTGTTTAACAGAAAAAAAAAATCCCCAAATGCTGCCACATTACATTTGCAGGAGACTGCATCAGACTAGGTTAGTCATTTCACACAACAGCTGACAAATGTCCAGTCAAGAGAGGATTTTCTTGTCTCTTTACATATTCTGGGCTGGATGATTCCACTAGCCTTTGGAAGCAAAGGTGTGAGAGAGCTTAGTCTCTCACAAGGGTGTTGGTAGGCTGCTAAATGTCTGACTCAGCTTCTGGTTTTCTCCCAGAAGCCCCAGTCACTTCTTTCCTTGCAGACAGCTGAGTGCATGAGTTGAAAAAACTGTATAAAATATTGGAAGGCATCAAGAACTGGCTTCTGGCAGTGACTTACCGTGTCACCTGGTAAAGTCACTCAGATGGGCACTGAAAGAGAGAGGTGGGCCTCCCTTTCAGTGTGCAAAAAGCTCTGTGAGTCCCTCATGAACAGCTAAATAGCATCTCCTTTTATTTGACTTTACACAAAAGCTAATTTTTGCCTCTCATGTTAGAAAAATAACTAAGACAAAAGAAAATCAAGGCTCTTGGCTTTTCCTGCTTGTTACAGCAGGTGGGCTTGAAAAGGCTTCACATTCCTGGTGGTCAGATTAGGGCTGTAAAGTCAGACTCCTGGTCTCGTTATAGGATTTTTTTTTTTGCCTAACATAGGGCTTGGCTTGAATCCCACGACTCACTAAACAGAGTGTGACCCCACTGGGCAAATTTCAGTAGCAATCATCCAATTTAGTGGCAAAGGGCTGTGTTCCTTGACCTTAATATTGCCTAATGCAGGGATTTTCTGGGCTGGGAGCAAGCTTATACAGAATTTGAAATCAATAAGCAAAGGAGACTGCTGTTAATTAGTGTTAAAAAGAAGAGAGAAAGGATTCAGACCTCCACCCAGACAGGCATTTTATTCATCAAATCCTCATAGTGCCAGTCTGAGCCTAACTGGGGACAGAGCACTGGCCCAGCCAAGGTACACAGGGCAGCTCCAGTCTGCAAAACCAGCTTGGGCTGGGTGCAAAGCACACCTTTGCAAGAGGATTTGGGAATATCAGCTCGGGATTGCTCAGAGACAGACCTTTAAAACAAAGCCACTTGCTGTAGCCTACACCACAGCTGAGACAGCCATGACACACAGAACATCATCATACAATTTCAGAGAGCTTTAAGCATTCACACAAAGAGAGCAACACCTTACCACAGCAGAAGGCTTCAGGTGTCTGCCCATACAGAATAACATCATCCCACTCCAGAAGGCTGCAGGCATCTGCTCTTCTTGCTCTTTAGCCCAGCCTTTTATACCCCTCATGTTCATGCACTGCACCTGTGTGCCCTCTGTTCCCTTTGGTGGTTGCTCAGCACACCTGGGCACTCCCTGGCTCATTGCTGTCAGTGCTGCTCACCTGCTGCTCACAGCTGTGCCCATTGGGGATGGGGCTCACAGCCCCACCCCAACCACCACAAACCGGGTGCCTGCACCAGTGCCAGCAGGAGCGGTGGCAGGAGCAGGCGCTGACACAGAGCCCTGCATTCGCAGAGCCGCGCTGTCACACGGTGCCCCGGGGCGGTGGCACCGGCGGGGACAGATGTTTCCCCGTGCCCAGATGTTGTTCGCGCTGTCAGCGGCACGCTCTGAGTGCGTGCAGGGCTCTGAGCCGAGCTGTGCCGCCGAGCTGCGGGAGGCGAGAGAACGGAGCGGAGCCGCCGAGCCCCTCCAGCCCGAGATCAAGGCACTCACGAGCCGTCGGCTGCGGCTGCCTAACCAGGGATTTCTGCAGAAATTGCCGTCTCCTCGGGGTTGCAGGTGGCACAGCTGGTGTGGCGCCAAAAAAAAAAAGGGTGTGTGGTGTTCCATCAGTGGACAATGCTGGCTCCGTGCAGGACAAACACACTCAGGGTATCCAAGGTGTCCTGGCCTGTACCTGTCCTGTACCCTGCCTGCTGGCCTCGAGCACAGCTGCACAGAGTGTTTGTCAGATGTCTCACGTGCCTTGGTGGCTACGCCTTCCACCAGAGAAAATCACAAGCAGTGCTAGGAATAACGGATGGAAGTCATGACCAGCTAAAACTGGTTCAGATAAAACTTTATCCAGCACTTTTTGTGATGATGTAGATTTGCTGTTGTTACTGCAGGAGTTACACAAACCTTGAGACCACATGTCCTCTCCAGACTGTTACTTCTACAGCTTCAGTGCAATCCTTACATTTCCCTGTACCTCAGAGTAGCTTCACCATGGTGCAAACAGAACAATTTTATTCCTGTTGGCATGCATTGTTCTGCTTCTGACTGTCAGCGTTAGCCGGGGAGTGACACCCTGCGGGCACTCACAAGTGACAAGTTCACCTTGCTCTTTGGTGCCATTTCACCTTTTGGCTGATCAACACCCTCCCCTTCCACAGGTTCCCAGCAAAAGAAGTCACTGAGAGACTTTTCCACTGTGAACAGCTGGCAGGACACACAGCCAAGTGCTGCCAGACTGGGAAAGAGCGTCAGGTCCCCCAGGGCTTGGGGATGATGCTCAGTGGCTGGGTTAACTGATGGCTCACTGGGGTGGAAAATGGAGCAGATTTGTTTCTCAGTGACCTCAATCAAGTTATTTCTGTACCTTGTGCCTCTGTTCTCCTATTTGAAAAAAACAGGGTGATTATCAGGATGTCCTTTGTGAACCACCCTGAACTCTATGGATAAAAAGGCTTGGTAAGGGATATTAGGATTATTACACTGCCCATCCTCTCTTGTCAGTCCATTCTCAACTTCCCTTTCCTCACAGTGCCTCCCAGCAGGGCAGGCTTCACCCCCATCAGCAGACACTGCTCACAGCAGCTCAGCTGCTCGGGTGATGACACGAAAGGAGGCCACAGCAGCACTGTGGAGGTGACTGTCCTCACCCCTCTCTGGTGGCTCATGTCCCCCTCTCTGTGCCACCAGTGGTGCCGGGCTGCTGCTGGGGCCAGCCCTGTCCACTGCCTGCTCCAGCACTTCAGACTCAAAATCCCAGGAAACAGCCATTTCTTGGGGTCAGAGGAGTCTCCTCTGTCAGAGGAACATTGCAAAGCACCCCAAAATACCACAAGGATGGACTTACCACCGAGTCAAGGAACCTAATGCAGCACTCGAGCTCGGGCCGAGTTTCACAGAACTGCCGGAAGAGGAGCCTTCCAATGGGCTGCTTTTCACATATGCTGCAGTAATCTCTCTCTAGAGGCAATAAAGAGAAGAACAGAAGCATGAAAATCAGAAGAGCTCTGCCTTTTGGGCTGCTCATGAGTTTAAAGCATTGTGAGTGCAGAACCACAACCCCCAAATCACAACGACCTCCTTCTCCCTGCCACCACGTTTCAGGTGTCCAAATACAAATATAATCAATGGCTTCAAGACTCAGCTAAGAGAGGCTGAATTCTGTAGGGCTGATGTTGGTAAAGGTCAAGCAAAAGCCATTCAGCTATTATGAAAAAATAATTTCATCCTTTTCTGTGGTGGAAATGTATGCAAAGGTACAGCTCAGACTGGTGGTATTGGTAGGAATATGGGGAGCAAATTACAAGCCCTTGAAATATGAGTCATTCCTTAAAGGGCAGAAAAAGCTGGAGTTTGTGGAGTCCTTCCTGGATACTTCCTAGATATGCACTAAAGTGCCCTGTATCTCTGGAAATGCTTAGCCTACTTTCTATTAAACAATTACAGTAAACTATGCATTTTCAAAGGTTTCAAAATTTCTGCTATTTAATTGCTGAGCATTAAGGAATGGATAGAGCATATGGCATCTGGCTCATTTCAGTTTAACACAGCACTCCTTACAGAACTGTATTTCCCCTCAAAAGCCATGTTTAAATGCCATTCCCTTGTGCTGGTGCATCCACAACCACCACTCTCAGTAAAGCAAAAAGTCCTTTGCCCATCACAAGGACTATCAGCAGGAGAGTATGGATGAAGGGCAGGCATCACTAACTGGCACAGCACCAGCACAAATGCCAAGGGCTTTGGATATTTTTCTGGTGAGAGCAGAAAATCCCCCAGCCTGCTTGGAGCAGCAATACTTGCTTGAGACACGTTATTCCTCTACAAGTACACACATGTCAAACAACATACTGTGTTTCCTTAGGCATTCTTCTCACCACCCTCCTCGCTGCCATATGGCACTTGCTGTTATTATGGAAACAACCAGCTTCTAAACACATAACACAGCACTGCAAACAGACATACGAAACCCACACAAGTTGTCAGTGCCTCGGGTACTTCTCTCTCAGGCCTGCAGTCGCTCCTGCCATGGCTTTGATTCCCCCTCTGCTTTGGTCCCCCAGGTCCTCCAGCTCCTCCCACTCCATGGGTGCAGGCATGGAGCTCCATGGAGCTCCCCTCTGCCATCGAGGCACCCAGCTGAAGGACCTGCTCATCTCAGCTTCTGCCCTGGGGACCACGTTCTGCAAAACCAGGACCACACAGAATCGTCACAGAATCATGGAATGGTTTGGGTTGGGAGGGATCCTAAAGATCACCTAATTACTAATTAATGACATATCCCCTGCCATGGGCAGGGACACCTTCCACTATCCCAGGTTGCTCCAAGCCTCATCCAATCCGGCCTTGAACACTTTCAGTGATGAGGCATCCACAGCTTCTCTGGGCAGCCTGTGCCAGGGCCTCCCCACCCTCTGGGTGCATTTGTCCTGGACAGAAGATGCTGTAAGAGGTGTTGGAGTACTGCCCTGTGCTGGGTGACAGTGGGCAGGAGCAGCCAAGGCTGCCTCTCCTAAGAGGAAGGAGGGAGCCTGCCCAGTGCTGCACCTGGCTGTACTTCAGAACCGATTCCTGAAGCACTTCCAGGATGGTCACTGGAGACATGGGGATAGCTGAAATGTGCTTTTAATTCAGTGTGGTCCTGCTCTGGTCTGGTCTTCTGAAGCAGTTGGGAACAACACACCAGCAGCAATTTTTCGCTGGCACTGCCATTCCATTTTGGATCAGGATATCACTCAATCTGTCGAGAAAACTGCAATGTTTTGATGCTCTCTCGCAAGTGAAACTGGATCAAAATCACTGTGTAAATCCTAACCTGACCTCCAGTCAATCTAATTATCAGCAGCCACCCCCTGGCACTGGTTTGTTTGCCTGAGCTGAAGCCTTCAGCATGGAACATCACGGCACTGATACGTGTGGTGGGAAAACCAGAGGGATCTCTGGGACACGGAGCAGCCTTGGGGTGTCCTTGTGGGTGCCACCAGCTTGTGCTGCTTGACCAGGAGGCATTTTTAGTGAGTAACTGCTGAAGGGATGTGCAGACATGTACAGCACTAAGGGAGTCAGGAGAGTGGACCAGAACAGCCACTCACAACATCCCAGAGGCTCAGCAGCTCAGGTGAGCTCTCCTGGGAGGTGTGAGGGTTTAACTATACACCTGCCTGATGCTGGTTTCTGCTACCTTGACTAACTAACTCTTGAGAAGGTATGAACAAAGCATACACCCCAAACACCAACAGCACATGGCCTGCCTGGTGGCAGGACTCAATCCCTCCAGAAGCCCAGACCCACAGCAAGCTTCCCCATGGCAAACAAGAACGAGACTGGATTCATAACAGAGTAAACCAGAAAGGGACAAACACAATAATCAGCTGGTTTGCCCCATATTTTCTCTTGTACAACATCATTTGATGGACAGTGATAACATTTGTTGTACAGAATGCAGTTAGTTTATCAAAGTTGTTATGACACTTTGGGTGTCACCCAACATAGCAGAGGATGATCTTCTACCAAAAGGGCTAGTGAGAGTAAATTAGGTAAATTAGTGTGCAAATTGCACATCCATAACTGTACTGCATAGCACAGCAAGAAAAAGAAAACAAGCAGCTAAACACTATGACGTACATGGATCAACACAACATAAATAAGACATGAGCACCGACTTCCTCCTACTCCACAGAACTCGGCCAACACGTGAGGAGGGTGACCCATTCATGAGGAAAAAGGAAATACCAGAAATGATCTCTGAAAATGCAACAGGCAGAGCAGCTCCCTGGAGCCATCGACGCCTCTGTCACGTGCGTTTAACTGCTGGACAAACCAACACAGACAATAAATACACGATGAAAACGCTTTCATTCCTTGAAGGTGACACAAACTATTTTCTTAGGCCCTGATCTTGCCGTTGGCCTCACTAAGTCAGCTAAAGGAATCTGCACTCAACTAATTCTTGGGATGCATGGGTCTGGAGCGGACTAAGAAAGAAAAACACGTCTCTCAGCTAAAGCTGAGAAAGGAGTGGATGGTTTGATTACAGCAAGAAGTGTTTTAGCACCCCAGAGGCAGGGCTGGAGCACCCTGAGTGTGCTCAGGAGCTGCTGCAGGAGGGGAGGGATGGGGAGGCAGGTGGGCACTGCAGCCAGGGGCTCTCCTGGGCCGGGGCTGAGCCCTGTGTCGCTCTCGCTCCGCCTGCCAGTAAAAACATCCATCCAGCTTCAAAAGTTTAAAAAATAGAAGGAATGATTTCCTGAGGAAATGGAAATGTTAAACACTTGGAAGTGAAACCATATGCTTATGATGATGAGGTGTAACTAAAACAGCTCTGAGAGTGATATCTTTGGTAGTCAGACCCTCCTGCCTCAGCGCCATCCTGTTTAACACCTGCAAAGTCACCCAACACGGGGGTGAAAAGCTGGGTGGGTCAAAGTCTTGGGAAAGCAGACACTTCTCACTGACGCCAAACTCTTTATTTAGAAAATATCACTGCCAAACAACGCGCACTTGCAAGTGAATTCTCCATCTTCCTAACAGAGCAACAACACAGATTAATATAGAAAAGGTATTATATAAAATGCCATAATTAACATTCATAAGATAAATAAAGATAAATAATGTTTATTCATAATTCTACTGACTCATTTTTCCTTTTACTTCACAGCTTATGTATTGAAATACTAATTTCAAGAGCACCCAGCACAAAGAACATACTGAAATAGTTGCACCTGCACACGTCATGCTGTCACCATTCAAAGCCTATGGCCAAATTTGTTCCCAAACAGCTATTCTGAAAAATATCTGAGCCCGTGCCTAAGAAAAATAGTCCTACTAAGAAAATTTCATACCAGTCAAAACATACCATTAATGAAGTGGAAAGCCTAACACAAGATAATAGAATTGCTGATGTCAAAATCCCCAACTTTCAATTAAAAGGGGGGAAAATCTAATATTTTAATTAGATAAAAACCTTCCTGTGCACTGTGAAGATTTTTTGTCCTAATTTCTCATTTAAATACCGTTCATTTTTTTTGGCTGGCTCAAAATACCACTTTTTGGAGAGAAACAGTGCTTTGCAGAGAGACCAGGTCCCCCTTCTCTTTCACATTTGCAATACACCTGTGGGTTTTCATGGGTTAGTGATGAACTAAAAAACTCTGTGATAACTCTTGGCTGAAAATCAGTCTTTTATGACATTCAGTGTAAACTGCAGGTGTCTAAGTAAGACTGCTATAAAAGTTGCACTTCTGCAACTCTTTCTGAAGAGCTGCAAATCCAAGCCCTGCAATCAGCTGGTAGATGTCTGTGGGGAGGGATGAGCTCAGTTTAAACCTCACTTTCAAAGTCTGTAGAAGCCAAGAACATCTTTTCAGCTTTTTGGCCATTTATTGGCGTGGCCAAGGATTGTATTTATGTACTATCTATGAAGTGACATTTTATTTTCCAACATACTGGAATCCCAAGAGCAGACTTTCCGAAGGAATGCGTGGAGCATTGCCAAGAAGACATGCACCATGCTGCTGCATGGGAACATTTGGACTTGACCTCTGGATCCCTGCTATCCTTGGCATTAAATCAGATGAAAAATGAGTAAGATCCAAATGCTAAGTAATTATGCTGCCTAAAAAAGCCCCCACAAAACAACAATAACAGCAGAACCCCACAAACAAACAAACCATCAAACAAATGCCTGGAACCCCCAAAGAGGATGTGGAAGACTTAATTGTTCATTTCCTGCTCATGCTCAGTGATCCAAGATCAAAATTCGTCTTCCCTTTCTGATTTTTCTTCTTTAAGGTGAACCAAAACCACTCAGATGCTGTTCCAAGTCTATTATTTGTCTGCTGCTCTCTTCTCTCACCTGCTTTGTCCCAGAATAACAAAAAGCACCCCAAATTAATGGAAGAAAGCATTTGAATGCCTCAGTCCCTACACTCAAGCTGGGCAATAGGAGCAGCATCAGAGCCCAAGGGAGTAGCAGTCAGCTCCTGAGACTGCTGGCACACCAAAACTTAAATTTTCTTCTTCCAAGGGGCTGGGGCCTGTCAAAGTCATCCCCAACATCCCTGAGATGGATGGAAATTTCAGCTAAAGATGTCCCAAAATCACACACCTCCCTCCTCAGTCAAACTCAGGGAGATGCTGCTAAAAGAGATCCTACCCTGGCCAGCCCAAATATAAAACCACTTCTGGTTTTTTTTGCCCATCTTTGCTTTCTTTATGTAAGTTTCCTTACAGGACACACAATGGAAAGGAGGACAAAGGCAGGAACTAAGAGCAAGATTAAAGAATATGCAGCAGAACTGAACTAAACAGACTTTCACAGCCCATCACACACTGTGCACTTGTAGCAATTTCCTTCTTTTTGTCAAAAAAAAGACTAAATCCTTTAAGGTTCACAGAATTATTTTGTGTCCGTTCAGAGTACTAATAGAAAACAAATTGCATCTTTAAGCACTGAATAACCCCATTTAGAGCTATATTAATATAAATACATTTTTCATTTTAAACCAGCAAGTCTAACACTAGTGCTTATAAAGATGTCTTATAATTTTCTGCTGCTCTTCTCCAGCCAAAAGTG
Organism: Irena cyanogastra; assembly: GCA_013397155.1. Classification (NCBI taxonomy): domain Eukaryota; kingdom Metazoa; phylum Chordata; class Aves; order Passeriformes; family Irenidae; genus Irena; species Irena cyanogastra. The sequence goes on along the minus strand of VWZV01010933.1, from coordinate 98,141 downwards.
GAATTACCACTGTCTATGTATAAACTTAATAAACAGCACACACTAAACTGCCTAGTCTCTCAGGCTGATGAAAGTTGCTTCTTATCAAAGGATCCTTTGTGGATGTTTTAAAAGGATTTAAATTGCTTTGATTGCATTATTAACAGTGTCTGTGTTGCTCTTGTATTTCAGAATGATCTGGAAAGCTGGAACATTAGCTCTCGCATTCTACAAAAGACGGTTTTCCATCTCTAATAAAAATGCTTCAATACAAAAGATAATCCTTGTGTTCAAGAGCAAACCCCCAAGATGGGCCATATTAACACATCTGAAGACTCTCTTATTATCCTTCTACTCTTCATTTTCTATGGTCTTCACTCCTGGAGATGTCATGGCCAGTCAGGACTTAATGAACTTTGCTGAGAACCCAGGTACTTGCAGTAGAAAACATATGAGATTTTTGTCTTTGAGAAACTGAAAATAGGGGACCATTTCTCATGAAGAAACAGGGATATTGCTGTTTAAGCTGCAGAGATTGATCAAAAACCTGTACAGTAACGTAGAGAGGGATCTCTTTTCCATGGTGCCTCTTTGGGAATGTTGCAGGAATGGGAGGAAGCAACAGGAGGGAAGTTCCTTATCCTTCTTGTCTGTTATTTTCTGGGGTTTGGGGTTTGTCTGGTTTTTGGGGGTTTTTTTGTTGCTGTTTGGCGAGTGAGGGGAGCTGTTTTACAATAGAAACCCGTGGCTAAGATGCTGAGGACTCTCCATTCCCCCTCCAGCAATGCATTTAAAAAGTGAGGCAAGCCAGATGGTTAGAGAGCACAAGACAGGAATAAAACGTCACATTTCAGTTCATTCAGAAATTCCTATAAACTGTGGCAGTAAGTCATGTTATAAAAGCCTAACACAAGCATCCAGGCTCCCGTGGGAATTCAGTTACCAGCACAGCTAATATTCTGTGCCCTGCAGACCTCAGTGGCATGCTGTATTTATAAAATGGGGCTAATGGCACTGCAGCGTGGCCAGAAAGAGTCCATTAAGGTGTGGGAGCTGCTGGATGGCCCTGTGGCTCCTGGCTATTTACCTGCAAGGCAAACTCCCGGAGCGGAAATTCAGCCCAGGAGAGCACAGCAGAGCCTTTTTATACATTAACCACCATACTGCTCCAGAGCTTCACCTGGCACTTCACAGAGACTAAAAACGACGACGCAGCCTCTGTCTCAGGGAATGTTGATCTTGGCAGGTCCAGAGCCCTGCAGGTGCCGGGCAGCAGCTCTGAAGCCAAGGGCTGTGATGAAGTTCTCCTGCTGGTGGCAAAAGCACACTCTCTCCAGCCGTAAATATTTCATCTGCTTGCTTTATTTTGTAATAAAACGTGGAAATTGTTACGACCTATGACAAGATAATGGCTTGATAGATTCCTTATTCTAAACAGCAGCTCGTCCTGGTCTGCAGTTGAAACCAGCCCTTCATTGCTGAGGAAAGCTCTAGACCTAACATATGAAGTACTGGGGGAGAACATTTTTTTTGGCCTTCATTTATTTTTTTTCCATTTGAATTTAGGATTTTCTACAGAAGATTTGGAGACCTTCATCTATGCTGTTACAGCAAGTGTTGTTCTGGCAATGGCTATTTAAGTTTAATTAATTAAAAATAAGAATGCAATCAAGCTTACTTGAGACAATGGAATTACCCCAAACTGGTTTTAAGTCCTGCCAACTTAATTTTCTCTGCTTGTCAGCTGTCTTTTTTAAAACAAACAAAATTTAATCTCCTGATCATTGAACATCTAATATAATTATTCAGATGCAGACAGCGTTTGCTTTGTATAACTTCCCTTATTTCCACTCTTTTCATGGCATTAGGCTACAGGGATAAACTCCACACACCACAGCAGCATTACACTGGAGATGGAAACAGTCCAGTTGGACCGATATGGAAAATATGCTTGGAGAACGTTGGAACAAACTCACAGTTAAATACACTTGAGTGATACATATGGATCTTCTCATTTGTTTTTTGAAAGCAGCTGCATTGAAGCTTTGCTCATGGAATTCTATTTGAAAGTCAAATCCTACAAGCAGTTGCATAAATATGTTTGCAGGAGTACTTGAACCAGAACGCGTTTGTGGCTTTGTTGATTTTGGACAAAGATTTTGACAGGAGGGATAACAACCCATCCACCCTTTTTGTAGCAGCAGCAGGAGGAGGATCAGACAAGATCCTGTGAGCTCAGTGTAATCACAGGAAAACATGAGTGGGGTCCAGAGCCTGGGGAGGGACCCTCAGCTCTCCCAGGGGAGACATTTGGTCATCCAGCCTTGTGCCAGGAGCACACTCAGATGGCAAAGCAAAAATGCTCTGCCCTGAGACCAGGCTGCTTGCCAGTGGAAGACAAATTCTCATCCTAACAAAATCTGAGCTACTCTGCTGAGTTATTCCAGCCTTCCTCCAACTTCTGGAATCTTCTAAAAGTGACTTGCTCAGGCAACTGCATCCCTTCCTTATGGGTCACTGAGCAAGCCCTGTGTTCAAAAGCAGAAACTGCAGGGTCAAGGTTCAGCTGAAGAAGATGGAGTTTGCCATTAATGCTTCAGCCTCTCAACCAGAGAAGCAAAAATATCACTGTGTGAATTATGGGGTGCAGGGAAAGACAACAAATAACCGCCACCAGTAGTGAAGACATTCAGAAACCACAGAATATTCTGAGTTGGAAGGGACCCAACCATCGAGTCCAGCTTTTAAGTGGGGATGGAACCCCAACCTTTGTGTTATCAGCACCACGCGCTGACCAACTGAGATGGAAAGAATGATTCCGATCAATTCCAGCAGCTCTTTGATCAAGCCCACCTTAGTTTTCCCACCTCTCCTCTGTCAGGCACAATTTACATGAATAAACCAGTCACTCTGTTCCTCAAGCCCACAGTCAACACCAACAGGACAGTGGAAATGCATGCAACAGGACTAATCACCAGGAAATCTGGACTGCCAATGTGCAATGGTAATATTTTAAAGTCCTTTTTTTTTAACTTAAATTATTAGGTACCATGCTCTTAAACATATCCTTTCTTTTACATTTGGCTGCCAGTTAAAATAACAGTGCATAGAAAGGGAACAAAAAGCAAAAAAGAGCAGGGAGACAGAATGACTGGCTGACAGACAGATGGGCAGGTGTGTTACACTTCTAGTCAAAAAATCACCATTGCTAGTAATAAGCTGCTTTCCATTCCCATAAACTACACTTGAAAAGCACACGGCCCTGGATCAATGCCTTTGGTCAGGTTTCCCAAGCACAGTGTTTGAACAGTTGCCTCTGTGGCCAGTCACAAAGGTATTCAGGGCAGGGTGGGCTTCCAAACTGCTTCACACTGATCACAAAAGATGCCCCACTAACATTTCCCAGCACTTTCATGTGGTACTCGTGCAGCCCCAGGGGAAGGGCTGCCCACACCAAAACCCTGACCACCACCCTGGCTAGAAAAAGAGTTTGCCTTTATCTTCTTAAATGACTTTCAACAATGTCTCTGCCGCAAGGCCAGAGGACTGGAAAAAAATCCCTCAAAGAAATATGAAAGCTCACCTCAGAAACGCCCTGTGAAATTCGGGGAACAAACACTCAGCTGTTCTCATTTTGTTCTGCCTTGGATGGGAATGACAGAACTGGATGATTTGTTCTCAAAGACCATAGCTACTGAGTTTATTTTTTTTTTTTTTATTTTTTATTTGGGACTTTTATGTCCAGTCTGAAAGTTTTTAACTGAAATACCAAACTTATTTTCTGTCTAGTGCTGTTATTTAGACTCCTGCCTGGTGACATTCTGGGTAACGCATGCTGAAAGAAAATTTCAGTAGAAGTTGCAATTTGAATGTTTAATGTTATGAAATCTACAGAACTGTTGCTGTTGTACATAGCACAAAATAAACATCTCGATTCCAGGAAACTAATGCAGACATCTTGTGAATCACTTTCTTAAGACAGCAACACTTCTGCAAAACTACTCTTTGACTTCTAAGCCAGCCTAGGTAGAAAGCAAAGCAGCTTTCCCTTTTCAAGATGAAACTTTTACCAGGTCAGTAAGTGGCAGAGTGCACAGAGCCACCAGCACAGTCTCTCTGTGAGTGCATATTTAAGCAGCACACGTTACTGACAGGCACACAATAAAACTATTCACAGGGATTACTTACTCTGCATGCTGTTCAATAGTCCCTGCAAGTCCTAAGCATCCCAGCCATTTTAGTAGTGAATCCTTTCACAGAATAGTAGATGCTGTTAGTTGTTACTTCATCGCTAAATTTTCTTGGGTATTTTTCTTTCCATTTTTTCTCCTGATGTTTTGAAACCCCAAGCTTCAAGTACAACAAAACCCCACACTGGTAAAACTCCACTTATTTTATAAGTGTTTGTCAATCCCAACCTTTAAAAAAATTGCACAATAAGCTGAACCACCAACCTAAGTAATCAGAAACAATAATATACTGAAAAACATAATCAATCCTCAACGATTTTTAAGGGGTACCACTGACCTGTGACAACACTGCTGAATTACCACTTAACTGGATCTTTTGCTCAACTACAAGTGGCTCATTTGTAATAATACAGACACTGACTTTGCCTTGGTTTATATTGACAGGCTGATTTGACTGCCTGCTGAGAGACAGCCCCCTCTGAGTGGGTGTGAAGGAGCTGAGCTGCTGAGTAAAATTGATAGGAGGAGTGGAAAGGAGGTTTTAAAGTAATTTAGAAACTCCAAATGCACTGAAAGTAATTTGTGCAAGAGGAGGATTGTCAGTGGCAAGTTTTTTTCTCCTTTTTGACAGAAGTCTGCAGTACCGGGGATCCCTTCATAGCAAATTACTGGGATGGATGTAGAGGGTGTGGCAGCTTGTGTCCAGACACAAAAAACATGAACAGTCTTACTTAGGTCTAAAAAAAAAAGAAAGAAAAACCAATTTTAGAGAGAACTTCCACTTCTATCTTATGAAAACTAGATTGTCATGGGGAAAATATGTGAAAACTCTTGCAGTTTTAAAAGTTATTCTAGTATTTGAATTTTTTCAGTTTATCTCTTTTTTTTCCTGGTTATTTCTAGGTCTATTTTTACACTGTCATACGAAAAACATCTTACCCTTATGAAATGTTTTTTCCCCATTTTGTTTCCTAAATTTCAACATACAGCCACAAATACCCAGCAACACAAAATACTGGTGTTCAGATCTGCAAAACAAGAAGCCCAGACTATCACCTCCAAAGTTACTGAAAAGATTTCAGTGAACAGAAGGCAAAATCAATAGGAACTTCAAGTAGGGTTGTCTACCTCATAAGCAGTGATAGGATATTTAGATGCTGAAAACATATTTAGATATTTTAATTCTCACTTGGAAGAGGATACTTCAACATGTTGGATCTGAAGAAATAAACAAATAACTGAGATCCTAAAGCCTTCTTCAGCATCCTTCCAGCCAGGTGCTGACCCACTAAGACATGGCTTTGCTTAATCAGCTGGATACACTGAAATCTAATCCAGTTATCTCATAAACTTTTATACCAGAGTGATACATGGCAAGGAGTAACTCTGGCATGGTAAAGCAGCCTCACAGCTACCTGAGAAATCCATTCCCAAGTTATTCTGGTCTAGAACACAGGAGGAAGTGAGGTGGATGAAGTCAGAAATAAGAACTCTGCAACTGCTCACGCTGCCTTTTCTCAGCTGGGGGACACCACCTTCCCTCTGTGTGAAGCATCACCTATACACCTGAAAATGTGAAGGGATGCTCAGACACAGGGAAAATGATCACTTTTTTGGGGCAGCCACTGAGATTTGGGTTGCCCCTTCCATTCTACCAATCAGAGTAGCCTCTTGTGCTTGTACCTTCATGCTGAGCTCCAGAATGGGTAGGGCAGATGCTGTACGTGGCTTTTTGATGCACAGATGTTTGGAGCAAGCTGTGGCTTCACCAGCAATATTCTGTGCCCCATGTGCATGGATAGACTGCTCCTGTCACCTCGTCAGTCAGTGCAACAGTTGCTGGGAGTTCTCAAAAAAATGGAATTGAGGATTGCTGTGTGCAATTATCACTTTAGAGATGGGTAGGTTCTCCTGTGAGAGTGGGATATGGGAACACTCAGCACGAGGCTGGAAGAGAACCGTCAGCTAAGGCTTAACAGCTCCATTCCCTGGACTGAGGTGCACTGTCTTCTGGGTCCTCAGCCCAGGAACTCCAGAGAAGACAGGGATTTCCTCTTCAGCAGACACATAAAATGTACTTCTCTGAAAGGAAAAAGGGGGAAAGGGATGGAAAAGAAGAGCCACATGGCTGATCTGAAAGGAAAGCATGCTTGCATCGACACTGAAACATTAGAGACATTGTTCGAGTGCAGTTCATCCTTGCAAAAATATTATCCTCGTCTCGATGCCAAGGTCGGTGAAAGTATGGGCTACTTGCCATGGAAGTGCTGGGTATTTGGGCTAGACCTGTCATGGGGCTTATTTACTCTCTGCACCCAACGTTTCAGACACACTCAAGTGTAGTGTTCATGTCTTGGCAGGAACTTCTCATTCATGCATTTTCTCCTGGTCCCCTCTGAGGAGTCTTCCTCCTCCAACATTGCAGTGGTTGAAATTTCATTGCTTGCTGAGAAAACCAACACTGATTAATTTCATCCTACTTGCATGGAAGAGGTAAAGTATGCAGGTCTCCAGCCAGGGACAAGGAAATCCCTGCTGCTTACATGCCACATTGAATAAGCAGGCCATGGTTGAAGCCATTGGACTTCAACAGTCTTCATTCCACCCGCAGGAAAGAAGCAATTATCCGTAGCAGCATGGGGAGCAAACAGGAAGTAATGCAGCATATTCACTTTTGATTACAGAATATCTTTTTTTCTAAGACGTAATATTCCACAAGGAAGAATTCAGCTGCAGCGTTGCACCCCAAATTATTAAAGGAACGTGACTGAGGTTGCAAAGCTAAGCCTCAAAACCTGGGAAAAACCTAAATCAAAGCTGCTGGTGCAGCCTGAATGGCACTGCTCACTGTGAGTGCGTTCTGGTACACTCTTTAATTACATCACTGCAAACTGCTTTTCCCACAGGGCCTTCGCCTCATTCAGCACACAGGACGGACAGTGCTTAATAATGAGCAGCTATTCAGTGTTTGGTCCTCTCCTCTGGTTCAGTGTGTGGCCCTGGCCTGTATTTACTGCACACCAGTGATTCATTTCCCCACGGACCTTTCTGTGACATTCTCCAACACAGCCTTTAAATACCTCAGGTGTATTCATGGATCTATTTGCACCCCTGTCTGGGAGACAGAGACTCCAGTTTTGCAGATGAGGAACTGAAACATATGAAGATTAAGGTAAAAAGTGTCCCCTGATTGGTGCTGCTTGATTTTCTGTGTATTTAACTTTAAATGCTGTTCTCTCTGTCCAAAGCCAACCTTCCATTTGCTTCGGTTGGACACGTTTGTAACCGAGACCCAAAAATCTCAAGGCAGCTACTCAGAAAATGGAAAAAGCACAATTAGAGGCCAACTGTGAAAAACTAATTTTAAGTGACTTGCCTGTCATCACATAAGATCTATCCTTGTCCAGTTCCTTAGTATGCTTTTCAATTGCTTTGGCTATGAGACCATTTCCTTTGATGCTGCAAATCCCCATTTAAATTTATCACACACCTTTTACCTCATGCAGTAAATGAGTCAGCCATTCTGTGCTCCTTTATTAGACAACCCAGTTCCAGCCCCAGACTAACTCAGGCTTTTGAACTGACTGCATTAGGGCTCCTGGGGAAGAAAATTAATTATTTGATATATATATATATATATATATATATATACTGAAAGATGAATTTATGCTGCATAGGCAGCCTTAATTCAAAATTTATTTTAGGTGCTCATTGTTTTAACACATATTTTTGCATACTTAATTTCCTAAGCTTTTAAGGAACTGAAGAAAAACTGAAGAAAAAAAGCTGCTGTGAACCAGTGGAGAAAATCTTGCTCATTTGGAAGAATTTACACAAAAGGCTGGGAACTTTCTACTTGGCAACTTGAAGAATGCTCTTTTAACCCAGCTTTTCTTGAGCTCTTTCCTAAGCGTTCTTTGAAACAGGAACTCCATCATGTTGACACTCACAGTGGTACCCATACCAGCAGAGCTGACACAGGGGTGTCAGTGTATCTGTTGTGCTGCTGGCAGCTGGGAAAGAAGCTGTAAAATGTGTTGGCTGATCACCCTGGGCTCTACAGACCCTGTGGACCATGACTCCCCTGTTTTTCCTTTCACCTTCCTAACTTTTGCCATCTTCTCCAGCAGTGCTGCTCCTCCCTTCTACTTCCTCTAAGATGAGCAAGTTTCCTCTACTTGTACAATCTCAATCTCTTTAGACACTGGGTCCCAGTTTCTCCCCCCACCTGACCCCAGCACTTGTCCTACACTGACAGCACAGGTGGGATATGGATTTACTGCACACCAGCAACTCTGCCACAGCTTTCCAAGTGCCACCCTTTGGGAGACATCTGCAAGACTTTGAGTCTCAGTCTGAAGTGGCTGCTTTCTTTCACTGGAGGGAAAAGCATGGAGAGATGCTCAGGATGGGATCCTTCCCTGAAATGCGCCCTAAATGGCCTCTTCCATCTTTGACTGAAAGGATGAACAGGTAGATGAGCTGGAGCAAAATACTGTTAAACTTTGTCAGCTCCCTCAGCAATGTGCAATGCAACAGACATCCACTGAAACTGCAATAGACCTCATACTTAGCCTGGATATTTAAGGAATAGCTATAACTGTGTTAATTCAGCAGCACTCATTCCCTCACCAGACTGATGATAACTTGTCTTTCTGATCAATCTTGGCTTCCACCTTCAGACTGATAGTTTTAATAAAACAAAATTAAAAAGAAGAAAAAAAAAAAAGAAAAAAAGAAAAAAATTATAGCACAGAAAATATCCAGCATGGAAAATTTCAGTCTACATATCTCTGGCAAGATCTTAATCTTATACTGTCCAATATTAGACAAATTCAATAATAAATGGTGCTACCCAGCCCACCAGTAACAGCAACCCTTACTGAGAAGGTTTGGCTTTGGGAGAAGTGTTATTATTTATCATGTGTTACAGGGCCAGTTCTGTCCTTCCTGCTGGTGTTTGGGGACCTTGACTTGGGAGCCTCACTGGATGCTGACTGCAAAACTCTCAGAGGATGCTATCTTTGAGGGTCAGATGGGAACCAAAACACAAGCAGCTTCTTTTTCCAGAGTTTTAGCCTAACTAGATAAACATAAAACAGCAGAAGATGAGGAAAAATAAGAGTGACTGCATTAGACTCATGCAACGTTTTGTATAATTTTATGATTTATAATAATCAAGCATCTCTCTCATTTTATCGGGGATTAATATTACCTTACTTTCCTTAAATTCCATTCAGTTCTTACATTATACATATTCCACACTAGCACTCTCTTCTCCCAGTACTTCTGGCACAAATCTGAGCCTCTTTGGTGAGGACTCATAAGATTATGAATGTCTGGACAGCCTGAGTAATGAAAGGCCATTTGGGGCCGAACCATTGACCACAGCTCTAACTTGCCAGGAAGCATAAAATATAAAATGTAAATTAGGTACTAATAACCCATTTTTCTTCTAAATCCTTGGTACAGATGCGCAGCATGAAGTACAGATTATGTTTTGAGAGAGATGTTGGAATAATTTGCAGTTAAAAATATTGCATGGGACCTTGTGTTGTGGCCTCAGAAGAGACTGAATTGTGAGTTGTTACTGCTGCCCTTGAACCCACTTCAGTCGATGGAAAGTTTCATTGGCACCTGGATTTGTTGCTTTGGGTAGCTGCCTAGCTACCAGCAAAACCCAGCACATAATACTGTCATCAGGGAAAGTGGAATGTGCAGCCCAGCAAGCAAGACATGCATGGAAAAGTACATTTCTCCCAGCATGTTTTGCAATCTCCATGCTATTGCCTCCCCATCTTCCTTTCCACTGATCTCATCTGTGGAGATGAAGTCAAGAAGAAAACTTAGGAAGTAGCACTTGCAGGGCAAGATCATTTTACTGCCTGTGCATGGCCAGCATCATCCTTAACACAGCTCTGACTCCCTGGATGGGGCCAAGCCCGTGTGAAAAATCAGACCTACAGCTCCAGTGCTCCTCAGTCAAGGGATCTGGGGGCAGCCTGAGGTTGGCTGGGTGTGTTTAGCTCCCAGGTGAATTTGCCATTGTTGTGGCCTTGGATTCTGCCAGCAACAGTGTGCATGAAACTGTTGGGAAATGGAGCTACATGTTATGCGAGTCACAGCACAGCGTTTCTGTCGTGCTGCTTTCAGAACACGTTTAAAGACATGTTCCTCATGTGGGAATTCCAGCCTCCAGCTGCCTTATGGAAGAAGGCTGGAGCTATCAGTCCCCCCTCAGAAACCATTTCTCTTGTTCTGTCCATTGCAGCCCAGCTATGAGGAAATGACCAGCTTTTACGTTTTTCATCTCGGCCTAGGAGTATCTAAAATACAACCTGTGGAACTTGCTTCTTGAATTAATTATGCTTCAGGTAAAAATAAAATAAATGTACTTGGCCTTAATGAGATCTGCAACTGGTTCTCTATCACATGGCACACATCCTTTTTAGGCAAAACCTGGATTATTGTTATGTTTCAATAGGTTAGTACACCCGATATGGCTGAGCCAAACCGCTGCTCTACAGCTTAACAATTTCTACCATTCTTTGCACCTAGGAAATAAGATAATTCAATCAGTACTTTAAAAAATTAAATAAATACCTGTTTTTTTGCATGCAAAGATGGGAAGCCTGTGGCTATGCCTCTGATGCAAGACTTAAAGGAGTAGATCTCTTCTATATCTATGCAGAATTGCCTTGCTGGAATAGATTCCTTCTCCCAGAGAAGCAATGCAGGGGAAAGAAAACTCATATCTCCTCATTCACTCTTCCTGTTAATAATTTGTTGCATTATTACTAATAAAGATTATTTTACTCTGCTAATGGCTAATCATGGTACAGGAGCAAGAACACATGGAGGGGAGCATGGTGCTAGGCACTGAATAAACACAGAAAAACAGGGCAGTCCTACCTAATGAGTGGAAAAGTTTAGATAATGCAAATAAATATTCATTGCTTTTGGATGCCTGTCAGAGATACCTTCCAAGTCTTCTCAGGTTTGACCACTACTATTGATGTAGTGAAAGAGAATCATGATTTAAACGGGGAAAGGAGGAGACTCCTAAAAACACACGTCCGGACAAAACAGAAACAGACTAAACAAGCCTCTTGAAGAAATATGCATTTGAGAAACTGCCCTGATTTGAAAGACCTGGCTTTTTATCCTTCCCCCACTGCGTGGACCTGTGGTACAGCAGCATGCTGGAGATACATCATGTGATAACTCAGGGACATTAACACGGTAGGAACAGCAACGATACTGAAAGAGCAAGAAAATAAACCTTGAGATTACAAAGAAAAAAACAAGAAAAAGAATCCACAAGGTCTAGTCTAGTGCACACTATCATTATTGATGTGAATCATGACTTTGTGATCCTCAGAGGAGGGTTGATGTGCCTCTCCATAAATCAGGTCTTAAGGGTATATACATTACTAGCTAAAGGACAAGCACCACAGTTTGCTTTCACATAATGATCCAGCAATGGCATTTAATTGAGCAGAATATAAACACCCAGGCTGGAATTTAGCCAGGACACTACATTTAACATCTTACTCTAAATAAGAAATTCCATATAGGCTGCAGTGCCCAAGCAGAGCAGAGACAAGCTAAAGTAAAAGATCTCCTCTGATAATCCCTCTCACAACAAAGTACACAGACCAGAATTTATAGTCCTGGGCAACATCAAGAGCTGAGTCGACCCTGGCTACAATTGCTAAATGTGGTGGAGCACTCGGAGAACATTTGCTGGGGATGACAGCAAGTGTCTTTTGTCTTGGAGTGTCCCAGCTAAGTTCCCCAAGAAAAAAACCAACCAACCATCTGCAAGAGGTCTCTCTTCCACCCTGTCCTGTTGGCCTGCCTCCCTTGACTGATCACCGTGCTCTCAAATGAACTCACTCATAAATGCGACGACAGCCTCCCCGTTCTTTGGATGTCGAACATTAAGCGAAAGGAAATCAGGGTGTTTGGAAAGCTGTCACCTCATCCTCTGCCAAGGACCAGGAGAATTTTCTTTCTTCATTTTTTAGGAGTGGCCAAACCACTTTTGAATCACACAGTCAACATGGTGAGCATGGCTGACTTGCCTTACTTTCCCCAGAACCAATCTACACTGTTCAATGACAACGGCTTGCGCAAATACGGGCAGGAAGTCAGCAAAAATATGACAGAAGGAAGATGTAAAATTTCCAGCACAATTAAGAAAACTGGTTTTGGTTACTCCCATCAGTTGAGAGTAATTAGATCAGAAAGAGTGGCCAGAGCTGGCTCTAGTGTGGAATAATCTGCTTGCATCTCTCACAAATGATATTTCCACTGAACAGACCCAAGACAAAGCTCCCTTTGCCTTAGATGTCTGTGTTGACCAGTCTGATTTCATCCATCCTGTCACCTGGTGCTGCCCTTGGCACAGCCTCACTAGAAGCACTGTAGCACATTATTCAGATAATTCCCCTCTTCATCCATCATTGTGAAAAGTCTTACAAATGTTGCAAGATAGTCCAGGAATTCATACAAAGTCCCTTGATTTCAATGGGAACTGTTGTGCTGCAGAGACCTCCAAATCAGATAATTCATATAATTGAAATGGTCTGCTTCTCTTTTTTTTCCCAATTCAGCATTCTTGTGAGACAATATTTTAATTTGTTATCTTCCTCGGTTTTTTATCAGATCTTCCTGTAGTCTTCACTCCAGCCTTCACATAATTTTCTGATTAAATAACTGAAAACACCTGGTACAGACCATGTCTTTCAGCATGTACTCAGAGGAGCCCAATGACTGTGAAAAGCTCAGTAAGCGAGGCCAGAGCCTTAAAATTTCCTTGTGGGTATTCACATTTTAGTTGAAATATATTTGAGTTCGACGAAAAAAATAAATAGGGAAGGTAAGAAATCACTGATTAACAAACTCTGTTACTGCCCACAGTTAGGCAGACACCACCTTTTACTTGTGTCTGGGATCTCATCATATCTCACAGCTCTACATCAGTCCAGCTATATGGCATTGACTTCATTTCTGGATCCCACAAGCCTCACTGTCCATGAGGAGTTGGTTGTTGCGTCCTGGGCAAGAGCAGAAGTTTCAAAGAACTACAGTAGGTCATTAATAATAAAAATAAATGATAAAATGCCTTAAAACAACCTTTCTCTAAAATTAATAGGAGCATAAATTTCACTAGCTGCAAATGAGAGACCAGGAGGTCCAAGCACGATCCATTTTCCAAGCATTCTATTTTAAAGTAGCATAGATCAACACCATGAAGTGACAGTGCCTGTACATTTGAAATAACAAATGCCTGCTAGGCTATGCCAACTGCAAAAGGCAACAGCATGAAACACCCCAGCACGTTCCTCTTCAGGCTGGGGAACTCTCTTAGAAACTTTAGTTGCTCCTGCTACTTCTTCACAAGGCTGTGCTGCCACTCTTCCCAGGCTGCTCCCATGCCCACTGCATTAACCATGTACAATCATACCTGTAATTCATGGGCTGTTTGGCAAGTGCCCTGGGAAAACAGCTCCTGTTAACTCAGTCAGAAGATCACAAGAACTTCCACCAGCCCAAAAGCAGAATGCCTACTGTGGTGCTGGTTTTGCTCTTCTCCATTTGATCTTGCCTTTTCATGATGGCTTTTTTATGGTGGCAATAAAGTTTTCCTACTCATCTCATGCTGCCTGAGACATTAGGCATGTATTTTGTATTCACTTTTCCTTGCCTTGAATTTGAGCACGATCTTTTACCGTGGCCATAGCTCTGTTGTTCTCAGATGTTTTAACCCTGATCTGTTTGATTCCAGGGCTGAATACGACCCAGAGCCCACATTCCTTGTGCTGCCTGATAACCTCCTCCAGGCCACAGACAGCTAGTTCTCCACAGCAGTTCTCTCAGATAGGTCAGCTATATTTATTACAGCACACTGACCACATGGCCTTCCCCTTCTTCAGCAACAGAAGCTGCAGAGCAATGCCCAGCTCTGATTCTCTGACTCCAAGGACTCCCATGGGAGATCCACACCATCCCTAGCTTTATTCACATGCAGAGCTCTGACAGGACATCACACCTGGCTATCACTGGCTGCACTCTTGGGCAGCTGAGTGACAGGCCAATCCAACAGGATTCACAGACATTGACCAGAGCTTTCAAGCCTGAGGTGAGGAACAAAACAGATTTACTAAAACTCAATGAAAAACTCAGCACTTATGAGAAGCCAGATTGAAGGAGGCTGTTCTGTCACTCGGGTTCAGGGCTGGGTTGGATTTGCTTTTCTCCTTATGGCTGATGAGGAAACTGTGGGCTTGACATTTGACTGTGGACCTCTCTGCAGTGACTCTGCTCTGCTGGCTTCCCACGTGCCCTCTCCCCTCTCGGATGGCTGAGAGCAGCAGGATGATTTACAGTGGATTTTTCCTGCCAGGTGCCCTGCTCGGCCCGGCACTGCACTGGGTTCCCATGGCTGTCATTCCATGAGTTCCAGCTCAAGAGGCAAGCCCCACAGCATAACAGCCTAAACAGCAGACATCTGCTGTCCCCGTGCCCCGGGCCATGTCACTGCATAGTGACACTGGAGAGGCCGTGGTGGCTGGAGCTCTGCAAACACTCCTGGTGCAAGGGCTGTCATCTCTGGCAGGGCAGTCCTAATCTCAGCTCTAACAGCCTGGACTTCATGACCCCTCCCCAGGCCATCCTGTAGGGTCCATCTGCTTTCCCAGGCTCTGAAGGGGAGGAGAAATTTGGGGAATTGTAAGGCTGCTGTAGAGAAGGCTTAGTAACACAGCAGGAAGAGTTTGTGCCTAGAGGCATTGGCTTGGTGGGTAGAAATTGCAGTGATATTGAGTAAATCTGCCCAGAAAGCAGAATGGGGAACTGTTACCCAGCTGAAGAAGCAAACACTTATTGACTTTCTGGGACAGGAAATAAAGGGTTTTTACAACCTGATAAGTAAAACTGTTCTGATTAACGCTTAAAGTCTATAAATAAAAAAAGAGAACTAGCAGGAAACATAGAACTTATGGTCCTAAGAAGATGGAGGGATGGGAAAGTCCATTATGAGATTGTTCCAAGAGCCTACTTAAAATATTCAATGCTGATCCCTCTGCCTTCTAGCTGCTTAAAAGAAATCACCTCTTACATCATGCCATTCAAAATGAACTATGCTTTCAATTTTCCTTGTTTCCTGCTATATTCATATTAAACTATTACACTGTATGCAGGAAATAATCCAGCAAAAGCAACTCATTGCATGCTAGGAATGGTTTTCTTCAGATGGCTTTAATGCTGAAGACAAAGGTCAGCCATTTACCCCAAACAAAGCACTGGAATTTAATCTTTCCTCTGCTTGGGAGCAGCATGATTCCACAGCCTTCACTGCGTTCTTCAAATACATTCCTACTGGAAAGCAGGGCTTTAAAAAACCTTTTATAAAACTGTTTTTTTTTTTCCCAGAGAGACTTGAAGCCATGAATACTGTATTAGGGAGCTGCCAAGTTATCTGCAGAGGACCTTTACCACTTTACCTCTTCCAGAGATTCTTGTTTAATTAAGGCATTCCACAAGCTGTAGGACTCCTCAGAGCTGAGGATTTCTTCTGATCCATGCTGGAGGATGAGGGCACGGACAGTTCACATCAAATCCTGCAGCCCCCTGATCAGCTTTGCCTTGCATGCCAACTACACAGCCTGGAAATGCATCCCAGAGTGAGGCATGAAACCGGCAAACTGCGCTTGGAATTGGGAAGGAAGGGGAAGACAGCTGGAAATGTGCATTATTTAAAATGCTGTAGGATGAGAAACAGATGCTGGCATGGCATTTGTGGAGTTGAAAGTCACCCAGCTCACACTGCCAGTTGGCAAGCCAGGCTGGTATCAAGCCCACAGCTATGCAAAACCCACCACCACGAGTGGCACCAGGCTGGCAGAGCCAGGATCGCGGTCACTGGAATGTTCCCTCTCCTGCCATTGTGCCTCCACCCTGCACCAGAGCACAGACAGGGAAGTCAGACTGCACCTGCCCGGGAGATACACACAATATCTCCCTTTCAAGGGCTGTCTCTGCATCACCAGGACCTAAATTTGCTTAAATGAAGGGTAAAAAAGGCAGGAGGAAAAGCAAAGGGGTGCGCTTGCTCTCTAATTTGATGACCCACATCTCACAGGCAGAGCCTCCAGCGGAACTCCCAGTGCCTTCTCTCTCTGAGGCAGTCAAAGGAAAGGCCTTCTGAACCCTTCCCAATGTATGCTGTAAGTGGGTGAGCTGGCAGCAAGATGAGATTCCCTTCCTTATTGCTGCCTACCAAAAAGGGAAACCCTGGAAAACTGCCAGATCTGAGGACTTGTTAGGGAAATACGGGTTTGTTGATGGGAGGCAAAAAACAGATGAGGCAGAATTCCACATAATTCTGCCAGCTAAAGCATTGTTTTGACTTGCATCAGTAGAAGGAAGCTATCAGCTAATTTACACAAAGAATAAAGGCTTTTGGGGAGATGTGATTTAGCATCATCAGCCTCCAGCAACGAGTGAGACAGAAGGCTAAAATCATAGAATCAGAGAATAGTTTGGGTTGGAAGGGATCTTTGAAGGTCATCTAATCCAATCCCCTGCAATGAACAGGGGGGTTTAGGAAAAAAATTATAATCTGTCCTTGGGGATGGAGAAGGACAAGTTTTCTCATATGATATGAACAAGGAGAAAATAAAGGAATATCCTGCCTCTGCTAAGAGTTACAGTGAACACTGATGGAGCACTCTGTAGATTTCAGAGTCTATAGGTGCTTTACTAGGAATTGGCTGTGGGTGATGGTTACTTTCCACTTAGCTCAACAGTGCTATTGGGAACAAAATCCCATCCCTTTTTTTTGAACGGCGATGGCAGATCTCCACCAGAGCTCCTTCAGGATTTGGAACAGAGGCCAGTGAGTGCCAGAAAACTTGTGAAAACCACATGGCTACAGGGTGGATCCATGTCTTCCCTGTGTCTGTGCTGGCCCTGCTGTGATCCCAGGCTGTGCTGGTGCACAGAGCCCTTTGCAGAGCACAGAGGGAGTAACCACAACCTCGTGTGACCTTTGCGTGGGCAGCTCCTCTGCCCAGCTCAAAACTTTGTGTCGCCTCCTTTCACTCTTTAAGATCTCACCTAAAGAAGCTGATTTTTAACTCATCAGAAAGGTCCCTGCTCCCTTGATGTAGATTCTAAAAAATACTTCAGTCCCAGTCCTAGGGTTTGGGGTTGTGCATGGCAAAGAACAGGGAGAAAAGAAAAGGCTGCGATCCTCCCTTGCAGATCTGACCACTGATTCACAGTCACACTGGCATGGACAATACTGACATAGACAATATTTTTAGAAGTTGGTTGGGTTTTTTTTCCATAGGAGATAATGAGGTTATGCTGCCCCATGGACACCCACAGTCTCCTGGGCAGGGATGAAAGCAGTCTTAGGAAGAAAGAGCTTCTACCTTGGAGGAAGAAAGCCTCTGTGGAGCTAAGGACAGTCATGAGGTCCACTCCCAGCACTGGGGCTGCTTAACAGCTGCTCTTTCATGCTGGCTCTTCTCCCACAGGCAGAACAAGCCTTGGGAATACTCTCACTGATGATACAAAGGGGATGTCACTTTATTTACCTACAGCTTTTCCCCCCAGCTCACCCACTCTCCATTCTCCATCCTCCTTGGGCACAGACCTGGGCACACGGAGGCCTCCAGGAGCCAACAGTGCTGTTGTTCCCTCCCCAAGCACAGGCTTGTTCCCTCCCATGTAGGACCCACTCTGTCACCAGCACAGGGGTCTTTTCCAAAGATTTCCCACCTAGTTACTCATGGTCAGGCTTAGCAGGCTCAGCTGAAGAGATCCAAAAGGGAAATCTGTAAAGGATCTTGCTTGAACTGGCAGGGCTGCCAGCTGGCTTTGGCTGCTGCAGAGCTGATCAGCATAAACATGTCAAACTTTGCTACATTCAATCAAATATTCCCTGGTATTCAGTAAGTACCTTTGAGGGTGTCCCCACTTCCTTCTCAGACCTCTCTTGAAGCTCAGTGTGCTGAAGTCACTGTTCATGAAACAAACCATACCCACACCAAAAGGTCAAATGCAACAAACCTGGTGCTCGAGTGCTGAACCTTGTTTGTTTGGACTGAGCAGAACAGCTCTGAAGTGACTTCCACCAAATTCTTCCTGTGCTCAAAACCATGCTTCTCCATAAGCCATGTTTACAAATGCCAAAAATATTTTGAATCAGGAGTTATGAAAGCCTGAAAGCACTTACTTATAGAGAGCTGTTTCAACATTGCAAATACTTGTATGTAGTTGAGCCAGGTCCTGTTGCTCATGAGAACAGCCTCTACCAATTTGTCAACACCGACCTAACTTGTCCAAGAGAGAGCTCAGAAAATCAATGTGACGTGGAGAAACCTTCAAAGTGCCACTGTACAAATATAAAGCTGGTGCAGGGCTGGAGGATGGTGAAATCTGGCAGGTACAAAGAAGTTTGTAACCATCTCCAAAGATTGTATTTTTGTCATTTAATACTACAGAGGCTCCCCATACTTTGAAATTGATAATTCTTCTGGAAAGGTAAAACCCTTCACATTTTTCTTAATATACTAAATTGAATTGTAACTTAAATGTCTTGGTTCATAACATATTATTAAGGATTGTAAGAGTTCAGACTGTTTGTTGAACTATTTTTCACTGGCTTTACCAATGCCAGGACAACAGGGAGTTCTTCAACAAAATCAAATATCAGTCTACCATCCTGCCCAAACTTGGGAGTTTTTTTCATAGTTTGCATTATAGTATCCTGCTCTATAATTTAATTTCTTTTCCCTAAATTGGACTTTCACTCATCCTTTCCATTAGTTCAGCTAAGGAACAGCAGTTGAGGGCAGAGAGTATTTTATTTTATTTGTCTTAGAATTCCCTGGCATCAGTTTAGCATGGTAAAAATGTGATTAATAAGGAAATAACAGTACT
Source organism: Irena cyanogastra (assembly GCA_013397155.1). Taxonomy (NCBI): domain Eukaryota; kingdom Metazoa; phylum Chordata; class Aves; order Passeriformes; family Irenidae; genus Irena; species Irena cyanogastra. The sequence goes on along the minus strand of VWZV01010933.1, from coordinate 79,014 downwards.
GGCACAACCAGGGGCTCTGTTCAGAAATGGCCTCATGGCTCCTGCTTTGATTCTGCCAAGTGGAGGTTCTGTTTTAATAGCAATATGTAGCAGAATTCATGGCCATGCCCTGTTTTCTGACCTACAGAGCACAGAGAAATATTTCAAATTATCACTTCCAAGTGTTTTTAAAGCAGCACAGTGATTACCTGAAAAATAAATGGAATCTCTCAACGACTTCAGGGACTCAGCCAAACCACTGAAAAATCAGGCTTGTAACATTCCATATGCAAATTCCCTCATGCTGTCTTGAAATCAGAATTAAAAGATAGGTGTGGGACTGTCTTAAAAACACTCCACCTCTCTTTTCCTTGACAGCTGGAAGCCATGAGCACACGGACAGCAACGGGCCCTATTTCCACTAAGGGACTTCCCCTGGTGCTTGACTGCTCCCAGAAAACCCTAAAACAAAGTCCAGCCACAGTCCTAGAGGCCTCTGCAGTAACCAGCAGAAGCCAAGTCAAAACAGCACTTCCTCTACCAGCTACTCCAAGTGAGTTCTTTTCCCCAAGAAGCATTAACTTTGGCTAATCCCATCCTCCCTGAAAGCCTGTGTCCCCAAAGGTGAGGATGTCAGGCTGTGCACTTCACAGCATCCCTCTGAAGTAGGTCTGGTGGATCTCTTTTCCCTCCCTGCAGTTCCCTCCTTCCATTATAAGAGGGCTCCTGCACAGTTTAATTTAAGGGAAACTTTCTCTCCGACTCCAGCAGAGCTGAGCAGAGCCAGCCAAGCTTTGTCCTGCCACCACCTTCCCACCACTACCAGGAGCAAAGCCACAAGAGAGTCCTGCAGGGCTAAGAGCAAGGTTTTACCATAAATGCAGCCCTACCTCTCATTCCCCATACCCAGCAAATGCTGAATTGGTTTTAAAACAAATTTCCTTAACAATTAAGTACTACTATTTAACAGGACCCGTGAGCACTTCTATAGCATTTTACAAATCACTGCATAAGTATTAATTAGACTTAATGACTCATATTACCTAATGAGATAATGAAAAACCCTGCAGCTCACAATATCTACTTCTATTTTCAGCAAGAGATGAAATAGATCTTGTAAAAGGATATTCTCTTCTAATTCCCTTCCTGCATATCCCTGTAATAATGTTGGAAAGTAATTCAAAGTGTGCAAGTCGTGGCATTTTTTTCCTCCTCAGTTTGCAAAGGCTAATACAGCCTTTGCCACAAAACACAAATGCAGAAGTTTAGTGATAATATTTGCTCCTTAGGAGGCTTTCCATCGAGGGATGACTGGTGGGGCTCACTTTTTGGTAAGGAGGTGTGGATTTGCTGCCCATTCTTTATGGAGAACAGCAACGTCCTTCTTGCTTTCTTTCTTGGCCCCTGCCAAGGTAATACTCCATGGATTAAGTCTTGTGAAATAAATTCTGTAAATAGAACGTGGACTGAGATCATTTCAACTCATTTCCCCTGTGTCCCCTTCCCGTCCTGGAAGCTGTCAAGCACAAGCAGCCTGCAAGCAGGCTGTTCTCCCAGTGTTAGTCTTGAGTCTCACTAGATGCATAAAACAGCTTGTTTTTCACATATTTTCTGTGATGGCATTAGAAAAAAATTACAAGGGGGAAAAAAAAAACCCCAACCCTTCTCAATTCCACCTGTAGCTATAAACTGGATACAGCTAATCTTGCAAGGGCACCAAACATTGCTCTGTTTGTCCACATTTGAGCACCAGAAACCTATGTTTATGATGGAATTACAGTTGAATCTGAAGGATTTTAAAGAAAGGAGCCGAACCAACTGTGGGTTTGTAAACAAACACTATGGTTTTGACGTCAGCCATATCATTTCATGTGCTGGAACTGTTTCTATCATGTGGCCAGTTCCTGCCCCTGAAGAGTGTCTAATTTAATTTAGATGTATTCACGATATGGGACAGCACGTCAAGTCCAAGAAATGACAGGGTAACTCTGCAGGAAGGTCTGTGCTGGAAAGATTGCATAAGCTGTACTTTGAAGGAGCAGCAGAGACCTTTTGGCTCAAGGAAGAGAGGGGAAAGTGATGCCTACTGCAGAAAAAGAGAAAAAGAAAGTGAAGGGAAGGGGAGTGCATGGAGTGAGCACTGTCACGGGGAAGGACTTTCTCTTTTAGAAATGGATTAGTTTGACTTATTTTTCTGCATTAATGTAATCCAAAAAATTCTGCATAACTTTTTCCAGAGCAATAAATCCTATCCAGAGCTTTCAGGAGTCTTTCCAACCCTGTTTTTGGTCCTTCTTGGGTCCTTCTCTCTGGTCTTTCTGTGGAAGGACAACTCATGGAAGGATATCCTCATGGATAACTCATCCATGGAGGATAACTCATCCAGGAGATCTTCAGTCAGGCACCACTCCAGCATCCATGGGATCACCCACAAGAAGCCCCCAGGTCCTGGTGACCCCAAGGGTGATGCAGGGCCCCAGTCTCTCCCTTGGGCACCTGGGCTGAGAACAAACACCCAGGTGAGGGGCTGGCACGTGGGTGATGGGAGAACAGCAGCAAGATATCCCCTTTGCTGCTGCTGATAGGGACTGAAATATGTCTTATGTTGCAGGTATCTAAGGGCACCAGTGTGGGAAAACTGCTTTTCATACAGGGCATGATTCTGATTGCTAAAAACCCCCCCAGTTTAGCATCAGTTGAATTTAAAGGGATGCCCTGTGTGGTTAAAAAATTCTTTTTGAGCCTACATGTTTACCAGCTTGGGCCTTAAATGATATGAATTTCTCTACAAATATATTTCAATTAAGAGTATAACAACAACACAGTATGCTGTCATTTATTTACTTAAATATTTTTACTAGACAGCATTTTCTACTCCAGCAGTTCTAATTCCCCAGGTTTCCAGAGAAGCCAGTTCTTCCCAGAAGTGGTGTAGAGCTCTGTGCTGGGTACTCAGCTCAGGCTGTGCACACACATTCCCCACCAGCACCCTCCCAACACAGCTACCCCGATTCCTACACGTTTGGAAAGAAAGGAGGAGACAGTTCCCCTTGTGGTTATTTCATGCCATGGAATCCTGACTGCTGGTTGAAAAGCTATTTCCAATAAAAATGTAAGGCTTTTTTCCAAGGAAAGCTAACGCTTTCTACCAAAAAAATATTTCTCAAAAACTTAAACTCCAGTTTTAGCCAAAAACACGAGACCAGCCTTAGGTGTAGGATTCAGACCAATACTGCAAGACAATCACAGAAGTTATAACCAGCTGAGCTTGGTTATTTACAGTGGAAGGCAAGCTGCAATTCCTTCCTTTGATCTGTTTGTTGGCTTCAGCATTACATTTCCCAACCATGCTTTTTAATCACTGTAAACACCAGAGGTGAAGAATTTTTGGAGAGAAAATTGGCTGCTTCTTTGTGTTTTTGATCAGACCAAGCTTTGATGCCTTCTCTTTCCCAGTTCCAGTGCCTGAGCTTTATTTGTGACACCACCACGTGGCCTCAGGCTCTGGGAATCTGCATTTCCTTGCCCACATCTCCATCCCCTGAGGGATACAGCCCCAGGGCTGATGCCCTCCCCAGGGAAGAGGGGCAAGATGCCACGAAGTTACCCCACAATCAACACTGACAGGCCATGTCACTCAGTCTCAGGGACAGCTTCCCTCCCCAGCAAGGCTGGAAACTCACACTTTGCTCCTGCAAGACCCATGAGCTTCTCTCTGCAGCGCTGGAAAACATCTGGAGTCTGAGAATGGCTGGTGGGAATTCATGGAAGATGTGCAGCAGAGCAGGGAGGTCCCAGCCACCTCTGAATGAGACAGCAGGGGTACAGCAGGAGGCTTGCTGCCACAGGATGGAGCTCAGTGCAGGCTGCAAAGCATTTCTAGGAAGCTCCACAAATACTCAAAGCATCTGAATCCCATTGCAGAGCCAGCACCGCCAATTGTGCCTCTAGGCAGACAAACTGCAAAGTGACTGGGAAAAAAAATCGTGTAGGTGAAGGGCTTGATCACGTCTGAAAAAGTACAATACCCAAGAGAGTGAGGGGAGGGGAGAAAAGAGCCAGCTTTTGTAAAAAAGTCAGCATGGGAACTCTATGGCTTCAGTTTTGTCCCACTTACTCTGTTCACCAGCTCTACAAAGTGTTTTTCACACAGAAGTGTATTTTTAACAACACTGAAAAGATTGTGCCAGAATTGGAAGCTCAAGCTACTTTTATCCTTGGCAAATGGGAGGCAAATGCCTGTAAGAGCTTAAACGGCAAAGGAAGGATTTTAAATTTTTTTTTCTTAAACCAAGAATGGCCAAATTAGTATTAATGGAGCTGATCTCTCTGACTGTGAAAATACACTGAAAAAAAATATTTAACAAGAGAAATCCTCAGCGTTCTCTTCTACCTGAGCATGATGCACAACCAGAAACTTCTTTACCAAAGGAGTTAAAAGTTTTCAGCAATAATGCAGCAAATCACCCTGTGCAACAAACACAGACACATTCTGTGGCAGTTTCCCCACAAGGTTCAATCTATGGGGTAAAAAAGTCTTGATTTATTATATAGCATTTGGACAGTTGTGAACGAAAATTTGCCAAAGATCAGAATAATCAACTCTTTCACCCAGGCAGTTTTTTTTATGCAAGAAAAAAGCACAGAATGGGTCTGAGCAAAATAAATAAAAATTCCACACTTTTAACCAACAGAACCTTTTGCGTCATTCAGAAGTATTTACAGACATCCAGAATCTTTTATCATCAAAAAGACACTCTGGTCTTTCAAATTACAACTTTTTCTTATATTTTTGTTTACTGATGGCCTTTAAACTGGTGGATATCTGTGACTTGTGGCATCTCTTCATGTCATGTCAAATGCAGGAACTTTGAAAGCTGTTCCTTGGTATTTTTTTCTCTTCCCTTGAAACATCTCTCTTTTGCTAAGCTGTCATCTGTGAGTTTTAAAGATAGCAGAACCCCATCTACAGCAGCATCCATCACATGAGTCATGGTAACTGTGCCTCAAAAATCAGTTTTTATCAATTGACTGGGCCTCTGGTGCCAATGTGGAAATCTTCCAACCTGGAAAGGGCCAGCTGTTTTAATACAATTAAATACAGCCAGGAAGAGGGCTGCAAATGGAAACATGCATTAGCCATTCATAGTATACAAGCCTCTCTCAGAGCCCAGTAAAGTGCAGCATCCCTGCTTCCCTTGCTTATTTAATTAGCACACAATCAAGGCCACTGAATTTCCCTGCAGAAGGTGTTGCGTACTTTGGACAAAAAAGAAAGGAGAAAAGAAGTTGCTTTTAAGTCCAGTCCAAAAAAATAGCTCCTTGGCTAAATGGCACTTTTAATAAAGACGTTTCCAGTGTTTGTTTATTTATCAAAAAGCAGTGTTTCTCTCGGGTGTTTTGATTTTTATTTCTGTGCACAAGAAGGAGGGGAAGAGAAGGGCTTTACTAAGCAAGTCTTTCAGTGAGACACCAGATGATGGATAGTCAAACACAGAGTCTCCTGTAAACACAGAGGTAACCAAAAGGTATGAACTGACTCATAATTGTGTCAACACAGGTCGCAGACCCTTGGTTTATTTCAGCCTTCCTGTTTTTCACAGATTTCTTTTCACACTACACTATTTTTTTAAGACACAGACTCTTTTCAGTACATCTTAGCGGGGTGCAAAAGCACACACGTTTTTACACCAAAATGTGGGCATCTACACACACACATAGGCTGTACTGCCACGATTTCAACAGCAGCATTTTCCATCTATTGCTTATGGCTACATTAAACTAAGCTGTGCAGTCCAGGACTGCTCTAAATCAAAAAGTCCATCCCATTCCTGCCTCCAGCCTTTCCCCAGAGGCTCTTGGGAAACATCCAGAAGTGAGGGATACAACAAAACCTCAACAGCCTAGTGCTCCAGTTCATCCAACTCTCTAAGACTCGCTGTGATTTTTTTTTTTTAACCTAAGTGGCAAGACTCTGTCTGATGGAAAATGCTGGGAGGAGGACAGGCAGCAAAGAGGGCTGTGATAAGCAGAACTTGCCTATTTGTCCTGATCTCTAAACAAATTGAATTAGGCTGTAGCCTTTTCTTGTATGAAGTTTAGAACCATGATTTGGGTTGGAATGTTGGAAAGATCATCTAGCTCCAATCCCCATAAAAAAACCTTCCACCAAAAGCCCCATCCAACCTGGCCTTGGAGGAAAAAGCCTTTCTGGGCTCTCTATTCCATTATTAGCACCGAGTAGGAAGTTAAGAAATTGTTAGGGTAGGGGCTGATGTGCAGACACCCCAAGACACTGAGTCCTCTGCAAGTCCCAGAGCAGCTGAAGGGGAGGAAAGATGTTTCAGCACATTCCCTGCACCTGTGCAGTCTGAAATCCTGAGATCCTTTTAAAGGACTTGCAGAAAAGAACAAATGAAGAAGGGTTAAAGCCAGGGAAACTGTTCTTCCTCAGCAGGGGCAGGAAAAGAAGCCACTTAAGGCCAGACTGCAGTGACCAGGGCTTGTTCCTGGGCATCCAGGGAACACAGGGCTCAGGGGAAGGGATCTGCAATGGATCCAGCCTGAGCACACACATGAAAAGGACTTAATGCTATAGACCCACCTGCCCAAGATGTGTCAGACACCCTGTATGGGCAAGGAGGAGTTCAGACAGCTGTTTATCTGGAATGTTTCAGCTTCAGAGATTCACTGAAAATGGCAGAGCCAGCAGAACAGGAGACCTTACTCAGGCTGAGCAGTGCCTTATTCCTTGTGTAATCACATCCAGCTCAACTCAGCAAAAATCAGAGTCACAGAACCAGGATTTGGACCTTATTTCCCACTGTGGAAAAGGCAGTTGCTAAAACTCCCAGTTAACAGATAATCACTGTAGTGACTGAAACTAAATCCACCCAGAGATCCCACAGCGGCTCTTGCCTGGTTACATCACCAAATCATTCACCAAAAAAATGCAAAACAAATTACATTAGGGTGAAGCTGACACACACAAAAACCACCAGAAATAGCATTTCAGAAACAGAAATAATTGGCAGACTTAATTTTTAAAGACTACTCATTTTAGGATAGTACACCTTTGTGAAGAGAGAACATTTTATCTGGAACCATTTTCCCCTCTGGAAACCAAAGCTGACAGAACAATAGGGAGAATTCCCTTTGCAAATTACAATATATTAAGTCAGATTTGCTTCCAGCAGGTTCTGTACCTTCAGAAATTGGTCAGGTTTTGTATGTTTGTCAACTGGAGAAAACCTACACTCCATTCTCCTGCCTCCCCTCTTTTCTTTACCTCCTTTTAGCTACAACAGAAGGCGAAGGAAGAAAATTTTACTGAAGGAGACCATGGAAAGAGTTTTCAGAACATTCCACATATTTTCTCTGCATAAACGTGCTGTGGATTTCTAATGTAAATAGTGCCAGGGCACTGTCACTCAGACCCCAGGAGTTCACCCAAGTTAGACAAATTCTGCTGCCTGTTATCTCAGTTGTTACAGATTCTTGCCTTTCATTCATTCCTTGCCAGTGGCTGGATTTTATGTGTAGGGGAGAAAAGAAGCCTCAAATGCTGAAGTTAACCTCTGGTGGTGAGACCAGTAATCCTGGGCTTTCCAGGGGAGGATGCAGAAGGAGATAGCTACTAGCCTTGTCTGCCAAGGCAGCAGTCAAAAGAATGCTGAAATCTGGCTTGTGTGAGCAGGAGAAATGCAGTGCAGTGAAAATGGACACTGCAAGCTCCCTGCCAAATCTGCAGCATTTGGCCCACATGAATAAAACAAATTAAGTTAAAAGAAGTATTTTACATGTCCTGTAAAAAGCCCCCATAAAGCTGTGCTGTGGCTGTGAATAGGGGATGGAGCTGCTGAGCAAACCTGCCTGGCAGAAGCTGTGGCTGCTGCTTCACACATCATATCCACACTATAATTAATTCTAACTTCAACTACAGTCAGCAAGTCTCATTTCCTCCCAGATAAGGAGATATCTACTAGAAGAGAATGCAGGATGTGATGAGGGGATTCCTTTCTGAATGTGTTTTCACAGCCACACTGGTAGGGACAGAGTGAAAGCCCCTGTCCCACGTGCCAGGTGTTGTCCAGCTGTGAAACCCCTTTGGGTCCTGGAACCTGTGTATACAAAACAGAGGGCCTGGATGCTGCCAGCTCCATGCCCTGCCCTTCAAGTGCAGCATTCCAGCCTCTCCTGCCTGCTCCACAACCCCTTTTAGGAACAGAAAATGCTGAGTTTGAATGGCAGCACCATGGGAGGAACGTGCATTGCATGCCCACCTGTAAAGTGATTCCCTGTAATGATGAGCACCTTTAATTTCATTCTAATGAGCCAGTTCTGACAGAATGTTTTATTTATGCTGCACTTCCAAAGAAGGGAAAAGCTCTTACCTATTGTTCTTCGGAGATCTTCACACTGGCTAATGTGAGGGAATTTCAGGATTTCCTTCCACTTTTTGCTTTTGCCTTTGCGTTTCCCTCCACCCCCTGCAGAGAGAGAAATATCAGGGTTAAATTGCTTTGGGAGCAAAGTGCCACCTGAGTGGAAGAGCTTACCTGCCCAGTCACAGTTCTTATGGATACCATTAATAATTAAAGCTGAGACACTGTGGGTTGATGTACAAGCAGATCCCTGGAAGTGCTCAAGGAAAGGTTGAATCCCTGCCCATGGCAGGGGGTTGAAACTAGATGACCTTTAAGGTCCCTTCTAAGCCAAACCATTCTATGATTCTATGATACTGATCAAATCTCAACTTGTTTGAACTTAAAACAGACCAAGGAGGTGGCACCTGGCAGGAGATCAGCTCACTGACAGCTGGGAGCCCAGGCTTGCTGCCCACCAGGTCCAGCTGAGATGACAGCTCTACCTCCAGCACCGCCTCTTCCCCAACCAAGAGCCACTTCACACAAGTCAAACAATCTGTAAAATTACAGTTCACACCTTTTCAACAGAGATATCCCCCTTCTGGTTTTGGGAGGAGCCCTGACTCTATCCCAAAAAAGTGCTGAAAACTGAAGATCCAAATTCAATTCCCATCCCCTCCCAGCTTCAGGTTACACATCCTGCCAACATGGCACTAATGCTGCTGTTACACACTTGTGTCCCTGCTGCTTCCACAGGAGAACTGTAGGAGAAAATTAATAGCTTCATGAGGAAAAAATCACTTATTGGTTCTTCTTTCTGTTCTGCTTGGAAAAGCTGTGCCTCAACAGAGGAGGAGAATCCCTCTGGACATGAAAGCCCAGATGCAGACTGGGATTCTCTGAGTCCCTGTATTTACTGCAATTCAGTCCCTGCACACAAAATCTGATTCACTTGAGTCTATTTTGCACACACTGGCATGCTGAATGACTAATTCAGAGCTGAGTTAATTCTGTAGAGGGGTTGGTAGAGTCACAATTGCAGACTGAGAGTGTCTTGGGTCCTGCATGACATGACAGGCTAAATTAGGAGAGCATTGATTCAGAAAGGTAGCAGACCACCAGAGAGAAAACAAGAGCCTTGGAAAAAAATGACAAGTATTGCTCTCTGTGGGGCATTTCTGATCCCACAATGTCACCTTTGGCACAGGAGAGCTTCTTTTGAATCTCAGCTTAAAAGGTGAGCTTCCTTTCCTTTTGATGGCCAATGGTTTTGCCATCACAGAGACTGCCTTGAATTATTTTAAACTTTTCATCGACAGGAACTGATTGCATTTCTACAGCATGCAATGTACAGCTGAGATATCTGCACTGGCCATGCAGGAACCAGCTTGTTTGGACTTTCAGGAGCACAGCCCTGCTATCCTTTCCAGGGATCAGACTGCAGCAAAGACAGAGAGCTGTGACTGCCTCCCCACCACACAGTACTGTGCAACACAGACACACCCCTTGGGTCTGTCATGAGTTCTGCTCCAACCCCCCCTCTTCAGTGCATCCCAACCACTGCTGCTGAAGTCATTTCCTTCCCCACCCCTCTGCCCACAGCATCAGAGAGCTTGTCTTGCTCTCTTGGTCTTGCTTGCTGAGGGCCTTAGGTGAATTACAAAGTGCTGTTAAGCATTTTGTGGGCTGGGGTGAGCACTGTGATCATGTGTTCACCAACTTCTGGAGCACGTCTGCTCCCAGATGGCTCTGCTCTGGCTGCCAGTGGCCACAAGGGGTTGGATTCAGCAACCCTAAAGGCCTTCATTGGTTTTCATGCCCCCAAAAGCCCACTCCTGCAATCCTGCACAGTGGCTCCTGCATGCCAGGCTGCCACCTCCACTTGCTCCTCTTTTCCTTCTCTTCCAGGGGCATTTTCCTTTGTGCTCCTGCCCTTATGCCTCATCACACTGTACTTCCACTTCTCTCCCTGCACCCTCCCTTCACATACTCCTTTGGGAATATGATCCTTCCACCAGGAATTCCTGCTTTCTTCTTCTCTTCCAATCGTTTTCTATGGCTGTATTTTCTTCTCTGAACCATTCTTCCCTGAACTTTTCTTCTCTTTGTGTTTTTCCTTACACTCATTTATCTTAGAATCACAGAATCCTACAACAGACTGAGTTGGAAAGGACCCATCAAGACAATTGAGTCCAACTCCTGGCCCTGCACAGGACACCTCAAGAAACACATCTGTGCCTGAGAGTGCTGTCCAAATGTTTTCTGAACTCAGACAGGTTTGCTGCTGTGACCCCTTCCCTGGGGAGCCTGTTCCAGTGCTCAGCCACTCTCTGGGTGAAAAACCTTTTCCTGAAACTCAGCCTAAACCTTGTGTGCCCTTCATTTCTGGCTGCTGCCACTGCCCTTGTCAAGGGTCAGACAGAGATGCTGCTTGGGGCAAGCAGGAGCTCTGTGCCCAAGGGATGTGCAGCTGCCTGGGCAGCAGTGTCTGCTCCAACAGTATTCCAAACACTTCTGGACACAGGAGGCACAGGGGGTCAGCCAGATGAAACCATCCTTTAGGCTGAATCTGCTCAACACTGGTACATGTTCACTCATTGATGGTTTACCCTGTAGGCACAAGCACTAGAGATTCCAGAGCTTCTCCAGCCACCTTTACAGAAGTCCTCCTAAAAAAGGAGCAGCATCAAGCAACCCAGAATATTGCAGAATAGCCCTTTGCTCTAAATGACAGCTCTGAGATTCGTGCAGAGGCGATATGATTCTGCTAAGCTGGGCCAGAACATCTTTAAAATCCATTCAATGTGAAATATGTATTGATATATTTACATGAGATGATGTATTTCTGACATTAAACTTCCATCAAAACTAGAGAAGGGCTCTGCGGCCCCCTGGTAAAACCGTGATTGATGCAGCCAGCATCTTCTCTCTTCTCTTCTCTTCTCTTCTCTTCTCTTCTCTTCTCTTCTCTTCTCTTCTCTTCTCTTCTCTTCTCTTCTCTTCTCTCCTCTCCTCTCCTCTCCTCTCCTCTCCTGGCTACCCTCCAAAAATAAGCAGCCTTGCCTGATGAATCATTTGCTCCTAGCTGAGCGTGAAGTAGCATTTCTGCTTTGCTTGTGACGTCTTTATGTTAAAGATTCTGATCAAGTGCTTCCATCGACCTGACCTTTCCGCTCTCAGCTCTTCTCGTGGAGCCAGCAGTGTTTGCTGGCTCCAAACCTTAATTCTGGGGGGATTTTGAAGGACATAATGCAGTGAGGCAGCTGAGACACAGAAAATTGTCTTGCAGAGCTGAAAGCTAGAAGGGGAGGTTTCTCTGAATAGGTCGTGGTGCAGGTTGCAGGGGGAAGCTTTTCACACGTTGCCTTGATTGCTGCCTTTGCACCCTCTGTTCTGTACAGGAGGATTTGCATTCTTCAAGGCAGCTTCTCAGGGCAGGACTTGACAGACGTGCCACGTTTTAAATGCAAGTTCCATCAGGCGGTGTTGGAGGGTCTGACTGCTTTAAAATTTTGCTTTGCTGCTGACAACAAAAGGTGAGATGCCAGCAACAGCACGGCAGCTCAGCCCCACTTCCTTGCCTGCACTCAACAACTCAGCATTTGCAAACTGAGAGTTGAAGCTAATTCTCTAACATGTCAACCAGTCCTGCAGGAAACAAAAGCATTTGCTCTACATCTTACCTACTGAAAAATACATGGCATTTTTCACATCATCCTGTGATGCTGCATGGCAAATCTAGCTCAGATCTCTGCCTGTGAGGACAGACACATAACCAGAGGCACACATGTAAAATATTTGCCAGCATGAGCTACCCTTAGCCCAAAGTGCCTACTTTTTTTCTCCCTCCATTATTCATATATACTTACTCTCCTAACACCAAGGAAAACACCTGCATATTACTAAGCCAGTGAGATATTAAGTGGCTTGTCCAAAATTAAATGAGAAATCGGAGACAGAGGACAGAGCTGAAGATGAAGCTGAAGAAGCCAAGGCTTTGAGCCTGTTAATTCTGCTAAAGACAGCATCAAGCCATGCTCCTGCTCAGATGATTGAAGATTATTCACAACACAGAGTAAAACATATTGTTGGATGAATTTATTCCAGCACCACATCCGTAGCATATTCCATCTGTGCCTCATGCCACCATGCAAGGTGGATTTTAAGGATGGATAATCTGGCTTCCTACTGCTGCTCTGTTCTTGCCCAAGTTGATAAGACAGCAGCACATTCCATGCTGCCAGGCCTGGCTAATCCATGACAGACAAATATTTCATCCAACTGTATTAACTGCAATGTAGTTAATCCACAGATCACTGGAGGATGACTACAGCTTCTATCTTCCACTCACAACAGCACCTGGCTTGTCACCCAAGGCCTTCCCAACAACAGTAGAGAGCTCTGTAGCCTCAGAATGCAAGGCCTTGATTATACAGTGAAAGCAGTGGAACAAATGCCAAAAATATTAGGAGTCAGAAAAATCATGGTTAGTGTCCTATTTCCACTCACAAGATATTTACATTTCTTCTCTTCCTCCTTTTGCCACCTCCTCTGTCCCATGGAGGTGTTTGAAGCTATGTGTTAATGTGGAATTTGCATATTAGGGTAAGGTCTGGCCAGTACAGGACAGGCTGCAGGCAGCTTCAGAGGAAGATCTTGGAAAGCTGTTTCTGAAGTATTTGAAAACCACTGAATTTGTTCCATATTCTGTTAATTAGATACAGCTAACAAAACATGAAGGTGTATGGCTTCTAAACAATTTCTTCTCCTTTTTTAGCATCTGTGTTACTTAGAATCAGGCTGTTCTGATGATGCTGGTAAACGCCCTGCACTGTTGAATGCCCTCATGTCTCATGTGAGGGTGAATACCAAAGATTAACTGTGTATTTGAGAAGGAAAAGAATACTAATTTTAATCTTGTTTTCCTAGAGCACTTTATCCTAATGAGACAGCATGAATAAAACTTACCAGCCCATCATTTTCTCCTAGGAATTTTTCATGTCTAATACATTCAGCCTCTAAGGCAAACAGTTTCACCCTTATTAGACCTGTTTCATGTGGAAGTTCTCCCAGGTTCACTATTCTTCTTTCCTATTACTTCCACCTACACTCAGCTGTACTAGCAAATAAAACCGGCTTGCTTCTAAAGAATGAAAGACTGCTTGCTCTCTGCCCTTCACCCTGCCTCTCTCCTCTGGGAAAGCAGAAGAAAACCCCATGGACCCTGTTTTAGTACAAAAAGATCTTAAACAACACTCCTGATTAACCTGTGCTTGAAAGAAACGCTTACAAGACCGTCAGGGAGCTCTTCATGAACGCCCTCCTGTCAGCCCCAGGAGAATGCCCAAGGATGAGTATGAGGGCTGGATTCCCAAAAGCAGGTGGGTGTCCACCACGGGGTGCAGTGCCTCTGCAAACCGGTCTCTGGAGGCTCTGTCTTTTATCAGACACAATAAAAAGTCCACTGCAAGCCCTCAGAAGAGAACCATGTTACACAGCTCCCCTTACCGACGCGGGTCTGTTTTTATCTCCGCCGCCTTTTGTGATGAGCGCGGCTGCCAGGAGTCACAGCCCATGGTAAGGGATTGTGCCCGTCTCCCCTGCTGCCACTGCACATCTGTCATAATGCTGCCACAAACACCTGAGCCTGACAACCTCTGTGCAAAGCACCTCACTGCTTTGTGGGAGTGAAGAGCGGATTTGTTTCACGGGTAAGCCTCCAGAACCACATTGATGGGAATTTCGCAAGCAAAAGCACCAGCAGGGTCAGGCTGGCTTTGCAATCTGAGGGCAAAATATTTTGTATACAACTGGCATCTAAAGTACTATTAACCTTGGCTTAAAGAAGTCAGTGTTGATAAACACTGTGGGAATATCTTCCTATGATTTAAAGAAGAGGTCAGGTAATACTGCAAATACTGATAAGAGGCTGAAACATGACTTTAACAACATATTTTTTTGATGATAATAATAATAATAATAATAATAATGATGATGGTGATGACAATAATAATGCGCTTTAGTAACATCAACTGCCCTGAAGGGACAGAGAAAGCTAAGGGATTAGCCTTTGAAGACTGATCCTCAGGGCTTAACTATCATATGTCAAGGCCATTTTGTTACTACTCTAGAAATATAAAGGAGTATTTACACAAGCTACCTTCAAGCCTGGTCAGAGCACATCGAAAGGACTTAACTAAACTTAAAAATCAGGCCTTTAATTTCTTCTCTAAGCCTTAAGTAGGCATCCCAGTTTGTGGCATTCTCCACACAACTCTGCCTACATCCTCCTCTAGGTATTTTTAATGCAACTTTGAGATTATTTGAACAAGTTTTCTTTGGGTTTTGTGGGTCAGTTCACATATACTGGGTTTACGTTTCACTGCTATGCTAGCAGAGAGTTGCTTGGTCAGAAATTTCCCTGGATGCAGTTTAATTTCCCCCAACATAAACACCTATAGTTTGTCTATTACGGTGTCTCTCTCTCTTTTATACCTTGTATTTAACTGCATCATGTTTATCTGCAGCTGATAAATGAGCAAAGAGATTGTTGGCTTTTATGCCACAAACAAAAATAATTCAAAAAATACAAAGCCTATGGAAGATTTACAATCTATTAAAAAACAAACAAACAGTAAATCTTACAAAAATAAAGCCAGCTATAATCTAAAACAGCAAAATTGAGAAGAGCCCAAAATTTCAATTTCCTATTCTTGACCTCAAAGTAAACAAGGCTACTGGCACAAACCCAGGCACTTTTGTTTGGTTTAGAATGCACTACCATGTACTGGCTGATTCAACATATCTGGGAGACTGCCTGGGGACTACTGAGAGATTTTCTTCATCAATCATGTGGATAACAGAAAAAAAAAATTGTAACACCTCCGTATCAATGATTACTGTGGGAGACCAAGCTTTTGAACAGAGTTGTTGAGATTCAAGGTTATCACCCTGCTGAAAATATTAAATCTTTCAGTGGACCTTTCCTCCAAACTGCAGCTGAGACTGTATTTCAAAGTTCTACAAAATTCTGATGTAAAGACATTAAATGATTTCATGTGATAACATTTGAGTCATCTCAGTTCTCCAACGTCAAAACATTATCATAGAACATATCAAATGGAGTACTAAGATATCACTGGAACAAAATGGGTATGGTAAATTGACATTCTTTACTTTGTTAAAATGATGTTTCTATATTGTCAATGAGAAGGTAGAAAAAGCAAATCATCTTTTCTTTTAAGCAGACACTTTCCTGCAAACCCTTTAATTTTTGACAAAACTTCATTCTCTGAAAGGAAGATTCTTTTGTCAGAAATGTTCTCAACTGTCACATGCTCTGAAGTACACAGGAATTAAACAAGGAACATGGTCTCCCCACAATTGAATGTTTGAGTGACTCTAAATTCCCACATTTTTTAGCAATTCCCTTGAGTTAATTTGCACAGCTGTGAGTTACACTGACTGTAAGAGACCTGCTTCCCATTCTTCTAAAGGAAGAATGCAAATCTCTGCTCCAGAAATCCTGCTTCAATAGGGCTTGATAACATCTTTCCAGGAAGGAACTCCTCTTTAAGCAATGGCTTTTAAACTCATGACCTGTTCTATATATTTATTACCCTCTTTAGCAACATGCATGCAAGCTACCAACCAATTCCTCCAAACCCAAACCTGCAAATACAGCTTGGGGTGCTCCTGTGCACGGTCAGGGTGATGATCTTTGTGGGTGCCTTGTAATTCAGGATATTCCATGAGTCTGTGAACTCATCACCCCCACAGTGCCCACAGACACTGCCCAGGGGGATGTGTAGTGCTCCTGGGTACAGCTGTGTTCCTCAAACAGCCCAAATCTCCTCAGGGCTGGCCCCCAAACCCAAAATGCCCCACAGGGACTCCTGGATCCTAGTTAGACACTGAGATAAGTGACTAGAAACCTAAAAAGCTCTGCTGATCTGCTGATCCATAATGTGCAGTTCTGATGTTTAGCAACTCAACAGCACAATGTGCAACACGAGACAGGCAGGAGGATTGCAGGGAAACCTGGTCCTGGTGCAGGCAAACACATGGGGCTCAGCTCTCCTGAAAAATATGATGCCAGCTCCAGAGGGAGAACATGCAAAAACCCAGCCCTGAGCAGGAAATGGTGTGGGTTCTGTCTGTCCCTGTCAAAGAGCTGTGTGGGCTTTTTCTCCTGCAAATAGTTCTGCAGTATCTAAAAAAATAACTTAGCCTCTGTGTTCCTGACATTTGAGACTTATAAGGAGTATTTCTGAACTGTGGGGAGGAGATCCAGCTGGAGGGGAGGTGAGAATTCAAGTGTTCCTATCAGAAGTCTATAGCCAAGCTTTGAGAATTACATTCTATCCTGGTTTTTTACCCTCACCTAAATAAACTTACCAACAAGAGTAAAGAAAAGAATTTTCATAAACGTCATGAAAAATTAATAGCTGTTTTATTAGGTCTGGCTGATTTATTGGTTCCACCAAATTGGTAAAGCTCTGAGATGTTCTGACAAGAACCCAGAAATCCACATGTTAAAAATGATGAAAATTAAGCTGGGAATGTGTATGTGCTATACTGCCAGAATTTTTTTAGGGGAATTTCCCTTCTGTGACACCTTTTGCTTCCAGAGCCAGCCAGGAAGACAAGTACAGCATCATAACATGTCTCACACTAGGTCATGTTCTATTTGGGATCAGGATCAGACACACTTTTCTTCACCACCAAAGCAGATAAATACCATCTTCCTTGCTGTCTGTGGTCAAGCAACACACTAATTTCCCAGACATATTCACAAAACATAAATCAAACCCTAGATATACAAGGAGCCTTCAAACACACCATAGAGGCAATGTAGAGAGGGGGTGAAACGCCCTGAAAAGCCTGGTTACAACAAGCATTTGCCATTTGCAGTGACTGACTGGCAGAGGGGAAGAGGTGTGGGCACAAGCACTGGTTTGGAGGAAGGAGGTTCCATGGATACCAGGGAAAAGCTGTAAGAGGGTGCACAGGACTGATGCAAAAGGGCATGGCCAGCTTTAGGAGAGACTTCCCCCTCACTTAGCTACAAAGCCTGGCTTTGGGCCCATCATCCTGTCCAGCAGCAAGGTACCAGCAGCTGCTTTCTGTGGATGGTGCTGCTAGATCACCCCTGAAAGCACAGAAAACATCCTTTTTAAAAAGCACTGACAGCCCAAGAGGTGATGGTAACACTATTGTATGCGTCAGCTTTTGGGATCATTATTGTAAAAGGTTACAGAAGGGATTTGGGTTAATGGAGGTAATCTGTGATTATCTGATGCAACAGATTGCTCTGCCAGTGACTCATTCCTTCTGCCACAATATACTGTGGGCTGCAGCTGCAAATAGCAAGCAAGATGGAGCTGGCTCCCAAGCTAAGACTGTCCCTGTTGTCTGGAGAAACCCCTACAGGAGGGGGTGCCAAGGCACTGCAGGTGTGTGACAGCCTGGCACAGCTCTCCTGAGGGGAGTGGGCTGTGGAAGTGTACTACAGCCACTCATTCATGGGTGTTACTATAGCTACCAGCTGAAGGACTCCACACAAAAAGCAGNCTCTGTGCCAGGGATGGATTAACCATTTCCTCATGGCTCACACAGCCCTGCACTTCCACCGGCTCTCACTGCAGCCCTGGGGCCAGAACTAAAACAAGGTATTGATCTGGGCCATCAGCCCCCCCAGAGCAGCGTGGCAGCAAAGATCCCACCACCAGGGACTCCAGGAGACAGCAAAAAGCTAAGTACTGTCATAGCCTGGAAGGTGAAGCAGGAAGAATAAACAGCACCATGCAGCAATCCCACACCACCCACACCTCCCAGTGGAAAGCTCCTGCCTCTGTTGTGGATGCCCAAGGTAGCCCAAAGCATCAAAAGCAGCTGCAGCCAGGGATGGGCACTTCTAATATGTACATAAATCTAAATAAATGTATGATTCCCACTCACATGCTCTCCTGACAGCCAGCTGTTCCCTTTGCTTGCTGTTATCGTCACTCAGAGATTTATGTCACTGCCTGGGACAGCTTATTAGCAATTTTTATTACAAAGCATATACATTTGGCTGGTGGTGGGCAAGAGCTAAGGCTTTGAGTAAATAAAATACTAGGACAGCTCGCAGGGAATGACAGAGAACAGATATCTGTGGGGTCTTTACCCTGGCTCTGAAAGCCAATAATGGCAGGAGGTCAGAGATCAGCAGCTTAATTGTCCAGCGAATTAATGGTGACGAACGTCTGTTTCCCCTCTTGTTAAAACTGACACCAGATATTTCAGAGAAAGCAGAAGCACACTTGGCTACAAAGGAATGTTTTGATGGCTGAGGCTGAGATCGTTGCCAGCCCCAGCCTGTCAGAGCAGTGCAGGTCAAATGAAGTCACTGTAGGAAACTGCTGCTGACTCCAGCACAAACCAGAACCTTCTGGGCCCAGTCGAGTGGATACAGATTACCCTGCTCACTTTGGAAAGAAACACTGCTTGCTTGTATTTAATGAAGAAGTCAGATCTAGAGCTTTGAATACACAAGCATAAAAAATAAAAAAAAAAATTATAAAATTGGAGGAGGGTGAATTGCACCGTAAAAATCGGCCCGTGCTTGTTTGCTCTCAATTTGAAGAAAAATAGAGAGCAACAGGGAAAAAAAAAATACCAGAATGTATTACAAAATGCAAAAAAATTCTGTACATTTCCCTCTCCAGAAAATATCCCTCTTTCATGGTCCTGGTTCAACAATGCATCTCTTAGTGGAAATTGTCTTCATGGGAGGAGTAAGGAAACTGGGAAATACATGGGGACCACTTTCACCCAGTCAGTGACATTTTCTGAAGCTGGCTAATACTTTTCTATTGGAACAACTTCCACAGGGAAGAATGAGGTCTACTTATTTATTTTCTNACAATATACTGTGGGCTGCAGCTGCAAATAGCAAGCAAGATGGAGCTGGCTCCCAAGCTAAGACTGTCCCTGTTGTCTGGAGAAACCCCTACAGGAGGGGGTGCCAAGGCACTGCAGGTGTGTGACAGCCTGGCACAGCTCTCCTGAGGGGAGTGGGCTGTGGAAGTTTACTACAGCCACTCATTCATGGGTGTTACTATAGCTACCAGCTGAAGGACTCCACACAAAAAGCAGAACAAAAAAAAAAATAAAAATTAGGAGGTAGAAGACAAAAACCAAGAAAACTTGCAGAGCAAAGGCAGAGGGTTCCTCTGATTAGCTAATGAAGTGCTTCAAAAGCAGTGACTGAAAAATGAGGCTTGAAGGCTGCATGGTGTAAGCGTCAGATGATGCAAGCAGCTGGCCCAGCTCGCTGCCTCTCCCCCCCACCCCCCCCCCCGTCTTTATAAAAACAAAACCACANCAGCTTAATTGTCCAGCGAATTAATGGTGACGAACGTCTGTTTCCCCTCTTGTTAAAACTGACACCAGATATTTCAGAGAAAGCAGAAGCACACTTGGCTACAAAGGAATGTTTTGATGGCTGAGGCTGAGATCGTTGCCAGCCCCAGCCTGTCAGAGCAGTGCAGGTCAAATGAAGTCACTGTAGGAAACTGCTGCTGACTCCAGCACAAACCAGAACCTTCTGGGCCCAGTCGAGTGGATACAGATTACCCTGCTCACTTTGGAAAGAAACACTGCTTGCTTGTATTTAATGAAGAAGTCAGATCTAGAGCTTTGAATACACAAGCATAAAAAATAAAAAAAAAAATTATAAAATTGGAGGAGGGTGAATTGCACCGTAAAAATCGGCCCGTGCTTGTTTGCTCTCAATTTGAAGAAAAATAGAGAGCAACAGGGAAAAAAAAAATACCAGAATGTATTACAAAATGCAAAAAAATTCTGTACATTTCCCTCTCCAGAAAATATCCCTCTTTCATGGTCCTGGTTCAACAATGCATCTCTTAGTGGAAATTGTCTTCATGGGAGGAGTAAGGAAACTGGGAAATACATGGGGACCACTTTCACCCAGTCAGTGACATTTTCTGAAGCTGGCTAATACTTTTCTATTGGAACAACTTCCACAGGGAAGAATGAGGTCTACTTATTTATTTTCTTCCTGTTGCTCAATCTCACTGCAATTCAGATTTTCATGTGTAGCTGTAAGAACAAGGATGAAAGCTTCCCTTTGTTTTTAAGGTGGTTATGTCAGTTTTGAACTGCTGTGAAAGACACTGTAGGGCCCATCTTTCCCCTTCATCTGAATACATGTGAACCCCTCTGGTGTTTAATTTAAGCTTAATAAACAAGGAACAAGCACCTTCTGAATATTAAAAACCACAGTGTCAACCTACCAGTCAGTTTTTGAGAAGCATAATGTGACTTCTCATGTGGCAAGTAATCCCCCTCATTATGGGACATGCTGATACCTTTAATTAACAGGGGTAATATATAACACTGTTAACAAGGATATGTAACCCTGAATTAGGTGACTGAAGTCGAAGCATTCTTTCAGCAGTGTTTTCTACAGGGTCATGACGACCACGGAGCAGCCACACTGGTTTTCAAGTCAATCTATGTGCTCAGTCTCTGGCTGAGCTAATTATAATGGTGCCTTTAGCATCAGTGTCTGTAAGTGTCTGCCAGCACGTCCCAAACAAACCACCAGGTCCATGTTTTTCTAGCCCAGACAGAAGAGTCTGATTATCAGGTCAGAGTTCATTCATCTCCAAAGCTGGGCTTGCATCCCACATGAATCCAGCTTGCTGAACTTCAATTACCAGTGGGGAAGTTCATGGCAAGACATCACTGAACAGTGGATTTGTTTGCTTCTTGCTTCTGCCCCTAACCAGTACCTGGGGAGGAAGACTGCTGGGTCCTCAAAGGCTAAAAGGACTTAATATGATCCTCAAGGGCTAAGGGAGGCATCTGGCTCAGCATTTCCAGTGTGAGGATGGTTTGATCTTCACATGGGCACCAGACAGACAGCTGTCCCTGCAGGCCCCATGGCCCACGTCCTCCCAGCTGAGCAAAACTCTAATAGAGGGGCTTCTAAAGCAACGGCCTGTGAGCTGCAGCTTTGGGAAGGGCAGTGCTCAGGGGGCAGCCCACACAACCTGTGACAGTGCTGGTGGCACAGGGCACAGCACTGCCATGCCAGGGGCATGACTGGGTATGAAGTCAATTGCATGGAGTGTGATTCTGATAAATGAGGTCTCTGTACTGCTTGTGTGGCACTTGGAGTCACTCTAGAGCTGAACAGATCTACAAGGAAGTCACAATCTCTGCAGCAAGAAACACTTTCTGTTCAGATGTTCTATGAAATCCATTTTTTAGCCTTGCTACTATCATTCCTTGTCGGGTGTCAGGGCAGAGAAAAGAAATTCAGCTGTTGCTTTAGATAATATTCTGGTTTTCAAACTCATGAGAAAAAAACCCCCAAGCAGCTAGCCAGAAAATCCCAGCCTCCTTATCTCACCCAACTGCCCCGGTGACGCAGCACTGCGCTGAGCAACACAGCAGCAAACGCTGATCTTTGTGTCTAAGCATCTAAGCCCAAGTGGCACATGAGCTATTTTAGCACCTCTTGGGACCATTCTGGGAGATAATGTAATTAATATTATCTTGGTGACGGCTATTTACCACATCCCACTGGGAAACTGCAATCTGTGCTGGTGGAACTTGAACCTAATTAATATCCACTTCCTACCAGTTTCAGGTGTCTCCTAATTTGAAGATACATTCACAGACAAAACAGGTCAGTAACTCTTCCCAGTGAGCCAAACAGCCTCTTAATCACTCGTGTTTAATAGGAAACAAAGGACTGAGCACAGATAAAGTTCACCATTATGCTTTTGAGGAAAAGAAAAGTGACTACAGAACAATCTGATAACCTGAGAATTTGCTTCCTGTGTAACCCGATATTTATAAACCCTCTCAGTAAGGGGGCAAAAAGGAGATCATTTCAGCTGGCTGAAATTAACATTCCAAAATACGTTTTAAAATGACAACACAAACAGGACCCCAGCTGAAAACAGTGCTTCTGGGAAAAACATGCAGAAACAAGAGCAGGCAGGGAGGCCAGCAGCTCCTGGCACGGGCTCTGGGGGTGCCTGGGGACATTCCTGCACTCGGCCAGCACAGAGCCACCCCCAGCCTCCCCAGGGGGACACGGGTGTCAGGGCAGCAGGTGGAAGCAGGACTGTCCTGGCTGTGCTTTCCACCTCCAATGGAATGACTGGATTTAACAACCTCCCTCTGTCTCCAGCAAACACACAGGTGCCTCCACAGGCAGGAAGACATGGGAATTCTTTTCAAGGTGAAGGCTAGACTTTCAATTTTACTAGGATCTTCGGCTATTTTCTATGCTTTTCGCTAGTTAATCCTCTTGAAATGCAGGCTGTGATTGCTCTAAAGCCTGACTGCTCTGTCTCAAGAGCAGAACTAGTTCTCAACCCCAACAGCCTCAAGTCCAGCACCTACAAATCCAGCTGATTTTATTGGCAACCACAAATTCCAGCAAGCCCCTTGTGAGAGGGAGAGATAAGGAGCTGAACTGAGGAGTCCCCTCTGCACAAAATTGTAAGTGCAGAGTATTTCTGGGGTAAGTGCTGGTTTCCAAGGCTTCCTGGTAGGGAAGTTTTTCATGGGAGTATAACGTGGGAGATGTGGAAGAGTGCTCACAGTGATAGTAAAAATAAAAATAAATTATTAGTATTTTATGCCTAAAAAGGCAATGTTCTAAATTATTAAAAAATAAGTTTTTATCTCCTAGAGGCAGAAAAACAAATATGGGGAGGAAAAAAACCCCAGTAGAAGGTGCACTTATTTTGTTTCACATTTTCCAATGTTAGCAGATGACAAAGCCATTTGCACTTTGCTGCCTTGGCTTCAGATTATCAAGTAGAAGATTTCTGAGTTGCCTTTAAAGTACATAAATAAAAATAATAAAACCAACACAATCCTTGGCTTTTCAGC
Source organism: Irena cyanogastra (assembly GCA_013397155.1). Taxonomy (NCBI): domain Eukaryota; kingdom Metazoa; phylum Chordata; class Aves; order Passeriformes; family Irenidae; genus Irena; species Irena cyanogastra. The sequence continues at coordinate 55,747 of VWZV01010933.1, read as the reverse complement.
AGTGCCCTCTACTTAAAGGCATAAAAGCATTTTGCAAACAAAAACAGCGAAAGCTTTTCCAGCTTAAAGATTAATTTTGCCCTCACATAAATTAGCATGACTTTTACAGTCCTGTTGAGACACTCCACATGTGCAAGTGGGAAAAGAAATTATCACAGGCAGTTTAAATGCTCAGCTTTAATTAGGAAAAAGAAAACCAAAATAAAACCAGACCCATTCTTCTGGAAAAGTTTTCCAGCTGATATTGTCAGAAGAGATAAGAAAACTAGGGCTGCCAGACGCTAGCAGGAAAAGCATTCTTAAATTTGTTTTAAGCAGCCCAGCTCTGGAGAGAGAGCACACACAGGTGTGGATCCTCTCCATCAACTCCAAATGGACTGGTCACGTGTCCAGGGGGGTGCACATCACCTTCCTGCTGCTGAGAGAAGAAGCAGCTGGAGAGAGCAGAAAGATCTGCAGAGAAAAGCCCGACACTCGCCCTTTACCAGACACCCCAGGAGCCAACAGCACGGGTGTTTAATTACTCCCACTGCTCACAGGACAGCTCAGCATTTGCTTTTCTGCAGTGCCTGGAGGCCAACAAATTCAGGACCTCTTTGTACGAGGCGACACACGGACACAGATCCCATCTCTGAGGGGTTTCCTTTGGGAAATGGTAATGGTAGAGACAAGGCCCGTTTGCCCTGGGAGGGAGCCTTGGTTGGAATTAGAGAGAAAGCCCAGCCTCATTTCCCAGAGTTTGCTGCTTTTCTATGCAAATGAAAAAGTGCCTGTTGTAGAGCAACACCCTAAGCCTAGAAAGTTCTTTGTGTCTTGTACCCCCCTTGACCTAACACCCCATGTCACTCCCCCAATGTACTCCTGTTGGTTTTTCCCCCGTTCTATCATCTATGTCTCTTCTCCCTGTTGGTTACACAGCACCCTTCCCTCCCACCTTCTCCCCAAATATAACCCCTGACACCCCTCCAGTGACCTGCTTCTTGCCAAGATGCCCCTTCAGCAGAGAGGTCCTCCTGCGTGTTCCTAACCCCTTCCCCCCCTGCTAAGACCCCTCACACCTGCCTACAATAAATCTCACTGGAAAACATCTTCCAAGAAGATCTCCTGTATTACCTGGTGCAGCACTAATTACTCCATCCGAGCTCAGGTGAACGGTGAGCTGGGGGGAAGGGGAGCTGCTGCGCCCTTGGAGCAGCCACCAGCCTGGGAAGAGCCCCCATAAAGGAGATTCCCTCGTAGTTTCCAGCCCAGCAGAGCGGCCACAAGCGCTCCCCGCGATGTCCCAAACCTGCTGCTGCCACTGGGTGCTGCCTGTGCCTGCAGCAAGGGCTGGGCTTCCATCCCCTGTGCCTTCAGAGGGTCACGGCTTTCCCACTCATCGACACAGCTGCTTTCTGAGGAAGGCCCATTTTTCAAAGCAGGGTGGTATTACTGAGCAAACATTCGGAGTTGCCAGGAACAATCAAGGGCTGTAAAGGCACTGCTGTCCAGGGCTGACTGCATTTCAAACAGATTCAACAAAAACATGACTGTGGAAAGGACACTGGAAAACTAAGAGCAAGGCAGACCAGGTGTTTCCCCTCACCTTCACCCTGGCATTTCTTGTCTTTCTGTCTTCTGCCCATCTCTAACATTTCTAGCATTAACTACTTATTTTATTTTCAATTCCGTCCTCTTTTCACCTCTTGTTATCAGCCTCTGAGGACACCTTCTGTCTCTGACCTGCTCCAGACTGGACTGCTACCTGTCCACATCCTTCCTACTCTTGAAAGCAACCCTAGGAACAGGGGCTTGGAGCCTCTTGCTCTTCTCTTCCCTCCTTTCAGGGAAATGCCTCTAGGAATGGACTGCAACAGGCGTGCATCTGAGGAATAAAACACAGGGATTTTCCATTTGAAACCACTTGCCACAGGCCTGTTCATCCTCTTCAGGAGCTGAGACATTAAGAGAACTGAATAGAAGGAATTTGTGGCAATTTGCTCACACACACCAAAAAAAAGAAAAAAAAAAGAAAAAAAAAAAGCCAAGAATACCACTTTGGTCTTGTCCTGAAAGCCAAGAGAGATACAACAGCAGATGTCTTTCATCTATATGACCTTTTCCACTAAGACAAAGAGAGACAGGATATTAAATCACAGTTTAAGATTTTTATGACTCTTGGCAAGCATTTATTTATTATGGGTTTGTTTGTTTTGGGACTTTGTTTTCAGGCAAAGTGTTATTTTTTGTACTTTTCATGGAACTCCAACTGAAATACCATAAAAACGTCTGAGACAAATTTCTTTTGGGTGATTTGCACATTTTCAAAGTCACAGGCTGACTCCCCTTCCAACTCACATTGCTCAGACCACTGTGTTTAAACCAGAACAACCATATGACACGAAGACTGCAATTGTTTTTTCACAAAGTCATGGGAAACCTTGATGGTATGTGCCATCATCATGTGAGGGGCACAGCAGATCCTTCAACAAGCAGATCTAGATCAGGAAACATGATCAAAAGCTGTGCCATGTCCTATGAAAATCCCTCAGTGACTACAGTGGGGAACACATGGTGACAGCAGGACACAGCACCAGGAATGTGAGAGAAAACACAGATTAATTGCATTTGTCTTCTTAATTTGCTTACACCCTTGGCTGGAGAGGAGCCCTCCCTACCATGCTCAGCTTACCTTACAGATGACTAAGCAGACAGGAGGACAGGGATGGTACCAGGAAAAGACAATCCAGGGGAAAGGACATTAACCTCAAACCCTGGGAGGATTAGTTTCGAGTCCTTCTTCTAGCACAGATTTCTCACGTTACTTTAGGCAAAGAGCTGGGCAGTGTAAACACCTTGTGAAAGTGAGGGCTCTGTGGTCACAGATGGACTCGAGGTGGCTGAAGCAGACCCAGGTCTGTTCACCCAGCCCCTCTGCCAGGGACTGTCACCCTTGCAGGTTTGATGGGCTGTGCTCCTGGTTCACAGCTGCTGAAACTCCTGTTATCCCAGGGGGCTCTGATCCCTGCCTGCAGGCTCAACCCACCTAAAGCTCCACAGCAGCTCAGCTCTGAGCCCTTCATCTTGCCCTCAGTCAGTTCCCAGCACACAACATGAACCCAGAGCATTTCCTAAGCCTCCCTTTGATATTGATGGGTGTAAATACATTAAAGACTGAGAAACCCTAAAGCCTGATAGAAATTTTCAGTGAAACATTTCTCCCTCAGAAAATACCGATCGGCCAAAAGTAAATGTTTCACAGATGTGTCACTTCTGATAACATTTTATTTTTAAATGTAGGAAATGTAAAAGATCCTCAGCAAGATTAAAACAGTGTTTCAGCTTCTGATTCCAAACTATTTTGCCCCTTTTAAAATACTACATTATATCATAAGGAATAAAATAAAGTTGTTGTTACCTTTTATTCCCAAATAAAACATATAGGCTGAGTTCAAACATTTTTCTCCCTCTGATTTATTTCACAGCACATTAGAAATGTTTGTATTCCCTTTGTCTTAGAATAGAAATGTTTTCTTGAAATCTGGCAAGGAAGACAAACAAACAAGCAAAACCCCAAAAACAGGACAACAGCAAAACCTTTGGCCCTCCAAACCTCCCCAAGGCCCTCAGCTCTTGCAGTCGTGAGGGCAGGTGAGGACAGGCTGGAGCTCTGCGTGTTCTTTCTGAGTGACTAAAACACGACATGGGCCAAATGCAACCACATGATACTTCCAAAAGGAGAACACATATGGCTGAGCATTTCTGAAAAGTCAAAATCTGCTCGCACCGAAATCAATGGGCGTTTTACTCCTGACTTCTTGGAAGCAGGGTTAAGTCAACACCGGCTGAGACGGGAAAATCCCAATCAGAGATCAAGCACAGCGTTCCCCCTAAAGATTATTCATGAAGTGTGTGCAGACGTCATGAGAAAACAGAAGGTGCTACAGTGCTGTTATTTTTAAGCTGAGGGTGAGAAAATAGGCAGTGAAGGGTAGAGCAGAACTTCGTACGTTGCTTTGTCACCACTCTTGCAAAGGAGCTCGGGGAATTTATTTTAAGGGGAAAAAATTCATAGTTATTTCTGTTTCTTCCATTCAGAACAAACTTAATTTAACATGAACAGGTTTTTTCGAATACTTCTGTATTTTCTGAAGGTATTTCTTTTTGAATGCTGTTTTTCTGTGACCCACCCCATTTTCAGAACCACTAAAAATGTCCAAGAATACTTCTTTAAATGACCTAGAAGACATCAGAAGTTATATGCAGAATTTAAATCAGGTCCTAGCTGCCTGCAAAGCTTTTGCAGCATTGTGTCTTCCTTCTTTTGCAAAGAGCAATCAATTTGGAGAAGCTGAGGCAGTCACTGAAGTGGATCACAGGGAGCATCTGTGCACAAAAGAGGGAGACCAGTTCTAATCATCAGCATTGCAGGACTGTAATCCTTGAACCCAGGCATGAGCAATTATCAGTGTGAGAGCATAATTTATTCCTTGTAGTCAGACACAAGATGGATATCCCATTGGGCACCAGTTAGATTGTTATATCCATTTTAGAAAGCTTAGCAATACCACTTATCATGTATGAAACAGCACTAATGGCAGGCAGCCTGAGCCATCAGATGAGTTTAATAAAGGGATTCACTAAGTTAGCACTGCTCTCATCATGCAGGGGGGGCAAAAAATCCTGGCATGTAAAAGGAAGAACAGCAGCTTCTTGGAACTTCCATACTGAAATCTTCCTTTGCTTGAAATGTCTCAACTGACATATACACCCTCATTCATGTAGAGTTTTAGAGTATGCTACTTAATTCACCACAAGAAAGGAAATATAAAAGAAGTGTAGCATTTCAACCCCAGGGCCTTAGATCCATACCTAATCTAACCAACGGCACACAGGAGCAATCCTGTCTGCGTTGTGATTAATAACACTCCTGCCCCACCTGTCTGACAATTAACAAGGAAAAAGCCCAGAGACTTCTCTCTGTATCTCCCAGTCAGGATTACAGCCCCCATCTCAACCAATGCACTGGCAGTTCACAGTTTGTCAGCAACAGAGCCTGATCCAACAGCTGGGACCTCCCCTCGCCGTCCGCCCGGGATGACGTTCCCCAGGAGCCATCCCTTCCTTCCCTGGAGCTGCTTTTCCCATCCCAGAGCAGACCAGCCTCAGCCACCCGGGTTATGAAGCTGGACAAAAGCAGCCACTCAGTGTGGCTTGGCCAAGGTGTAAAATATCTCAGACAGGAATTTGGGTTTGCTCAGCCCAGCAGTCCCAGGCGCAACTGCGACACCCGCAATTAGGGCTTGCGGAGAACACACATCGTTACAGCTTCACCCTTGGGCATTCACCAAAAGAGAGATTTGCTTTTCTAATTGGCTCAATATTTTGAGAAGGTAAATGGTGAATAATAACAGCCTCGGCAGGAACATGAGACGGGATGAAAGCAACACAAACTCCTCGTTTACGCTCCCGGCTTCGTGGCATGAGCCACATGTTGATTGACTTCCAGCCCTGGGAGGAAACTGTCCTGCAGAAGACATCCCTCCTCCCTCACAGGACCACGGGGAGTGCCCAGGGACACCTCTCCTGCCTTTGGTCACCTCAGCTGGCTTTTGGCCTCGGCGAACCGTGCTGTATTTCTGTGCAGCCAGAAGCCTCACTTGCAGAGCGATAGGTTCCCCGCAGAGTTAGGAACTCACTTTCCTTATTGCAGAGAAGAAATAAACAGCTCTTTGAGGGGAATGGCAGTGTTTAATTTGCATGGGCCAGAAGCTATTCCAAAGTTTAAGCTAGGTAAAATGTTAAGTTCTGCAAAGCACTGCCTCAGCAAAAGCAGCTTTATAAATGGAATTTGATAAAAACATTAAATCTAATATTTTCTTCAGAGATTCTTACACCCATATGCTCAGTCCTCTCAAATACAAGGAAAAAATCAAAATAGCAACATCCATCATGAGGTTAACTACAACTGGTCACACTTAACCTCTGATAATTTAGCCATGAGGAGTACCTTTTGCTCATAAAAGCTGCAGCAAATGTAATGCAATCTATAAATATCACTGAGGCCACCGGTGGCTGAGCTGTGTGTGGAGTTTAACCTCTGGGTTGCTGATTTAAATGTGCTGGGCTATAAGCACAGCGTGCTGCAGCCACTGCCTGCTGCCTGGCTTCAGGGCTGACAGATGTCCCTTCCCAGAGCTGGAGAGGGGGATGAATGAATGAAAATCCTCCACACCATTCATGGCTGCCAAAGAGCTCATTTTTAAATGCAAGCGAGAGTCGCATCCTTCACCGCCTGCTGATGCAGCTCCAAACGCTTCTCCTGCATTCGGGCTACCTTTCTATTTTCCTCTGCATGCCATTGTTTCAAGGCTTTTTTGCTTTTGTGCAAAAGCCCAGAGGTTTCTCGCCTCAATGCCAGGGACATAATTCTCCTGTTTGCAGGGAGGAGCGTGACCTCAGTCTTCTGCTCTCCCCGAAAGAGCGAATCTTCCATTGACGTCAAGGGCTCTGCACACAGAGGGAGGCAGATAAGCACACTGGAGGCAGGATCTGCTTGTGAATGAGAATTTTGCTGTAGGAATTTACAAGCCTCTCGCAGTCTCCTCTCTTGATTAAAGCCAGCGGGATTATTTCACAAATTCAGCTGCTGAGCCCCAGCTATTGGGATTCTGTCTCACACAGGGCTCTCTGCTGTTAGCCCATCCCAGCTGCTCGGGCAAGCCAAAAACCACCATTATCTGAAAAAACCATGTCAGATGTAGAGAGGGTTGTGTCAGAGGGGAGCTGCTGACGCCTCTCTGTATGGTATCTCACACCTGTGAGCTCTGAGGAGCTCCTAGAAAACCTGCATCCTGCTTGTGCTGCAGATTTCAAGCAATATGGACCTGTGGGTTAAATTAGAGGGGGTTATACCCGGACTAATGGATTCCTTCCCTGAAAGAGAAGATGGGGCTGTCCATGGGGCTCAGCACAGGGCTGCAGATGAGCTCTCTGTGAGTCAGTGGCCAGGGCAAGCACACTGGGAAGGATCCCTGGGAGCAGGGCTGTACCAGCTGAGAGCCCCTGCCCATCAGCCTGGGCACAAAGCCACCCCAGCGTGGCACTGCTGTTCACCTGTCTGCAGCAAACCCAGACTGCAGGGTCAGGGACCTTTGGATCATGCTCTGCTCCATGTGCTGCCCAGGGTCAGCAAAGGGCCGACAGCCTCCTCTGCCACCAGCTCCTCCTCTGCAGTGCAGCTTCCCAGCCTCACCTGGCTCCTGGGTCCTCTGGGACACCAGAATTGGGAAGCAACCTTGAGCTGCCCTGTTTACACACATCACATCACCCTGAGAAACACTCCCAGAAAGGACAGCACTCCACACAAACACCAGGCTTTTGAGCAAAGCTGCTTATGACAAATACCATTACAGCAACACAAACCGACAGCACAATCTGATTACACCGTGGTGTACATTTAACCAGGATTATCTGATCCTACATTTGTGTGCAAGCTTCCCCCTACTCTCACGCACAAGGCTGTTCCACGTTTATTTTTATGCTGTTTTGCAGTGCATTGCTAGGTTATGCTTTGCCTTCCTTTACCATGTGCCACCTCTGCAGGTAAAGTGGTAATGGCTGCACATCAACAGCAAGTTTCAGTCACAAGCAAGAGAAAACAGAGGTTTGAACAGATGCATGCGGAATAACTAGATGCCAACTTTCTGCAGCAAAATCTGAGGGGAAAGGAATGCTGCCAGTATGTCAGCAATACAGCCAGTGATCTTCATGGCTGGACTGTTACACCTGGTGGAACATTGTAGTAGGAGCTTCTGTACATGAGGCCTAGCTAGGACACCTGAAGAAATCGATGCCCCTCTGTGCAGATGGTGTACCCCTTTACAGAATTTAAGAAATCCTAGTGACTGTACATTTAAATCCTGAGTGAATCCTCTGTGTGAGCTCTCAGGCTTTCTGCTGTTACACCCAGCACAGCTCACCCTGCCCATGCTGTTACACACAGCACAGCTCACCCTGCCCATGCTGTCAAAGGCTGGAAGGACTGGGAAGAGGGGCTGGTGTCTGGGCTTATGGGCAAATCATGTCCCACAAAGCAAAAAACAAACCAAAAAACAACAAAACCTCCTTGTTTAAACAAAAGGTAAACGATGTGAATGAAACATGAATGGACAGATATGAATTTCCTTACCAGCTCAGCCTACTTCAGGGTCAAAGCTCATTCACAAATGTATTGGCATCACAAAGGAAGAACGAGATACCCACTTACAGCCAAGACCCTCCTCCTTTCCTGTTTTCCTGCAGCCCCAACAGAGCAGGGCAGGTATGTCAGAACAATGTAGGAAATGATCAGCTTTGATATGCACAAGACAATGCTGATGTGGTTTGCAGATAACTCACACAGGCAGCTGCAAGTTACTGCTTAAGGTTTCCCAGCCTCAATCACAACATTTGGTCATTGTTTCTGCTTGATACTTCACACAGCAACCCTTGAAAATGCCCACTGAAGTGTTTAATATGAAGCTGGGGAAGATACAAAGGATAGATCATATCCTGACATACAAGATCTCATTTTCTTTTTCTTACTCTTCCTATGCAAAACCACAAACTTTATAATCATGATAGTACCAAGGTTTCTCAAAGTTTTCCTACAAAAAATGGGACTGTCTGCCAAAAGGCTGCAGCAGTGAGTTCCCCAGGTTGACTGCTCTTATGCCCATTTTTTTTTTCAGCCATTAGGGATCGCTTTTTACCTTCCCAGCATATTAGAATATAATTAGAAGTCCCAAAAACACAAGGAAAAAAACGCTAAAGTTTCAGTATGATTTTCTACAGTATTTTTCTATTCTCTAGTTATCTTTTTTTAAAAAAAATAGGGCACATATGAACTTCCAAAATATTCTGATCAATTAAATTAAGGCATTTCCTCCAGTTCTCCTTCTTTTTCCTCTCCCCTTAGGATTTTAAATAAACTGCTGGTTGTCTAAATGCCAGGGGAAATCAAGAATTAAAATACAGAGCCATTCAAAACATCCTCAAGACCGTAGCCTGACACTGTGGTTTCTGTCAGCGACCACACTTTCATCTTATTGGGATGCCCTTGAAAAAAACTCCTGCTGTCGGAAGCAAAACCTGTGCCCAAAATTCATGGAATACATGAATGCAGCATAAACCCTCACAGGCCAAGAAATTCCAGAGACACCGCACGGATTAGCTGTGATAACATCTTTCCCCATAATATTGAACGGCCACAGAAATAAAAGACGAATGTTTTTAACATTTCAAAACCTGGGGCCAGCCCCTGAAGCAGGGCAGTGTGTGCACCAGTGCACGGGAAGAAGCTGCCCAAAAGCTGGCTTGTCTCAGGGTGGAAAAGTCTGCCTCACCTGTGGAGACCTCAGGAGGGCACAGAGCAACACAGCAGCTCAGCATCATCGCTCTGACACTCGCCCTTCTTGCAGCCCAGCCATCAGAGCTGTGCTGCAGGCACACCTGGGCACAGCAGCCCTTGGGATGCTCAGTTCCTTAGGAAGGGATCAGCACAATGCAGGTCCAGGGAGGGGGAGCTTTGAATCCATGCTGTAGCCACCTCCACATTTTCTTTCTGCTTTAAAGACCCCTCAGTCATAGGTGAGATCCTGTTTATGCAGATGGTGACAGAGGAGGGACAGGGTGTCAAATGGGTTCCTTGTTGATTTAAAGAAATCCCATAAGTAGCTTGATTGGTTACACTTTCTGTATTCCAACCACAACTCTTGGCAGGGTTTCCCCCAGCTTCTCTCTCCACACGTTGGCCAGTGCCATGAGATGTGCCTGCTGAGGAGTGAAGGCCACGTTTGAACAGCCACTACACAGAATAAAAAGCTTCAGAGGACAGAGCTGATACCCTGGCCCTGATCAGGGACTAGGAGATACTGATCATGGAAATCCTCTCTGTGAATCACAGGAGTTTCTCAGGTCTCCAAAAGCCAGATGTTGAAAGTCAGACTCATTCTCTTCCGTTGCTATAAACCAAAGTCCTGCACTACCAAGAAATAAGTGCCTCAGGGAACAGGAGTTACAGCACTTCAGGATGGATCTGTACACAGAATCAAACATGCTTATATTGGGTACTTCCAAGGACTCTCTCAACTGGGACACCCTGAGAAGGATGACCCTCCAAACTCTACCAAGAAGCTGGGACACAGCCATTGAGATGTCTGGGAGCGCAATGGTCAAAAGGAGAAAATAATACATTTGAGGTGGTGACTTTTCTGGCAAGCACAACTCACAGCAAAGCATGGTCAATCTCTTGCTCCTTGCCAAGGGCTCGTGTTCCAGGTGGCAGTGCCCCTTCCACATCTCTCCTGGGCTTGCTCCAGGGGCCATGCCTGAGGGACCAGTGCAGAGGTGCACATCCCTCAGCTGAGGTAGCTTTCCCTAGTAACACCAGCATCCTTCTTACAGCATCTTTGTGTGAAACCCAGCAGGCCAACACAACTGTACTCCTGTTACTTTCCTGTCCATCCTTTATCAGCCATCACCTCGTGCCCTGCAGAGAGTGCCTGCCCATTCTTGCTATGCTGCAGGCAGGATGTTGGGCAGTGAAGAAAGGAAGCTTCCAGGCTGCCATCGTCTGTGTCTGGCTGCCATTCTCCTGGAGCTCCTGACACAAACCCAAGGAGGGCTATGTAGAGAACTTCTGTGGTCTTATTTGTTATTGAACGTGGAGATGACACTGTGCATCGTATCCATCTCTGGTGCTGCTCCTACCTCAGCCAACGATGGCCAGAGTGGATCCATCCCCAGCCTGCCCTCTGAGCCGTGGGCACCACACACAGACAAGAGAGGAGCTGAAAGCTCTGTGGGGCTCTAGTCACACATTATGTTAAGCAGTGGTGTACCATCCCCTCCCAGAAGCTCTCAGTAGTTTTCCACACTCTGTTGATCTCCACACCACACTCGCTGCAGCCAGATACAAGGGAGCCTTCCCACAGCAAGCTCAAAGAGCCCAGTGAAGAATTCAGGATGGTTTTGCCCTGCAGCCCAGATAAAACAGGAGGGAGAAGCAGCAACTGGCACAGGCACTGCTGGACAGCAGCGAGCTCAGACAGACATGTGATGGGCCCTGGCCACAAAAGACTGGGAAGGAGAGCTGTGTTCCTAGCCCCAGGTGTGAGCTCCTTCCCCAGCAAACAGACTTCACACTCCTCAGTGGATTTTTGGCAGCCTGTGCTGAGGCCTGCTGTCAAGAGCAGCGAGGTGCCTGGTCAGGAGCTGGCTCCAGGCCTTTCCTTGGCCAGGCATGCCAAGACTGCTCCTCTCAGACAGCTCCTCACCCACAGCACAGCACAGCACAGCCATGGCTCTTCCTCCACACGTGTGCAGCAAACACGTGTCACCACATGGAGAGATGTGTCTTCAGATCTCCCAGGTGGTTTTCAAATATGGAACCTAAAAACACAACTCTCAACAGCCATCTCAGGCAAGAAACATCACTTCTGCCAGTTTGGTAAGCCTGAGGAACAAAGCAGTGCTCCCACATGAGAAGTTCAAGAGTGACAAGCTGCTCCTGGTGCCCCAGCTCCGTTTCCATCTCTGGGACTGAGGAATGGAAGCTTTGTGCAGTGCTGAGACAGCTCAGCCTCTGCTGATGGATCCAGCACTCCAAGGAGATCGTTTGGCTCCTCATTTTACTGCGTGGCAGCAGGAGCAGGACCCAGACAAAGGCTGGGTGCCCCCAACACCTGCTGAGGTCTCAGCACCGCGGTCCTGCACAGAAGGCACACGTTTCCCATCACAACAAACATGAAGCCATGGGAAAGGGCAACGAGCACTCCACACAGCTCACGTGTGGAATGGCCACTGCTTGTGGTGACTCTGGCACTCTCAAGTTCAAACCCTGATGACAAGGAGGGGATGTGGGATCCCAGCCTACTTTGAAAATGCTGCCCAAAGCCTCAGAGTTTATTCTCAAGAGGACTGGGTGAGTCAGGGCCACCTGTGCTGACACACAACATCTTCACCAGTATAAAGCCAGCTGAGACTGGCAAGCCACTGTTTTATCACTGACCCTCCTCTATTGCCTCAGTCTAATCTAGTAAAACCCTGGTGCCAGCTTCAGCATTCACAGCGGTCTCTTTCGATGGCCAAAGATGTTATTTGAAATAAACAGGAAATATCCTGAAGATTCTGCATAAAAACCACCACAAGCAGGTTTTAAGAATAGGATCACCAATTGAAAGGGGTTAGATGGTACTTGTGGTGCTCCTGCTGTGTCACTCTTGGCCCTGCCCTGGTCCCACCATGAAGCAGAATGGTGCAGGTGAGGTTTTACCATAAAGGTGAGGTTTTACCATTAGTGAAGACTTACAAAGAATGCCTGAAGCAAAGAGAAAATTCACACTCACCAACTGATCAAGCACTAAAAAGCAATAATAAACCATGATGTGGCAGTGGTGGGAATGAAGGGTGGCTGAAGAAAAAGAAAACATCTAAAAGGCAGGGAACAGTGCTAGGGGAAGGGGACAGATCCTGTACAAAGACAGTGGCAGGCAAATTAGAGAAAGAACACAGAGGCGGATGTTAGAAAAATATAATGTTCCTGTGGGTGTATCACTTATCAGCCATTCTTGCACATAAAACACATTTTTTCAACATTTAGAAAAGAAAAAGAATGACTGATCTGTAATTAGCAGAAATAAAGGCCTGGCCCAGATCCTAGGGTAGAATAACATTCTTGCAAAAGTGAATTTTGCTGAAATATTGGTATTAGACAGGGCAGGGCTGCTGCAGGAAAAGGGCAAATCCAGAATAATTGGAACAGTCTGCCCACTAAGAGCCACCCAGCTGGGGACCCCATTTAATAAGCTATTTAAATCCTATTTAACAATCCATTTAACAACAATATGACCCCACTGAAGGGAAATCCTGGGGGAACAATTCTGCATATTTGATACGGGCACCTTTTGCACATCCTGCTGCCAAAGTTTCCCTCCACCTCCTCCTTGCTGGAGCTCTCTGTGGAAAGAAATCCCATGGCACAGCTGCACGGTTTGGAGTTTAAATGCAAACTGCCTTGACAATCTCTCCTGCCCTCCTCTCTCACTGGCACAAACCCACACTCCACAGGCAGAAGATGTCTAATTTTACAGTTCCTCTGCCTCTCTCAGCAGCCTGCAGCCTCACAGGCACACTTGCTTTGATGGTCATCAGCTCAAGCCAAGCCATGAAAGTATCTTTTCTATCATTAATCCTGCCCAAATCCACCCTAACACTCACAGCTCTGGACAGCACCATCAGTGGAGCAGCACCCTGTCCACAGCACGTCTTTAATCACTGCTCCAGCTTCACCTCTGCAGCCTCCAGGTCTGCAACCTCCTCCTGTCTCAGCCTCCTGTTCTCCTCCCCAACCTGTGCCAGCTGATGCAAAGCCAGGAATGAGGGCAAAGCCACCACCCCCTTGAGTGGGTTGATTCTCCAAAGCAGCTAGAACAACAAAGGGCAGCAATTTATCAGGAAAATATCAGCTGTCAAGAAAAGCAAATGCAAATAATTTCTCTGCTGACTGTTCTTTTCACAACTGCCACACAATTGTCTTGTTGATTCCCACAGCTGGATGCTGTAGCTTTCTCCTTGGCACATGTAATTGAAAGTGATGCTAGAACAACTTGAGTAAATTGAAATTGATTTCATCAACTGTGTATGTGTGTGTCAGTGACATGTGTCTTTTTTTCCTCCCCTCCCATTGTCCACTAGCACGTTCTCCAGCCCAGCAGCTGTTGACATTTTGTTTAATGGCACATTTTCCCACTGGGAGATGATGCTTCCATTAAACTCAAGTGTTCCATGAGAAGATACACAATTTGTCAACATTTTCACTAAAAATGGTAATTCAGACTTGACTGGTCTGGAATACCACTATGTGATAAGGTCAAAATGCATCATCTTAGCTTCATGATTTAGATTTCTACATTATTACAGAATCATATAACTCAACACCAGCTGATACAAGTGAAAAGCTAAATATTTCAGTCTCAGTGAAATATTTCACTGAAATACCAACACGTGAGAGAGGAGAAACTCTTTCTAAAAGGAAATTGCACATGGGAAATTTCACAGCTTTCTATACCTGTCCTAACTGGAATCTCATTTGCTCCAATACTGCCTATGGAATAAGATTTCCACGTCCCAGCCAGATGACAGCAGCCTGGAGTCCTGAGTGTGGAATTACCAGCCAGGGACGTTTGCAGAAGGGATTGATGAAGAAACTTCTCTCTTGCTGCCCTCACAAACAAACATAAATCTCCATTGCCTCAAGGCTAAAGAAGAAATGACAGACTTATCAGTGGCTCTGGGCTTTGCTGCAGCCAACTTTCCTGGTGCAGGCTCTCATCCTTCTTTTGCCTCCTAAACTGTCTCCTCCTCCTTGCCTGTCCTAGAAGCATCTCTGCAGCTGTGGGGTTCTCAAATGGCAGTGTCCAGAGTCTAATTACCTGGGAGGTCCTCCCAGAAATTTGTCAGGTATGAAAATTTTCCTTGCAACTGATGTTTTACAGCTAATAGCTGCTTTTAAAACAGCAAGTAAACAAAACACCAATTGCTTCGGTGCACCTGAGCAAACAATTGAAGTGTAACCTAGACCGAAATTTTTTTAATTACAGTATTAAAAAAAAGGCATTATCAACTAAATACAGCAACTGGAGAAATTACTCATGAATATGCAAATCACCTGACAAAACCTTTCTGTAAATGCTTCAGTAACTTTTAGAGATAAACCTTGAACCAGCTGCCTCTTTTATTTGCAGTTTTATTTGTTGATAAATATCCAATGCTCTCTACCTTATTTTGAGGAAATACTTTTAATACAGTCATCCTTTAAAAGCACTTCTTGTAGATGAAATGCATTAAATGTACCTGAGGTTCTCTTCCTGCATTAAAGGACATTTTACAGCCTGAATTTTTATTTCCTTTTAACATTCAACATAGTAAGTGAACAAAAGTCACTGTGAACCTCAATGTCTGGCAGTGCATAATGTAGCAAAAGTCCAAGAACCAAACACAAAATCAGACATCAAAATTTTATGGCCATCTAGGACAAGACTTGAGCCAAATGAAGACCTCTGGGAATTTTAAGAATCTGCACTGATGGTGCTCCATGGACTACAGCAGGAGTTTCACTCTTCTGCTCAGCGGGAAGTGTGGAAAACAGGGAATATCCACTGTTAAAAGTTCACCTGAGCGCTCTGCTGAGGCATTCAGAGTGCCCTGGAGGGGAGCATCAGGCTGCCCTGAAGTGTGTGCACTGCAGCCAAAGAGAGCCCTCCACTGCTCTGGAAGGAGCCGGGTCCTGCCTGACCTGTGCTCCCAGCACCGTGGCCACTGCCAGCTGTCCTGTCCTGTCCTGTCCTGCTGCCTGAGGGGGTGCAGGCAGTGTCCCCCAGCTCAGATGTGTCAGATGCCACCTCCACCCCTCACCCACGGCTGTAATCATCTCCACTACCAACACAAGGTTCCCTAGAGAAGGAATTATGAAGTGTGGCCAGCTCATATGTGTTCCAACACTACGAGCTGGCTCTGCAGTCACTCTGTGCTCCAAGGAGGCCCTGGGCAGGTCCCCACCTGCCAGCAGCATGGAAAGCCACCACTGCTGGAGCAGAGCCACTTCTTGCCTCTCAGCCTGTGCCACTTCTGTTCAGCCCTGGGAGAATGTGGGAAAGTGAGAACAGCCCGAGTCTGACACACGGCAGCAGGCACAAACAGCAAGTGTGGATGGATCCCCATTCCCAGCACGGGACTTCCATGGCTCTGCTGCTCCCACAGCCCTGGCCAAGCTCCCTCTCCTCCTGTGCTGCCTGCCCTTGTGAAAACCCGCCCTTAGGGTGGGGAATATGTAACCCATCTGGTATGAAGGCACAAGCAGAACACACTGGGGTTTGTTGTGATCGCTCCAAGCAGGGTGAACTCTAAACAAACACATCATGTAGATCTCACCTGGGGAAAAGCACCCTTAGGAGTTATCTGCCCTAGCACAGAGACTTCCCTCGCGTGGTCCCAGGGCCTCCTTGGAAGCCACTCAAGGCTGTTTTGTTGTCACATCTCCCCCCTGCACCCGAGCAGCCCTCACACACACAATTATCCCAGCCTGAGACCAACATGTGCACTCACACCCAGGGCTCCTGAGGGCAGCCAAGGCCAGCCTGAAGGGCGTGTGAATAATTTAGGTGGGATGTGTGTGACACTAAACTGTGGACCTTTATCATCTCTAGGCTGTAATCCTACAGCCCAAACCTTCATTTGAAAGGTGATGTCATGTGATTAATTATTTTGTTATACCGAAAATCTTGTTTTATCAGCAAAGAGGGAGCACACCATATATATATATACATGTATATGTATATATTCATATGTATACAAAAGACCAAGTATTTATTTTTAGAATAACTGAGGTCTTAAGACCCTAATCAGTATTAGTCAAGATTGATTTTTTCAATTTTTTTAATTACAGGAAAAAAATACTATTAGCATAGTGAGAACTGATATACACACAGATTTAGTTTCTACCCTGTTTCCTGGTGCTGTCCTCTCCCTTTCCCAGTCTCTCTGGGTCCCAAGGCCACAGGTTTCATTCTGGCATTTGGGGGTGTTTCAGTGAACCCCCATCACCCACATCCCTCTCCCAGCAGGAATATACTGCTCTTGTTGGTGTTTTTTTCTTCCTCACACTCAGACCCCCTTGGGGTCATTTTATATGTTTGCTCACATGCTTTTACACCTTTGCTCTTTCTTTACTGGCCTGCAGCTCCATCTGCACTTGCTATATATTATGGCCTTTATGTGTGCTAAATACCATTTCTTTGTTTCCCATAAAAGCAGTTCTGAACGTCCCCAGCTCTGCCTTTCTTTAACTTCCCACAGGGGACTGGTTTTCATGGGGCTAGGCTGCTGTGGACTTGAGCTACACAGGGAAGGATCCCAGGTAAATCACCCTGAATTTTGGAAACCTGTGTGCTCCTTAGGTGTGCTTCCATTGTGCACATCAGAAACTTCAAACGTGTTTGCTCAAGCTGCTGTTTTACAGCTCGACCACAGCCTCACTCTTTACAAGAGGAAGTGAAGCTTTAGGAGGTGGCAATTAGCTCTGCAGCCCCCAGACACAGGTGGGTTTGTTAATTCTGTGGGAGCAATCCAGGATCTGGAAGTGCCTGTGGGAAATGCTGGGGGAAGGCAATTCAATCCTCTGTTTGGGGGGTAAGGAGTAAGGAACTGGTCTAAAACAAGAATGGTAAGGAATGCTTTGGGATTTGAAGAGAGAACAGTGTCACACCTTGCTCTGCCATGGTTTCAAGGCATTAGATGATGAGAACATTAAAAAATAAATAACAAACAGCAAAAGACAATATTTCCAATGCCTCTGTGCAAACAAAGGTTGTCCATATGCACATAAAGCACACACACATATGGATGCTTGAACAGATCCTACCCCTCTCTTCTGCCTGTTATATTTTTATTGTCTCAGACTCCAAACTATTTGGTCATAAACAGTTTATTCCTGTGTTACCACAGCAGCAGCATGGCAAGGCTCCAGTTTTGTTTAGGTCTCAGAGTGACAGCTATGATGAACACAACACACACACACACAAAAAAAACCCTCCATAATTTACTACCCCAGCACTTCTGTAAACATGCATGAGAGATCTGGAGGAGACTTGGGCAGAGCCCGTGCTACTCCTGTGTCTGGAAACCAGGAATACCCTGACTACAGGCTGTTTCTCCAGAAAAGAACATGTTTGTGACTGCCCTGCTGCCCTGCAGAGTTATTTGTTCCTTTCCTATCTCTGCAGTAGGATGCGCATTTCCCACCTCACAGAGATGGAAAAAAAAGCTCAGTGACTTTCTTTTCCTGCTCTGACTGCCAGGCGACTGTCAAATCAAGGGATTAAGATACATTTTCCTCAAAATCCAGCCAATCTCATCTGGCTTCGCAGACAGTTATTTGTAATTACTTTTCCCTTAAAGCCAATATAATTATCCTCTGGACTTAAGAGCCAGTTGTACTTCTTAATGTAGAAAGTAAATGCTTTTTAACATACAGTTAATTCTGCTCTTAAAAGTAATTAATTTTTAGCACTGAAGAGAGAATATTACTTCATATCAGAGCAATATCATAACAAAAAGGACAACATCACTGAGGAGAAGATCCTGAGCAGCAAATAAAACAGGAGTTGATTTTCTTCGCTGAATTTTAATATTTAGCATCTTGAGGCAGCACTTGGTATACACATTTTAAGAGGTGTGTTAAACTGAATGGGACTTAAATATCTGTCTGTAAGTGGCACTGGCATGAAGCAGAATATCCTGAGCACTCCCAGGGAAGAGAAATTACTTTTTAGCCATCTTTCCCGTAAAGCCATCCCAGCCTGGCCCACACACGTGACTTTCTATCAGTGCAGAGAGTATGTGACAGCTGAAATGCAGAGATATTGATGGGTAATTTCGTGAGTGCTTCTGCCAACAGCTGCCTCTGTGATGTACTTGAGGGAGTGCTGAGCAATGCTGACCGCTGTGACACCCCCTCCATTTGCTGGGATGAAAAAGCACTCAGGACCTCTCAGGACGTTGTGCTCGCTGACAAAGAGTGAAATGTCCTTTTCAGAGTGCTGGGAAGAGGAAAAATAAAAGGCCAAAGCCACACCTGGAACAGGCTGAGGTTCAGAGAAGGCTGTAAGCCTGTGCAGTTAAAAGTCATCACCAGCAGACAAGTCCTTGGCATCCACAAGCTCTGACTCCCTCTGATTGGAGACAGTGTTGTCACTTACTCGTGACTCATTTCCTAATAGGGAAAAATAAATAACGTTGGAATCCCCAAACACCTATTTTCAGCCCTCTGATTAAGCTGAGCATATGGAAGAAGAAATATCTCCTCTCTTGAAGTAAAGCAACAAAGCAATGAAATGCTCAAATATGTAATAAAGATAAGTTCTTTAAAAAAAAGCAAAAGGGGAAAGCTGAACATTAAAGAGGTCCAGTTGGCCCTGTCCCAAGCATGGGGAATATATCCAGACTAGAACCAAGATCTGTATCTGCAAGCAGAGGATTATTCTTTTTACAGCTTTCCCATAAAAACCAAAACCACTCCTGGATGGAAAGGAGACTGTGAGTGCTACTAATGTTACTGTGCTTGTGGGGATGGAGGGGGAAAATATCAACAAAGGGTGAAACTGGGGGTCTGAACACAGCACTTTGTAGAAGGGATGTCTGCCCCAGTGACTGCACCCTGGTTCCCCCACAAAGGAACAAGAACACCTCATGAGCCAGCTAATGCTGATGTGGGAAATGGCAGCTCTCTCCCTATACAAACCAATTTTGGGGGACACAAGGAGGAGAGATGCTGGGAAGAGGTAGGGTAAGTTTCCTTATAGACTTGGCAAGCTGATATTATTCAGGCACCATTTGGATTCTGATTCTGAGCACAGCATTTCAGCACTAACCTAAATGAAAATCACCCAAGCCTTTAAATTCACCTATTGGTGGATACAACATTGCCTCCAGGTCTTTTAAGAAAGGTATTACAACAAAGCAGGGAAATGGAAAATGCTTAAAAAAAAAAAAAGTAATAATAAAAAGTCTGCAGATGTTCTAAATTACTAATTTCCAACACCCACAACCCTCCCCACTCAATCTGTGGGCACCATAATTTTCATCCTACTTCTCCCCTCGGGTTATGTAACGTTTTGCGTATTTACTTTCACCAAAGTCTGGTGGCAATAGAATTAACCCTGGCCCGGATGACCTTTACATAACATGGGGCTGGTGGTGGCCAAGCCACTCACACCCAGCAGCTAAACCACAGCAGAGCCACCACAGCAGAGCCACCCCGTGCTGTCCCTGGAGCCGCCGCTGCACAGAGGCGGTGCCGCTGAACAAGGCTGAGCTCTCCTCCACCCTCACATTCTCATTTTCCAGTGCTAACGCACAAGAAAGCACAAATAAGCATTTAAAACTGTCAGTGCGGCCTCGCTGCAGAACTTGAGTGTTTTACTCCCACTCTTTTTTTTTTTTTTTTTTTTTTCCCAAGTAATACTGAAATGTCCCTACCAGCCGCAGCTGGAAGGGCAAGTCCACGAAGTGCTACCAAACCCTCACCCAGTGCAGCAACAGAAACCAGGCAAGTGGCTCAAAAACACAGGAGCTGGGAATTTTGCTTCCAGTCTGGAGAAAGACTATGAGCCTGCACTGCTAGGCAGCTTTGTGTAACAGAGCTCTGGCTACTGAGACCTGGGCAGAGACGTGGGGACATGGAAAAACAGCGATGAACCTCGGTTCCTAAAATGTACAAATGCATAAAGCACTTCTTTCTGTAGCTACAGCCTGGATCCCACTGGCAATGCTGGCCACAGAATAAACATGACAACTAGGACGTGACATTACACACAAGCAGACATTTCTACTGTCATAAAGCAGTATCAGAGAGCAGCGTGCCAGGCTCAACCAGCACATACCACAAAGTACACACACACACACGCCATGCACTCACTGGGTACAGCACAGCCTGCACCTCAAACAGGCTGAAAGGAGGGTTTCGAGGGGCTGCAGGTAAGGAGAGAGGAGTTTAAGGGGACAGATGCTGATTTGGGTCCCTGAATAGCTGTAAGTGACAAGACACCCCTCCTTGGATGCTAGTGGGGATTGGCTGGAGAACACAGGGATGGGAACACAGCCTCATGTGAAGGGTTAGGAAGGGTACATGGAAAAGCACCTCGGGACCATGGATGGAGAGAGTGGAGCAGCAGAGGAGCTGGGGCTGGGAAGGTGAGCTAGCAGCAAGGGGACTCCTGCAGGCAAGGTGAATCAACAGCTTTAAAATGCCAAGATCTCCATTACAGGAGTGGTGAGGGGGGAGGATTTATTGCAGCTGGCATTTTCTAGAGGAAAATAATTTACCTTAGCCTTTTAATGTATGATAAATGCATACAGATCTTGCTAGGAAAAAAAAAACCACCCCAAAATGGCACGAAATATCATGGTATTATCATTAGGAGAAGATTAGTTGAGTAAGCCTTCGCTGTTTTGCTCAGGCTGCAAGGTCTGGATGATGCATTAGGAGGCAACTTTTACAATAATTTTCTCCTCAGGCATGACATATAAATGCATGTCTAGAATGTTTGCCTATGGATGTCGACCACACTCACATTATCAACACAATGTACCAAACTCCGGGTTCAGCTTATTTTTCCTTTTTTTCTTTTTTATTTCAGTGCTGATAATGTCAAGAAGTTGGAGCACCTGGATTCAGCATCACAAGAAGCACCAACTACACTCTTTGAGCCTTCCTCCTGACAGCCCTCTGAAGTCAATACAAATACAAACCTCACAAAAACTGAAATAAAGAATATGGAGAGGCTCCTAAGCCCCAGACTGAGCTATGAAACCCCTCCAGCCTCAGGAATGTTTTGTGTTCCTTCCAGTTACCCAGGCCAGGTCTTCAGCTGCTGCAAATGAGCAGCAGTGGGGCTGCTCTGCCCGTTGCCCATCCTCTCCAAGGAACAGGCTCAGAGCCAGGCCACGCTGCAGGTCAGCTCCAACCCACAGGCCACCAGCTGCAGCCCCACGGTGCCTGCCAGCCACGGAGCATCCACCAGACTCTGCTCAGCAGAGGGAAAGAGAACCTCGGGCAGACCCAGCAGGAGAAATGAGAATCAACTCCCCATTCATTCCTTTGTTGTGGCAGCCTCGCACGTCCCTGAGGTGCGTGAGCACACACCACCTCCCCATCGGGCTGAGCTCCTTAAAGGATTCAAACACCAACTTCCCAGGGAGGTCCCCTTAATCTTTGTTTAGAAAGGGAGTAAACAGAAAGGTTAAGAGAAATGCCTGCAATCTGACTTTTCGGGAAGGCAGAAGTGAGCTGCTGAGAGGAGCCCTGAAAATGATCGTGTTCTTCCCGAAAATAAACAGTCAGGAAAATCAGGCTGTCATCTGTCAAGTAAGAAACCAGTGTCAAAACAAAAAAGTTCAGCCCAGGGTCCTCGAGTCCTTCTCTAGAGATCTGGTAGCATTCAAAGCTTTCCCGAAGCATTACACATAATCCAAGGATTTCTCTGTAACATTCAGAGTTTGGCGCCCAGTGGACTTTGTGTATCAGAGATTCAATAGCACACAAGTCTCCACAGGGAAAGCATTAGATGGACAATTAAGATGTTTAGCTTCAGATGTCAGACCAATTTCAAATTAAAGCCATATCACCAGTACATTTTCCAAGTATGGCATATAAAAGTGTACATTCATCTACACGGCATCAAAAAAAAGGCTTGAAGCCTAAAAACATCAAGGCTACCACTGTTAATTCTTCCTCTTTCTACAGAGATGAAAACATAGACAAAAATCAAGGGGAAAATAATATTAGAAGTCTATGAAAATAATCCACAAATATGAAAGGATTTGGGGGTGAAAAAAAATTTGTAGAGAAACTTAACTTGCCTTTGCAAAGTCTTAAGAAACATTTCAAACAACAGAGATCAAACTCTTTCAAAATAAAGTAAGGTTTCTGACTCTAAAGGAGTTTTAATCCTAGGCATGTTTGGTTTCATTTCATTCAGAGTTTATGCCAAGCCACAAAATTTAGGTCTGACCATTTCCCGAAGTTTAGAGCATTTAGAATCCAAAGATTTTGGTTTGGACCCGCCACTAATGCCGTTATTGTATGGGTCAAATATCTTATTATAATGACAGTAAACAGCAAGGGAAAGCTCTGAGGCCAGCCAGGGCTCCCTCTGCCAGCTAATCACCGAAAATGTTCACACACTGGAATGAGGGATGGTGCTGAGGATACCAGAGCTGGCCACAAACACTGCAGCACTTACACAGCAGATCAGGCAAGCAGCCTCTGCACCCTAGCTTATGCAAATTCAAAGGCTGGAGCAGAAATGCCTATTAACCACTGTTCCTGAGGTGTCACAAAGAACCTTCAAGCTATCACCATGTTCAGAGCTGCTCCTGACCCTGTCACTTTTGGCCACCTGCTTTCAGAGGTTTCCATTCATAATCTATGCAGATGAAAACATCTCCCATTCATCTCCCACTGCCTTACCAATACTGAGTGGAAGGAAGCAAAGATCATGCACAATTGAACTGAATTTGAATTAAACTGCCTATAAGGGTGAAGGGAGTGACTGTCCAACGTGGAATGGCCCTGTTCCTGCAAGGACATAAACAGGAGAGACAGCTACCAGCAGGGATGGCTAGAAAAAGTACAAGAGAGGTAGACAAAGCTGCAGAATGTATCACAGCAACAACCACATGCAGAAATAAATACATTTTATTAGTCTGTAGAACAAAGCTTGCCTATGAAGATCTTCTAAAAGCACTTCTTAAATGCCTGATGATGCATTCATCCTGGTGAGAAGCTGGGTTCATTGTCATTTATCAACAGAAACAGAGGCCCAGGTGAACAAGAGGCTTTGCTACAGGCCCAGCAGGAAACTGATGGAGTTTGGGAATGAAACAGAACCAGGTCCCTCCCCAGCCCCTTCCCCACACACCAATACTACTGCCCTAGAGGAGACCCCCCCACAACCAAAGTAAACCACAAAACTGCCACTTTTCCTGAAAACTTCTCATCAATTTGCACAAACTGTGACCTGTGCAGCTTAATCACTTGGCATTAAATTCCATTTTGGTGCATTAGCAGGAGTGCAGCTTTAAACCTTGCTTTACCTTGGGAAGCTCTCCCTGCAATAAGCTGATTCTGTGGAGGGTCTCTGCCCTCGTGCAAGCAAAGAACTTGACCTGGCAAGTACAAATGAGTACCAGGTTTTGTGTGCAGGAACAAGTTGTTATGGTTCATTTTAAAGCCCTGAAGGAGGCACAGGAAGGAGTCTAAGGAAAACACACTGTAGGACTGAATGAATGGGACATCAATTTCCTTGACAGAGATGTCCTGCCTGGCTGCTTTGCTCTTCTTGTATTTTTGATACACAGTTTGGTGCCTTCATTCTGTAATAGTGGGACCTCTGCCAGGTGTTGCTACAGGCATTCATAGTGAATGGCTTCAACTGTGAAATCAACCCAGTTTTCTCTCTTTACAGAGTAGGGAACTCTCTTTGTGATCCAAATAAACCTTGAAGAAGGCTTCACGCCAACTTCGTCACTGTTTGCTCTTACGTAACTGGACTAGGAACACTCAGTACCCAGAGGTAACAACAGTTCTCCTATATACCTAAAAACTACATTTACTTTGAACTTATCAGCAGCAAAAGCCTGTCATCTTTGGACATCATCCACTAGAACTGCCCAAGACAACTTATCTGTTATTTTTGGGTGCCAGCAACAATGGACTTGATATCGTCTGCATTTATCAGAACGGATTTGTTACCCAAGATGCAGATAATAAAAAAACAATTCCTTGCCTCATGGGCAATATTTCTTCTGCTGAACTGAAGTGACTTTTTATATTATATTCACACACGAAATTCATGGCTTTAGGAGTTCGAAGCAGTTTATTCTTCAGGGCACAGATGAGCACAGCTGAAACCTGTCCACAGGCATCAGCTTCCACCTCTGCTTGTGGTTAGAGCCAACAATGCAGAAGCCATAGTCCCTGTTGTCTCCACACTGACGTTCTCTCAGAAGGCACCACAACATAAATAGCTGTGCCACCTTGGAATCCCAGCCCGTTTGCAGCAGGAGCACCTGAGGATTTCCAGCCCGAGCACTGAGGGACTGAGGTGCTGCAGGAGCAGATCCTGCCAGGGTCAGCCCCAGCTCAGACAGGGCTGAGGGACTCCCCAGAGCCAAATCCTCTCCAGTGCCCACCAAAGTCATCCTAACCACTACACCTTAGCCTAAACCCTGCCTGGCATTCACTGCTAAATATACAGGAGAAAAAGGATTCCCAGCCATGTTGTGGAGCTACCCCTGGAGAGCTCTCTCCCCAGAGCAGCAGGGGAGCAGAGGAGGCTCTGGCACCCAGACAGAGGGAGGTGGGCAGAAATGGGCTCAGGCACCTCAGGGGAGGCTTCCTGATTTAGGTACCTGACTTTGGGGTGCTTGGAAACACACAAAGCAAACAAGATTTCCCACCAGGGAGTTCTGGTGCAGGACCCAGCAGTGTGGGGTGGGTGCCTGCACATGGTGCTCCAAAGCACCTCAGAGGATGCCTGGCAGAGCCTGTGGCAGACTGAATGCCCCGATTTCAGACAACAGAGAGCAGCTGCTGGCCAGGTACTGCCATTGCTCTTGAACTGCTGCTTTGTTTTTGATCCTTGGTGGCTTCCAACCATCCTATGGACATCTGTAAGCAGCTGCCACCTGAGCCAGCACAGGCACTGCAGGGAGACCCCCGGGGCCAGGCTGCTGCTGGGCAAGCTGTGCAGCCAGGCTGTGCTGCTGGAGCTGTGAGCAGGTTTGTGACTGCCCCAGAGCAGGCACAGAGGGAGGACTGTAACACGTCCCCACCGCCGGGCTACGCACGCAGCCCAAACTCCTGGGTGACAGTCCAGCACAAGTCCCAGAATGTTTAACCTGCATAAAGGGCTTTAAGTTTAAAATGAAATGAAATAAAAACAGCATTTAACTGAGCATACAGCTTGCTGCCACCTCTGGTGGCCAAGCCAAAAGTATTAGGTAGAGTTAACTTTGGCTGACACCGCAGCATTTACTGTTTAATTTCCTGATACTTAAAAAATAATTTTTTAAAAATATCTGTATCTTGAATATATCTGTGTTGGTGGGAACAGCTTCTCATTTTCTTTTACAACAGCTGTGTTTTTGAGTTCACATTTCACAGATTTTTCTCCTCCTAAACTCGGCTCCATTCAGCAGCACCCACAGCATCTTGGCACAGGCCTCCCTCCCTTGGACAAACATGTCACCAGACATTTCTGGCAGGCTGTCCTCTTACAGATAACCAGCATGCCGAGCTAAGAATAGGATTAGCTGCTTCTCCAGCTACTTTGTCCAGGTGCCTGCAGAAGATCACTTGCTGTGGCTGTTCAGTAATGCAGGACTGGGCTGTAACTCCAGCAAGTTATTAGGAAGCCTGTGGAAGCATGCGTGGGTGCTTGGATCAAAACACATCAAAAATCAGTGCTAAGCATCAGATTTCAGCTGTCCAGTGATCCCTGGCTAGCAGCAAAAAAAGCCTTTCCCAAATGTTTTATTATGGGACAGTCAAAGCATTACGCCTTCCTCAGTCATCTGGCTCTAGTTACTGTCACAGAAAAAATCCAGATTACAGAGGCCAGTAGTACAGTCCAAGATGTGACTCTGGTTTAGGCAGAATTGCCTACAATTCTTAAGTGCCTAATATAATATACAAACAGTCCAGATTATGTATGTAATTAAAAAGTAAAATAACTCAGGAAAACAAGTTTAGCCGTCACTGGAGAGCCAGATGTAGTGCAGGTGTGCTCAAAGGATTGCTGAGCAGTATTTATCATAAAACAGTTACAAGAGATCCTAAAGCTTTCTGGCCTTTTGTAGCTGTAGCATTCTGCAACAAATCACTTTTTTTTTTTTTTTAAATTGTGAATGTATTAAGTAGCAGAAGATTAAAAAATACAACCTGAAGAGATTCCTGTGGGGAAATAAGGAAAGAGGGGTTTTGTATGGGAATTGAGTGCTAGAAATGGCATAAAACAAGGAAAGTGGTCAT
This sequence comes from Irena cyanogastra, assembly GCA_013397155.1. Taxonomy (NCBI): domain Eukaryota; kingdom Metazoa; phylum Chordata; class Aves; order Passeriformes; family Irenidae; genus Irena; species Irena cyanogastra. The sequence goes on along the minus strand of VWZV01010933.1, from coordinate 29,136 downwards.
GTACATGTCAGACTGTACCGTGAGGCAAATGTGGGGTGATGGCACTGGAAGGAGAGCTTGTGGACCTTGAGATAAAAATGTAAGAACCAGATTTTATCACAGCAAATCCAGCTGAGAGCCCTAAGACAGGCTGCAGCAAAGGGAGAGGAATCACAGCCAGGAATGAAGTGTTGGCACCTCCTGCACAAATTCTGAGTGGTTTCAGCCATTAGTGCACAAGGACTAATTCTCTGAGCTGTCACCCAGCTGACTGCATATTCCTGTGCCTGTATGTAAGAACATGTGTCATACAAAGACAGGATGGAAATGCAGCTATTCAGTGATCACCCATTTTGATCTTTTTCTGTAACTTCACTTCCTCTGACTGCTTTGAGAGAGATCTGAAGCCTCTTTGCCAATGCGCAGTGCCGAAACTTGGGAAAATAACTCCAGTTAAAACATCCACTTTGTCAAGTGGAGGCTTCCTCCCTCTGTGTGCGCGCGAGGACGTAGTTCCCCTCCCATTGTGTTCCTGGGGACACCGATTGTCCCCCCAAACAGTGCCTGGCCAGTCTCTGATTAGGCTCAGCCACCTTATCAGCCTGCCAAGCACGCACAGCTCAGATCTCATCACCAGCCCACGGCCTCTTCTTATCCCCGCTCCAGCATTTCCCTGATGTTTTTTCTTACGTGACTGCCCGCTGCACTTGAGGGACACAGTTTTGGTGGGGACAGGAGCCCTGTGAGGAGAGAAAACAAAGCCAGAGCTCCGTGCAGCCTGTCCCAGGCCCTGGCCAGATAAGGGTCTGCGAGCCGCGCAGGGAGCGACGCGCCCACGGTGGCCCGCGAGGTGCCACAATCTGCTGTGGCCAGCGAGGCTCCCCTGGCTGCTGCTCACCGGGGCTGCTCGGGGCTCCACGATAAAGATGTGGCAACAGCTGTTTCCACACACACAGAGGAGCCAAGGGCCGTGATAAGAGACTGAAACTCTCCGCACCAAAGGGGAGGCGCAGGCAGAAAAGCTCGAGGGGGCACCACTTCAGACGGCCAAGCACACACAGTTAAATAAATCTTTTCAGCAGGTAGGAGGAAGGGATAGAAAAGTGACCTTTCCCATTAAGAATGACATATTTGTTTTGTTTCCCTACAAGCCGATTTTTCTGGCATCGTGACATGTGAAACATTTTGAACTTTCTAAGGAAACTGTTATTAAAGCACTGAACATTACTGCGAGGGTGCGTTCGAAAAACAGAACAATTAGGCATTTCAGAGTTTATCTAACTTAGTCACTGGTACCTTTCAAATTTGTCACCGTGAAGCACAAACAGTTGGGGGGGGGGGGGTTAAATTATTCCTGCATACAATACCTCTACCTATAGGAAGAACAAACCTCTTGAAAATTTATCTTTGTCTATAAGCCACCTTCCTGCTGCAGTCTCCTAGTGCACATACTGGAAAAGGAAGGTTTTCTGAGACAAAACTTCGGGGGTTTTGAGCCTCAAGAGCCCTTAGGGAGTCACTGAGAGCAGCTCTGTGGAGCTGAGGGTCCACACAGAGCCACAAGACTGGCAAAGTGACAGCAGAACCTGAGTCTCCTGGGGAATTATGTGATGTTATCTTCTTTACTCTCGTTATAATTCACCATTCCAGCTCAGCTGCTACCAAGCTCCCCAGAAAAATTTTGCAGAGCCACTGCCAGTGTTTAAGGCTCTCCTAAAATTCAGGCAGACAGAAGAGGAAATGGCACACAACGTGCAGAAAGTCTGAATGAGGGGTTTCTGCTAGATAACAGGAAAGGTGGGGCTGAGCTTGGGCTAGCACTTCCCTAACCAATTGCATGAACTTCTCAGAGGTGTTCAAAGAGAAGGTTTAAGGTGTTCAGAGGAGGTTTTCTAGTGATGTCAAGGGACTGCCTGAACAGAAAAGTAATTGTTAAAAAAGCACAGAATTTGAAAGGAAATGTGTTTACTAAAGGAGAAAACTATCTACTTCTGAGCTCCTCTCTGAGAACAGCAATGGGGAATTCATTAGCTTGCTCCTGCTGGCAGGGTTGGGAAGGGTAGGATCTTGCCACATTTCATGAAGTCTGTGTAAGTGAATCCAACCTGTCTTATTTGAAGCCAGATCACCTTTCCCCCCTTTAAAATAAAACGCAGAAGTTCTCTTTGAATTTTATTCAAAGTCCTGAAGAGCACAGAGCACCATGGTGCAGACCCTACTATTCCTGGAACGTGAGGCATCCCTGACCAGAAATGTTAGAGAGGCCTACAAATAAATGCCATGATCTCATTACATTGCTGCTGAGCTTCTCAAAACAATAATCTTGAGAGGAACTGTAGGTGAAGAAAGGACAGAGGATGTGATGGCATTTTGCTCAGAGGAGCAGGAGGGGACAGAACAGATGTGACAGCCAGTGGCTGAGAGCTGGTGTTCAGCCAGGTCTGCAAGTGGGGCTATTTTAGCCTGGGAGAGAGAGAGAGATGTGCAGGGGCAGCAGCTTGGTGTGAACAGCACTGCCCAGAGCTGCCAAGCCTCTTGCACAGCACTGCTTTTAGGAACTGAGGCAAGAAGTTAAAATGGGGGCAGATAACAGTAAAAGCAGCTGGGACCTGGCTGTTGTTTTAGGGGTGAATGTCATTAAACACAGCTGGAGGCTCCGTGGCTGATGCAAAGCAGAGGAGCTTTGATTCTGGAAGAGAGGGTCGTTGCTGGAAGCAGCAAATAATGTGGTTACAGAAATCCAGAAAAAGGATCCCCTCTCCCAACAGGTTTTAACAAACACATAAAGCAGAAAAAAAAAAAAAAAGAAACCCCAAGATACACAGGAAGACCATGTATGGAACCACAGAGGGCTTTAGAGCCTAACACCCAAACTGGGAACCCAAATAACTAAGATTTCCAAAGAATCCCATTGCTTTCATTCCCTTTCAATGCTAAAAGTCTTTTCCATACAGGAAAAGGATCTATTTATGTTTCATTAGTGCCAGTTTTGTGTATACCAATAAACTGTGTGTATATAGGAGAGAGGGGAGTGTGCTATGCAGCTGTGAGCTTTCTTGGCTAATTACTTGTTTTCTCTTTCAGAGCAAAACAAATACAACAACAAAATTCAACAGGGCATACCAGCACATCTATTAAGGCTGTGCATTTTCCATCAGATTCCACTGGTGTTTGTCTTAGGCTGAGCAGCCCAGTCTACATTATCATTCATAAACAGGAGCTGCACAAACACATTTCCTAAACCAAATAAAATAATACCCTGGCTTGACATGGAGCAATGCAAGGCAGTGATGCCAAAATGCCAATTACACTGATGTTAAAGTATTTAAGAAAGAATTGCTTCTGCAGCATCAGCAGCACCAAAACATTTTGTCCTAAGCCTGGGAGTCTGTTCCTTACTTATAAACTCCATCCCCCAAGTTGAAAGGTTTTATAGGACACCACAGACTGAGCTGGGTTACTCACTTTTTAAAAAAAAATAGTTTATTTCAGCATCAGTTTTGGTAATGAGAAATGTTCCATGTTCTGAGAATGCTTTTGGAGTTTGAAACTCCTAAAATGCATTAAAACTGTGATTTTAAAACAGAAACATTGCAACACTTAATACCCTCAAGCTTTACAACACCCTGGGCAGCAGCTGAATTATAAAGTTTTACAAGACCAAACAAAAGAAAGTTTTCATAAATGATTTGCAAACACCAGCCTTCTAAATCACAGTCTGCAGCATGGTGTACTTCCACTAAGTAATAACAGATATTTCAGGTCCCAGGCTGCCAACTGGCAAAACCTGCTGGTGTTCATATACTTTGGAAACAGGTCCCAGACCAGACCTTAAAGCAGACTGACTAGGGGATGACTGCTTAATGACAAAAAGCTTTAAGAAGAACTTTTGAAATTCTTACAGGTTTTGCTTCTAAGTCACCTTCCAGAGGTGGAGTCTGAAGCCAGATGTGTTCTACTTTGAAGCAAGATGAACTACTCACACGTATACATTTCCCCACACATAAGGGTTTGGGGAATAAAGTCATATTCAAAGGTGAAAATCAAATATCTTTAATAACCTGTCCATACACCAGTCATTTTCCTTTGCAGGAAAGAACATTGTCCCAAAGTGTTTAAAGTAAGTTATAAATCAGAAAACAGAAATGGAAATATTTTCCATATGCTTAATTTTACACTGTAATTATTCATTAACAAAGTCTACAGCTACATGTTGTTACACTTATGGGAGTTCAAACACTATTCTTACTATTTAAAAATATGTTATTCAGTTTGCTGCTAACTGCAGACATTTATTAGCTCCATATTTCACTGGCAGCAATTATTGCTGGGAGCCATTCTCTCCCAACCTCTGCAGATCACAGGGAGGCACCTGTGTGGATGTAAAGCTCAGCCAAGCCCTAACTCTCCTAAACTGCCTGGAAACCTTCACTCCCTTTAAAAGAGCAGGTTGCAAATGAAACTTGCTATCCCCACGATTTTTTCGATGCCTGCTGGTATTTGACACAGCCTGAGGGAAGGCAGGGTGGCAGTGACACACAGGTGGCACCAAGCTACAGCTGACTGAGCCAGAGGGAGCCCCACTCACTGCTCTGAGCGCTGGCACAACCCACCCAGCACTGCTGAACCTCCCGAGGGAACACCTGCAGAACTGAGTTTTATCATCTGGGAGCAAAGGCCCCAGGATTTTCTCTTCCTTCTTTCTGCTCCTTCCCCCGAGAAGCTGTGGGTTCCCACATAACAGTGATTTCTTCAGTGCTTTCCAGAGCAGTTCTTTTGTTTTTATTGTACACGACTCTGTTGATGCAAACCAGGGTTTGAATCCCACTGCTGTCAGATGGGGTGGGCAGCATGTTCTGTCTCAATTCCCTTGAGAGTTCAGCAGGTAGCCACAGCATAGCAGGAGCTCTTGTTTTCCACTGTATTTTATTGCACTTGTACTTTGGAAAATCTCAGATCTTAATCTGCTTGGGTAAATTGTTTGGAGGAAACCAGCAGCCCTACAACCGACACACACCTTCCCCTCGTGGTGAAATGCTTTCCCAGCTGCAGAATTACTTGCAGTTTCAAATTCTTACTTGTGAGAATTTGAAGCTGCGTGAGAGGACGACTTTCTCAACCGGTTATAGCCAAGAGGAGAGGTGAAATAAAGTGAATTAACCTGGTGGGCTGCAAATGGCTGCTGCAGTGGGGAGCTGAGATTTGTGGGTGCAGTGACCAACAGTCTCCAGTCTTCTGCTGCCTTCTCTTGCTCAGAGGCTCTGTGGGACCACGAGCAAGGGGCTGCTCCTCACTCTGCCCATGGCTGAGTAAAGCTTCAGGCTGCTCAAGGAAGGGGCTGCATCATCTTTCCTTGTGCTTGCCAGTACTGAGCAGCACTAAAGGATTCTGCATCTGGAGTGCTACTGTCATCAGAGGTAAACACTGAATATTTTTAAAGTTCATAAGGAGGGCAGGAAGCACTAATGGTCACTTCTGTAAAATTACTGAGCTGTCGACATAGCCTCTAGCAGCCAGCCTTGTGAGGAAAGGCTAAGTGCCTACAAAAGGCTTTCCATACCTATATGCTTTTAACTGTTGCTGAATTCAATATACATGAGCTTACTGTAAGCTTATAAACTTTGCAGGAGTAATGCTATCACCCTTAAGGTATGTGCACATTCCCTTTCACATGTCAGCACACTGAGAAAGCAAACCAGGATTTTCAAAAGCTTTCAGAAAACTTTCAAGAATTTCATTAAGCCATTCCTATAAAGAAAAGTTACAAATTTTGGTGGTCAAATACAGACACTTCAGAAAATGTGAGGAATGCTTGGTTGCAATGTCTCATGAAGAACATGATATGCAGCCATCTCAAAAAAAAATGCCATGAAGAAGCAGAAGGAATTCACCTGGTTTAACTTGAGAAGAAATACCAACCTGGACATAGTCCTGAGGTTTTCAATCAGTCAAAGTCTACAGGGACTTCAAAGGGAATGTTCCCAGGGTGTCAGCTACAGGAATGTTCCTTGATCTGCTCAGACATCAGAGTGGCATTACTCATGACTCCTCTATAAGATAATTAATGATGACATGCATTTTTAAAAATTTGCTTACGTGGCACAGCTAATAGAAGAAGCAGGCTGAAAAATTAGTCCTAACAATTAAATATGGGATCATTCCTGAATAATTAGTGTAAGTTCCTGTAGAATACACTGATCCATGTATTACAAATTACTACAAAACAAATAAAATATGCTGATTTATACACAGAAAATAAAAACCACATGCTGCTCCACAGCAGAAGAGGACGTCATTGCATTCTCTCTTTTCCATGTAACAGAGACACCTGCATTAATATTCCTTTATTAGATCCTTAAGTTCAGCTGCTTTACAGAACACAGGTCGGTTGCAGAAGACATTTTGACCATGAAAAATTAAACAGTTGACTCAGATGCACCAGGTTAGCTGGTGGTAGAGACCATTCTCCTGTTCTCCAGCCTCATCTATCACAACTTAAAAGGCAGGGGGAAAAAAAATCTTCTATGCCAGCACTGGGATACACAACTGTGAATGCTGCTTGGTGGCCTGCTCCGCTCCAGTTTCAGTCTCCTGAGCCTTTTCCTCTTTCCAGGTGCAGGATTTACTCACAGTTAGAGAAATTGCTCACTTTGTAACTGATCCCAGAGCCCTCTTAAACAGCTGTGAGTCCCTGATATGTCTCCTAGGTCTGGAAGTTTCTTGCTCCCAAGGGCTGGATGAAGGGGCCATACCCTGAGCCCTGTCCCCCTGTCCCTTCCCAGGCAGACAGGGAAGGGGGCTGAGCCCCATGGCACTGCACAGTGGGGATGCAGCAGAGGGAAAGTAAATCCCACCACTGAAAAGGCCAGCTACAGCATCCTCTAAGGGATCTGTACTTTACCCTAAAAGCACTGTTATGTCTTCATGAAAAGCATGTACAGTAGAGACCAGGCAGAGGTAGATGGCCACAGACAGAACATTTACAAGTGACAGGCTGTTCACCACCACAGGTCACGTCCCATCACTTCTCACCACGTTGCAGTGGTTGGTATGTGGGTTACCCTGGCCAGAAAAGGAGCTGCCTGTCCAATAACACTCCTTCACTGCTGAAAACAAGGTGGAGTGGGAGCACAAATTACACTTAGGTCTGTGCCAGGTGTTACAGATCGACATGGAAGCCCAAGCATTTGATTATGTTTTAAATATCCAGATACCAGTCTGGTCAGCTGGACTGATTCTTCCTATAGGCAGGTTACTGTATGGAGATGAGTTACTGGATTCTTGCTTTTAGTCTAAAAATAGAGGTTCAGGACCCTGCAAGAATGGTAAAAACAGTAAATCGCAACAGTGAGGAGAAAATTTTAAAAACCCTACAGAATTCACAGAGTTCAGTAAATTTTATTTGTGATCTCTGTCCTTGCCCCATTGATATAAAGTGATTACTAATATTCCTGCATAAGCAGTAAGATGAGCCTTTGGCTTATTTCTCAAAAGTTAAAGGAATTGGCACCAAATATGCTTTCTTGTGCTTTTTAGCTTAGAAGGAAAAAAAAAGACACTCATGGCCAGTGGGTTTAATGGAAAATGATGGTGACTTTGCCATGTTCCATTAAATAAGAAATAATATTATTGAGCTTGAACTCAGCCTTTGCCTCCTGCCCAAATTTTGAGACTTCCTTCTTTTGAAAGAAAACAAATATACACCTCATGCAGAAGATCAAGACAGTGGCATAAGACAGAAGCTGTTGGAAAGATCAACATAAAGCTGTGTCAAGCTAAAGAAAGCTTCTCTTTCATACTGAAAAGAATCAATAAAAATTACAAGACCTGAGGTTATGGAAGAGCAGGGGGAAGAGATTCCCCTTTCCTCCAATCAAAGGTGAACTATGGCATCAAACTAAGCATTAAGCACAATCAAAAACGGGGGACTTAGTGCCTTACACCAAGGAGTATTTTCTAGACTGCTAAATCCTGAAATAAGCAGGTAGAAAAGCAGGGACATGTCAGTTGTGGCTCCTTTTGAATTGTTATTACTGTCTGCAGCAAGTGTATCAAGCAGGATTTGTGGTGTGGGTGATGGCTTAAGAGGGAAGAGATTAATATTTTATACAGCAGAAGTACCATGAAGCTGTTCCAAAGTATGGACAAAGCATGCAAGCAAAAATGCAACTGCAGCCATGGTCAGAATCTATTTAAAAATCTATTTAAGAGCTGAATTTGTACCCCCCTGAATAGTGTCAGGGAATGCAGTGGCATTATTCTCAGACCAAGACAAAGAGTGTAAGATTCTAGTCATAAAATTAATAGCTGTGTTTACAAGGTCTTTAAGATGCTGCCTATTTTTACTCAGTGAATCATTGCCCTTCTTTACAAAGTATATTTCATTAATCTTAGCAATGCACTCAAATCTCAGTGGAGTTGCTCTGCTTACATACCAAATCTGACGTTCTAAGGCTAAACTATTTGTCACAGTATTCAACTTTAATAAAATCTGTATTTATTGGAAGATACCGTTTCCTCACATTATCTTAAATCAAAACAACTGATTCCTGTCAAGCTATTTCTCTCCCTCTTCCCCCTCCCTAGAGGAAAACAGTAAGATTTATAAAAAGCAAAATTCACTGCTGTGCAAAATTTTGCAATCCTAAAACTTAGCTGAACATCATCTACGAAGACCAAATGAAACTCCATCTGCAGTGAGATATTAGAGGAGTTAATACATCACTTGTTTGTGTTTTTTAAACACAGTCATTGTGATTTGCAGTCAGTCCAGATGAAAAGGTAACAGTAATAGTGCATATCTATGTTAGCAAAGCACCTACAAATCTCATCATCTTTTTAATGAAACAAGCAAAACCTCCTTAAAAAACAATCTTCCCACAATATCTGCTGGAATTAGGCATCAGGCCCTCTAACTACTTACACAAAATGCAGGGTTTTTTATACAAGAAGGCAAGAGCCAGGAATGTGAAGAATTTACTTTCACTGAGGAGCAACTGCTCAAACTGCCTCTGTCAACAAATTGTTCACCTTATGGGACTATTCATGTCTGAAACTTATTACCTGCTTCAGTGTTTATAAAATGGCATCTTCAGCTGGCAGCTGCATTGGTGCCACAGGTTCACACAGGCAGCATTTCTGCATTCTCCCTTTCAAGATGTGATGCTGCATCCCAAGATCTGAGCGATAACAGCGAGCACAGAGATGAACAAAGGGCAGAGGTCAAAGCTTTGCTGCCTGCCCTCCTTGGTATCTGGCCCTAGGAACATGCCAGACCTCTCACATTTACCTCTTCCCTGCACAGAATGCACATTTTAACAGAGTTTAATATCCAGTAGTTAATTCCCTACTTTAATTTCTTCTCAGCTCATTGTATCTAAAAGCTGAAATAGAGTTTTTTTAAAAAATCACTAAGTATTTTTTAAAATTTAAGCCAGGGACTCTGAACAAAAGCATGCTCTGTCCTCACCTTGTAAAATATTTCTGGGCTTCTAAACAAGCTTCATGCCTTCACACAGCTGGTAAACGTTTGCTTAAAAATATATTCCAACAATTCCTTTGAAAAATATTTGTAACATATAGACTCGAGCTTCATCTTGGAAGCATCATTTACACAGCACACCCATAAGTTTTTAAAAGCTGCCTTCTACTTATTCCACTCTTTGCAATTACCAGCTTGCTTATATCAACCACCACACAAAGGTCTTGGAGAGGTCACTCAATAAATAATAAATTTCCCTATCTGCTCTCCCAACTAGGCTGGCGGAGCCAGAGTTTACTTCCTTCACTTGCCTCCACGAATAATCCCAGTGTCGTGGTATTATTCGAGCCATAAGCTGCTAATAAGCAAGGATAAATTATTAGCAACCTGAAATGCTGGCGAGGTTAAACATTAACTTGTTGTGCAGTCAGATTGCAGCATTACTCCTGGGCAAGCTGTGTGCAGGGCAGGCTCCTACCTGTGCCACCTCCACAGCCCTTCGTGGCCTCTGGTATTTATGATACACAGAAAAGAGAGATGTGTTCCCCATGAGAGCTGGAGGCAAACAGCATCCCAAAAAAGGAAGAGAAAACAATGTGCTGAATCCATCAAAGATTGTTACTTCATAGACTTTTCACAGCCAAATAAACATTCTGCAGCTGGAGGTCTGCATGAGCCAGAATAACAAATGTCCCGAGACCTGCTAGAGATTTTGGATTAGGCTCTCTGATGGAAGAGGCTGATCCTGTGCATGCATGCATGGACAGAGGCAAGTATTTAGTGTACAGGTCCTGAAGATTAATTACCTGAAAACACCTTTTTTTTTTTTTTTTTTTTTTTTTTTTGTTCCTGTCATTGGCAGGGTTTGGGGATGGGGGTTCATTTTTCAGTGTGTTGTGGCCAGTGGCCCACTGGCAGGTATCACACTCCTCTGGGGCATTAGGAGTGATCACTGACCTCACAACAGCCCCAGAGATTTGATGGGTACATTTTACAGTGCCCATTTTAAGAGTGCTCACCTGGGACCTTGTCCCTCAGCCCTTGGTGCAACCCTCATTTCTTTGCCAATGTTCAGTTGTCTCAGGAATGGCTCCTTCAAACACTGCCATCAGCTGGCAAATTCCTACATTTCTCATTCCCTTTTCCTCCCCACCTCTGGAAGAAGCTGTCTGTACTCACAGCTGCCTGGGCAGGTGGATTTTGACACTTTTGAACAGTGATTTTCTCAGCAGTGACCTTCCCCAACAATTCTCAAGAAACTAAACTGTTTCTGGAGAAGGGAGCCTGCTGTGAGTCAGGAGCAGTTGACAAGATGGAAAATCAGGGATAAGAATTTGACAGTGGAGCAGGGATGCTCACAGGGTGCCACAGAGATCTGCAACAGGACTCAGACTACCCAGTGTATTTATAAATGGTCTGGAATAGAGATAAATAACAAGATGGCATCTGCTGCCAAGATGGGTTTCTTCAGGACAGTTGTAACAAAAACAGCCTTTTGCAAAGAGTTGCAGGAGTATTTTGCAGTACTAAATCACTTAAAAATTAGGAGGAAAAAAAAGCTATATTCTGTGTCAGCACAGTATTGCTCATGAAAGAAAACAACACTTGCTATACCCACCAAACAATGGGCTCCAAATTAAACATTGCAGCTCAGGAGACAAATTTCTGAGGTCACCATCAATAGGCCTAGCAATGAATACTTGTGGCAGTGGGGGAAAAACGCAAACAAACATCAAGTCAAAATGGTGACAAGAAGAAAATGCAAAGTGGCCAGCATCACCGTGCCACTGCCCACAGTGCACACCAGTGCCAGGGAGTTTTGGTCACCCAACCCAAAAAAGGACACAGAACTAGAAGATGCAGAGGGACAGAGAGGAACTTGGACCTTTCAGCATGGAGATATGCTGTTTATTAGAGGACATGATAAAAGGTTATAAAATCATGGATAGTCTAATATAAATCACAGAAGCAATGAAATCAACATGTTAAAAAAAAAGTAAAAACCAAACCAACACAGCAAAAACCCAGAAAAATTTGATTGATTTGTGGATAATTCCCTTTCTTCCTTCTCCAAGATACTTCCATGTCTTCACAATGACTGCTTTCTGAGGCTGCCAAAACATAAGTCATACATTGACCAAGTCCCTTGTGAAGGACACGTGGGGAAGCTTGCATGCTTTTGTTACATGATGGAACTCATCGCCACAGAAAGCTGCTCAGGCCAAAAGCAGAAATGTGATCCAAAAAATGGATTAAATAAATTCACAAAGGATAGATCCCTCTGTTAAGTCCCACAGGGTAAAGTCACCTTCTGCCTCTCTAAGTCCCTCAAATGAGAGGCTGGAAAAGTCAGCCTGAGGAGGGATTGTGATATCCACACCTTTCCACAGGCACCTGCTGCTATTCAGTGTCCATCAGTGACATGTGACAAGAAGGAGATTTACTTCAAATGCTTTTCTGTTCTATCACCAGCTCTCCAAACCAGTGTGCTAAAGTTTTGTGAGTTTTTTTTTTTTTTCATTCCTGAACCACTCCTGTCTCTCATCTAGCAAAGAGTGAAAGGAGATGCACCCTAAACACACAAAGGACAGGTGTATGGTAACCCTGAGAGAACATCATATGTAAATCATCTGGATAGTTCTTCCCAAAACTCTGCTGCTGCTGAAATAAACAAAGCACAAACTTTCCCAGATGTGTGCTTCACGAGGAATTCTCACTCAACGTATGATTTATAATTTGGCATCCTCAGAAAACACAAAACCATGATTCAAAGACGGAATGTAGATGTGGAATTGCTAAGGAAGAAGATAGAAAGGGTTTATTCATAGATTAGTCCAAACTCCTGTATTTGTAAGCTTTTTCACAGCTTCCAAATGTTGCACTGGGCAACTCTCCTTCCTCTCATAGTAAGATTAAGGATGAGTGTCTAGATTCCCTTAATTTTCCATAACCGATAGCCAAGTAAAATTTCCTCTGCAAAACTTGCATGGTGAGCAGTTGCATTTTTGTGCAACAAAAGAGGAAAAGTAGGTTGTTCCACTGATTGCTGCAGGAGAAAGGTTTGCTGTGCAAGTAGCAAAGTCACCCCTACAAAAAGCAGCCCTATTCATTTCTAGAGTTCTTTTCACTAAAACCTCTCCTCCTTCATAGAGACCCAGAGCACTGGGAAAATAAAGAAACCACGCCTATAACAGCCAAAACTGAAGAAGCTGGAAGAGAGAACATTGGCTGAAAGAGATTACCAATATAGCCTTCATCCCCAGGAAGAAACAAAATCCAGCCTAGGAGGCAAGAGGAAGATGAAATCAGCAGAAAGCTGAGGACGAGCATTAAACAACACCAGTATGAATGAATATGTATCTCCATATATCTGTATCTTCCACAGAGATTCTGGCAACCTTGGCTAAACGATGAATTAGCCTGGCATCCATTCTTTCCAACTCATCTGCTTGTTAGAGGTGTCAGCTCCCTTGCGCTGCCTACAGGAATATTTTGACGCAAGTGTCACGGAGGACTCACTGGTGCTGTTTTCACTTGGCATCATTGACATCTTCCCTTTGTTTCTGAATCTTCTCTTCTTCCAGTTTTATTTCTCCCTTTTTTAACCCTTTTTTTTTTTTTTTTTTCTCACAAGAGGAGATCTTCCATCAGTGCCTTCTAAGTGAACACCACTGTAATGTTACAGAATCTCTTCGTTCTCCTGGCAGGCCCTTTCCTGGGTCACACAAGATAAAATTGAGGGAGAACTCTGAGGCAGGCAGAGTCTAAAGTTTTCATTGTAAATAAAGACTTCCTATAGAGCCATGAAGGTCTCTCCTAACACATGCACGGAGAGGAAAAAAAGAACATTTTCAGTAATTTTAGACAGGAGCCTTGTCATGCAGACTAAACACTGACCAAAGAGCAACCAAGGATAATAGGAGTGTGTAAATACATAAAGCCTTACATGTGGCCAGGAAACTGACATTTAATCCAAACTAATTAAATGTGTTTTAAACAGTACATCAAAGACTTCTCAAATTCAAAGGTGCTGTCAGAAACAGAAGACGGGGAAAATAAACTAGACAGAGAAGTGGGAAGAACAAAATATGGGAATTTTGGTCTAGAAAAGTTTAGACTACTTCAACAGGGACAGGAAATCAAATCATCCAAATTTCACTGGGAGAATGATGCTAGGAAAAAGGGATGGGTTCAGCAGCACTGGGAACCAGCAAATAGCATCCAAAAAGTCATCATTCTCCACACCCACGCAAGGTAAAGATTGGTTCTTTGAGCAGTGAAGCAAAGGAGGTATTGTATGAAAAATATGGTAACTTCTAGAGCTTGCAACATAACCTCAGCCTACCAGGAAAAGCCAGGCTCACAGTGAAATCATGCATTCAATGGGACCCAAGAGAATACTCAACCAAGGCAAAAAATAGCTGCTCCAGCTTATTCACTGCCTCCCCAGCATCCTGGGGACACCAGGGAGCTCCATCAGCAACCTCAGCAGGAGAATCTGCTCAGAAATACCCTGATGGGATACCCTGGGTGTCCTGCCCCTTCCCCAGGGCCTGTCCCCACCACAGAAGCTGTTCTGGCTGGTTTTGAGCTGGGGCAGGGTGAGGAGCAGGTTCAGCCTCCCTGCGTGGCCAGGGAACCCACTGCCAGCAGGGAACTCCAATGCTGAATGCACAAAATCTCAGCTGGGCCATCCAAGCTGACAGGCTGGAAAAAGGAAAAGAACAAATCCTGCTCAACTTGGCAAGACTGTAACTGGTGAGGAACAGAAAGTACCTGGGAAAATGAAAACTGTACAAAAGGGATTGCATAAGTAAAGGAGATGGGAGTAAGGGAAATTGAACCAGAAAAAAAAAATCAAGATTTCTTGGGCTCATTAAAAAAAATCTAGACAGACAGACCCATAAATGGAGTCATTTTTATACCAAAATGTTTCATACCTTAAAAAGTACATGGCAGACCAGGGACAAGATGACGTAGCAGACCTTTCCCAGTGGCTTCCAGTAGTTTCCCTTTAGCTCTATCCATGTGGTTTTACTGCCTGGAACAGCTCTGCTGCAGTGAGAGCTGGCTGATCCCTGAGCACAAACAAGCTGCATTTCCAGCCAGCAAGCAGAGCCCATGGAGTCCATGGGACTACTCATGCACAGCAAACACATCCCTAGGTGCTGCAAATGATGGGTACAGACATTTTTCAGCCTTGGCTGTACCACCAAAAACTTATCTGTGAGTAACTATTCTCATCCTGGAACATAGACAGCCTTCACTGTTTGCATTATTTGCTCCCTGTTCTGAATTGAGGCTGGAGTACCTGTGTGTAATTCTGCTCCTTTCAGCCTGCCCATCTTCCCTGAGTAACTGCTCCTGACAGTTTCTTAACTACATCTGACATTATATGAGCTAGAAGTAGCTGAGCCAGTTGAACAGCCTCATCCATCTTCCTTCTCACCTGTGCTTTGTTCCATCCTTTCATTTTTAACAGGCAGCTTGGTGCATTTTTTTTAATTAAGTGAAATGCCCATCATCTTCACAATATTTTCTTTAGATTGTTGACTTTAATTTTGGTCCCCCTACTTAATCTTTTTCACAAAGCCGTACACATTTTTAAATCTTCCAAGGAAAATAATTACAAAGATAATCCAGCTGAGTGTAATCAAACTGCAGGGTTCTTTATTTTCCTGGCCTTTTAATTTAATTTCACATCCTGAGGTCTTAAAGAAATATTAGGATTATATCATCTTGTTATTGTTTAGATTACATGCCAGTAAAAATAGGGGGTAACCAATTCTTTTCTTCCCCACTGCCACACAAAAAACTCATACAGCACACAGAATACTTTCAAAATAAAGATGCAGGGGGAGATCTCAGATGAGCACGAGTTAGATCCCTAACTCCCAATTTTCTGTCCATACCCTCTGTTTATTTGGTTGGATTTTTACATAAGCACAGTAACTGCTTTGATAAAACAATCTGCTTTTAGAGTTTTTCAGTGCAGCAGTATGGATCCTGATGTGATATTGTGGCTTTCCCTAGATCAGTACAAACCAGGAGCTATCCACAGAGTAACACTGGCAGAAAACCAGTGTGGGAGAACAATCAGTCAGCCGAACAACAAAACCACAACTTGTGTCTCTCTACCCATGCAGGAGGACCCTGCCCCATCCCAGCAGTTTGGAGGTTTGTGGGGATCAGAACACATCTGCAGTAAGTCTGACTACACAGCTGGGCCTTCAGACCCTTCCCTGCAAACATCAAAGTCCCCAGCACACAGGGTTCATCATGCTCTGAGCTGGGAAGAGATCCCTGGAGCTCTCAGCCAGCACAGCAGTACCTGGAAAGGGAGCTCCTTTTCCAAGAAGTCAGCCAGGATGCAGTCTTGGGGTCTTTGTTGTGGATTTTTTCCAGCAGTAACACATTGTGCTGTCCACAGGTATAAAGGAAAGAGGAGGCAATGTCAGCCACCAAACAGGTGTAACATACCCACAGGGCCTAAAGCAGCAAAGTCAGAGCTGCTGAGTTCCTCTAAAGCTGTTTCTCCTTCAAAATGGGGCAGCACATGCCAACAAAACTCACTGGGGACAAAGGCATGGAGAGGTAGGGCTCATCTTGGGGCATGATTGCATTTAAAACTTTCATTCTGGAGCTGTTTATCACAAAGACACGTGCATTGGTTTGGTCCACGTGCTGCTGCTCTGGCAACACTCAGCAGAGCATCACCAGAACCACCTCTTTTTGGGTATTTTTGACTAAGTTCTCAGAGTATTCTTAACTAAGACAAAAAAAAGAGTCATAAAGTTATGTCAATGTCTTGTATAAGTACTGAAAATTCTTTTCTGAGTGGATAATTTCAGCAACGCTAAGTTAAAACCTTCTCAGAAAAAGAACATAGTGATAACAGAGACAGGCAGTCTCTTCTTAGATTTATTATTATGCACTTGAGGAAAGCAATCCCATGAGATTAATGGAGCAGATGTGAGCAGTTCTACTCAAACCTCCACAGTTAACATTTGTACTAAAAGTTTTACTACATAATAGGTTCTCTGTGTTAATAATCTGGCTCTACTACTAAATATTTTTTAAATGCCTACAAACCCAACAAGACAGATAGCAATCAGGCCATAACAGTTCCACACAACAACACAGGAAGGAGCATGGTCCTCTCTCCAGTGAAAAAGTTTGGATGGAAGAGCTCTTGATTCCTCCAGCGTTGCCACATCCCCAGCCCTGCTGCTCATGTCTGCAGACTGGAGACCCCCAGAGTGTCCACCAAGGACACAGCTACAGCTCTACCTTGCTCTGCATCAGCCCTGCTATCAAAAAATACAAAAAAAAAGAACACAGGAAATATATTTCAAGCCAGTTCTACACACATACATTTGCCCTAAGCCAGGTGTGGCTATAGAACTGATTGCCTTCTCTAAAAAGAAATTTTGAAGTGATTCATACTTACACACTCTTTTCAGAAAGGCCTGAAAAATCATCTTTTCTGAATTTCCTTGATTAAAATACGATGAGATAGTCTTGACTCTTCTGGGTACTTTTTCTTCCCCAGAAAGAAATTGTTCCAGGACAGTATTTTTTTAAACTACTGCTTAAAAGCACCCTGATGCATCTGAAGCAATGGCTGACTCCATTCCTGAAATACTTTTTTTTGAAAGCTGTTACAGTGGTGAGCTTCTCTTGAACTGTAAAAAGAAAACTAAACTGAGACACCACATGGAAGCTTCCTCTGCTTTCAATGTTTTTCATGCAAGGCATTTTGGGTTTCCTTCAAGGCATGGAGGACAGGACCTTAAATTCTGCATTCAGTGCACTGGTTAATGAAGTTGCAATGACCATATTCTCCACAGAGTTTTGGCTGTCACTACAGCCACCTTCTTTCCTTCAAAATATGCTTTTCATTGTTCTCCTGCCCTTTTTCCAACTGCTCTGCAGCCAAGTTCTTGGAAAGCAATCACGCTTCATGTTTAGGATTTATTGCTAGTCTTCTGCCAGTACGGACACACACAACTCCCTCCTGTGATCATCCTGCAAAAGCAAGCTAAAAATACAGCAATTTATGAACAGGCACATTTTGCATGTTATATGGCACCAGTGTGCACTCATCAAAAAACTCTGCGAGTATAAAAGGTCGCCCCTTTTGTCTAGGCCAATAGAAGGCTCTGCTTGGGTGCCATAAATAAGCTTATTTTAGAATTCCAGCCTACCTAAAAAGGGAAAAAAGCATTTGCATTGTGTTTCAGTGGTTGAAGATTTTTTTTCCTTTTACATCGTAAACTTCATGCTTTAGAAACTCTAGGTTTGACAAAAAACACAGCTCATTTTCCAAAGTGGCTGCTTTAAAACTAATTACTAAATTAGACATCAGAGTCATCATTAACACTTCAAAGTGGTGAGAATTGTCTGTTTGTACAAATCTTTAAAGGACTTTGCAATTTCAGAGTTGTATTTCTGTTTTGAAATTTCAGGTTGTCTGAGGAAGCTCATGCCCACAGAAGCAGCAGGGAAGGCTGATCTTATGGCTAGGAAGGAACAGTTAATGAGAAAGAGTATTCAGGTAATCACCAGGCTTTGGTCATGCTTTGCAGACCATATTGTTTATTTTTATTACAAACACTGTAGTTTAGTTATCAGTCTCTTTGAAAGACTTGTCTTTTATCAGCTTATTGCTTTTGACAGGCAAGGATAGATGCAAGACTCCGTGGATACATTTGAAATCTCTGGATTAGGATTCTTAAAGCTCCTCTGAGACTTTGGGAGACTCAGTTCTTGGTCTCTCCTGGCTCCTTGGTTCTGATGATGCCCTCTGTCAACCACAAATGGGGGAAGTGCCCTGGGGCTGACTGCCCAGCCTGGCCTGGCTGCTGGCAGCTTGGAGGATCTGGGTGATCCTGCCCTCAGACACCACGGCTGAGACTCAGGAGCAGGAAGGCTGATGGAAAGAAAGGTCAGTGAAATGGCTTTAGACTGCCAGAGAGCAGGGTTGGATGGGATATTGGGAAGGAATTGCTCCCTGTGAGGGTGGGCAGGCCCTGGCACAGGTGCCCAGAGAAGCTGTGGATCCCAATCCCTGGAAGTGTCCAAGGCCAGCTTGGACAAGGCTGGGAGAGCCTGGGACACTGGAAGGTGTCCCTGCCATGGCAGGAGGTGGCACTGGGTGATCTTTAAGGTCTCTTCCAACCCAAACATTCTGTGATGCCATCAAGATCCAGAAAACTGTCTTATCACCTCATGATCTGGGGTTCTTACTCAACCCAAAATGACTGCAGTTGTTATTGTTTTGATTTTCTTTTTATGACTCTCATCTTTCTTGCTTTCCCTTCTTAGCTTATTCTTCTCCCCAGGCAATACTAGATAGTTCCCAAATACCTATTTGGTTCTATAATTAAACCAGATGTATTTTCTGTTCAGTCTGAAAAGGGATTAGCGATTTGTGAAATGGGACTTTGCATTCAAGAAATGAGAAATTACAGTTGAGGAAAAAGCATAAATTTACTCCTAATAAATAATGAATGGACTTTCAAATGCAGAAAATCTCCATTCTTACACGTTCAAACTGACAGACTTCTGAGTATAACAAGTAACTTATGTGCAATTTTGTGTCAAAACCTTCATATTCTGCAAAAATATTAAAATTCCCTGGAATTTATTCTCTGCTCAACATTATTCACTGAAATGCATTTTTGTATGTGAACCACATTTACTCTTTTTGTTGCTCTAATAACATTACTCATGTATCACATGGCATCAGTTAATTCTGGGTGTGCTTCTCATTGTGATCATCAGGATTTAAGTGCAAGTAATTGTGTAGCAGTTATAAAACTTGCCCCCTGGTATTTCAGCTAAAAAGCTCACTTTACATCAGGGGTGAAGGAACTTAGACAAGGGACCACAGGGGAAAAAAAATAAAAAAGCTACCAAGGCCAGAGCATAAGAGTTGCAAAATTTAAACCAATATTTGCTATAAAACATTTGTGGTGGCCACTCAGCCCTACTTGCGACTGCCTCAAAGGTCCTCACTGCTGGATTTCACACTGCAGCTCTACCCAAACCCCTCCTGGACATTCCCTTTGCTGCTGAGAGTAGGTTTGTGTTCCCCTTGCAATTCTGGCAAAACTTCTGCCTTCACTAACATTAGCAGAGTGGATCCCATCATTTTTCTTCTCCTAACATTAAGGAGCACATTGCAGGCACCAACCAGCACGTGATTGAGCTAATACAGCTTTTAATTTCGACTTCACAAGTGGAAACACACAGGCACGTTCTTGGCTTAGGCTGCACGTTCACCCAGCTAAATCTATTGATGGAATCTGCAGAACCTGGAACAAACTTATTTTTAGATACCGTAATCTTCAATACATTAACTTGCTTTTACTCTTGGTCTTACATATGTTGTCTGCCTTCATCTGCAAGGAAAGCCAGCGACATTACTCGCTCCAAATTTTAAAACAACTTTAGTTATTGTTGCAAGCTGCTGTGAGTAAAGTGTGGCAACTTATTTCATACAGCAGTAATACTTGTGGCTCTGCTGTCAGGTACATAATTTGCCCTTTGTTCTTCATTTAAAAAAAAAAAAAAAGCTTTAAAAATAAATTAGCACCAGGCCTCCAAAAAATGTTGTTGGAGGTTCATACATGGTTTAAAGAATACTTGGAATGTAGTTTGGAGGAAATCTTGATAAATTTCTGCCATTTGGATTATAGCTAACAGCTTCTTTAATGCAACTCTAACACAATAAAGCAACATGACTGTAACCATCTTCCTGAGAATGGCAGAAAAGGACCACAAAACTGAGCGGCACATTTAAAATTACTTGCAAAATATCAGCTCTCTGTAAACAACACACAATAACTGTAATTAATACCAGTCCTTTAAAGTATTCCTAAAGTCTACTGAAATCTAAACCAGCATTGTATGACTGGTAGCAACAACTGCATCCTAAAAACATTAAAAATGACAACAGAAAATAAAAGATCTCCATCAGAAGTCAAAAAGTTATAATTCACTGATCTGCTGATCACCTTTGCCCTTATTATTTGTAGAGCTTTTTCGGGAGGATCTCAGGACTTTACTCTTTAGCTAAGCCTCAAAAGTTCAACAGCCTGTGAGTTATATAAACACTATTTTACAATTTGAGTTATTTTCCCAGCAAAAGGATCGCTCCGGGGCGGACTATTTGAATGATCTCTCTTACAAAATGAACGCTGCTTTTCTCGCAGTTCCACAGCTTCAGAGTGGCCGAAGCTGAAGCCCACCCAAGCGGTGCCCAGGCTCGCTCGCAGGCAGCTCAGCGCTCCGGCGGACAGTGGAGAACGGGCTGCAGGTTGTACCGCACCTCAAAACGCCTGGTCCAGCAAGTGCTTTCAGGGAAGAAACTCTGGCCAAGGGCTTGGAAAAATGCCTTATTTTAAGCAGCAAGCAAGTAAATAAACACAAACATAAAAATGGGTTGGAGCAGACAGAAGGCGATCGCGTCTTGGCAGCGATGCCGCAGCCCTAAGTCGTGTTGCTTGTGCGTGGCGCTCCCGCTCCAGCCGGAGGGATGCTCCCGGGCGGACGGGGCTCCGCGGGGAGCCCCGAGCCCCGCCGTGCCCAGCGCCCGGCTCCGCGCCCCGCAGCCGCGGGAGGATTTCCGCCCGCGCGGGGAGAGGAAAGCGCGTCCGCTCCCGACGTGGGGAAAGAAAGCCCCGGGAGCCCGATCCACCGGTGGTTGGCGGGGCTCGGTTCCGCGAGTTCTCGGGGTCGGGACGGGGATGCTGCCGGGAGCCCCCGCCGCAGCCGAGCGTCTTTCCAGGGCGCCCCGCGCCGAGCAGCGGCGGCTCCGCGCCGGCGGCTCCGGCATCGCCCGGAGCATCCCCGGTGCCCGAGCGCGGCCGCGGCCGCGGGGGACAGCCCCCGCTCGGAGACCCCCGCGCCACCCGCGGCGGGGGCTGAGCCCCCAGCCCCTCCGTCCGGCTCCGGCTGGGGACAAACACGCTCTCAACAATGGGCATGTTTGCAGCAACATGATCTCACCTAATAACGCCGAATAAGGCAATGACTGTACGGGGAAGCGATACGATCCTGCCGGTCTCACCACACGGCGCGGAAAGCTATTTGCAGATTTGCTAAGCCCTTTTGAATGAATGCATCTGCATCTGACCTTTAACAATAGACGCTGAAATAGCACAATCTGTGGGACCAGATTTGAGGGGGGGAGGCGGGAAGGGGGAAGGAAGAGATGGGTGAATATTGTAATCTCTGCAATCTCATTCACTTCCTTTCCCAAACCCCAGCGCACAGGGAAAAACAGCGGTATTTTCCTTTTCACCGGGGCTCTGTCTCAAACAAGCCGTTTCCAACGCCGGCACAGCCACATGGCACCCCGACAGCCGCCGCCGGCGGGACCGGCGCGCATCCCCACCGGCGTCCGCCCGCATCCCGCGGGCATCGCTCCGCGGAGGGGCGACTGCGACAAGGATGCTCCAGCCCCCTCTCCCCTCCCGCCGCTCTCTCACCTTCCCTGGCTTTCAGCAAAACGGTGTTGGCAACGATGTTTTCCAGCTCCATTGACGAGCTCGGGCAGCGCAGGCAGCGGCACTGCAGCAGGACGTCACTCCGAGGTGCGGAGTCTCCGGGCGACCACCCGCCTCCTGCCCCTAGCGCGCTGTCCCCCCGCGCATCATCCCCGCCTGCCTGCCCGCTCCCCCGCGCTCCCCGGGCGGAGGCGGCGCTCCCCGCACTGCCTGCTCCGCCGCGCCCCGCTACTCCATCCTCCGCCCCGCCGGCTCCCCCGGTGGTTTGAGGGCTCGGGCGCTCCTGCCTCCCTCCCCCGGGGGTGTGGCACCGCGGAGCGGCCCCGCAGCCCCGCGCAGGCGCCGGCCCCGCCGGGCCGGGCACGCCGGGACGTGTAGTCCTGGGGCGGCCCCGCCGCACCTGGCGCCGGCTCCGCAGCCGCGCAGGGTCCCCAAGGAGGGGCGCCCACTGTCCGCCTCGGAGAGGGAGAGAGCACGGGCGGGGGGCGGCCGCAGCGTCCCGGGCGGTGGGGGTGGATGTTCGCCGCCGGGGATGCGCGGGGCTCCCGCGGTCCCCGCCCCGGTGCAGCCCTGGTGCCGCGCTCCATCCCGCGGAGGCGGCCCGGGGCTGCCCTTGTCCTACCCGCGGTCCCTAGGGCTCCCCGGCCCGGCTCGTCGTGCTCGTCACCCCCCCGCAGGTGCCCACACTCGTGCGAAGGGGTCGCCGACACCTGGCTGACGTCTTCTGCCCCCTGCCCTTCTCCTCGGGCCGGTGCTTCTCGCTTTTCTCGGGATCTCAAAAGCCCCCTACGGAAGAACCCGAGGGAAGCCCATCTCTTCCGCCACACCATTGTTCTCACCCTTCTAAGGAACCGTGTGAGGCATCAGCCACTTGTGGAAAGTTTGTGAATTTTAAGCGCTAGATTACAACATAAACTCGCTCCTGTCTGCATAGGACAGATGCTCATGTCAGCATGATTCTGATTTTCCTAGCAACGGGGCAGATCGATTCATCAGGTCAAGCAACGAAAGAGGAATAAAAACGACCCATTACTCCCACTGACACTCTTCCTCCATCTGTATTTGCACTGATTAAATCCACATGAAGCAAATCAAATTAATGTGCACCTTCTTGTAAGTGGAGCGTAGACAATACTTTTTTCTTCTTCTTTTTTTTTTTTTTGGTACCAATTTATTTCTTTCCACAGCCACACAGAAATGACCTGCAATAGCAGAGCTTGCAGACTGCCTAGAACACATTTTCTGAACATAGGAAATAGATGAGAAATGCATTTAATGAATAATACCTCGGGGGTAAAATTGCTACAATAAATGCCTTTTGTACCTGATTAAGTGTCAAAGGTTTGACCTTTGAAAGTTATTTTGCATAGCAGGTGGCAGTGCTATGTACAATCTTCCACAGCCTCTGTCCTGTAGCTTCAGAAAAACATTCAGCCTCCAGAGCTGCTCCATGTTGTGGTTACTTTCTTTGTAATACAAGTTCTATACGGCAGCAGTTGTGTCTCTAAGTACCGGAAGATTTTTCTCTGATTAAATAATTCTTGAGGGAGAAATTGCTTCCTGGAAACCAGAGCTTTAGCACAGAGATGAGGCTCCTAAGGAGCATCTGCCCTGCTTGTTGTTTGAACTCTTCTGTGCAAGCACTGATGTAAACAGACCAGATTATGCTAGTTCTAAGTGCACTTCACATCCCTGCCCAGCCTCCCACTAATGATCATCATAAGGACAGTGCAAACATCACAACAAGGCTGATGGTGGAAGACAGAACTTTTATTATACAGAATGTTTTTAATGCTACAAGCAGCTCCTCTCTCCAAAGGACAAATGAAGGCATGTGTCTAAGTGCCCACTTGGTGAAGCACCACTCACTGCAGCAGCAGTGGGATATCGCTGTTTCTGCTGCAGCTCAGGATGAGACTGATCAGTGGGGAGGGATTTACCTTCATGGGAGACTCCACAGGGAACACTGACTGTGTTTGGTGAGTTATTTTTATAGAGGTGCCTGAATGAAGAGGCCACATCTTGAAGAGCTCAAGCATGAGTTGCACTGGAAATCAGCATGTGAACCCAACAGCTCTACTGCTCCTCTTATCCAATATCTGTAGATACATGGAGTCACCCACAGCATTGCCCTGTGGGACAAAAGTATGACTCCAGCAGGCTGATGTTGTCCTGTAGAGTTTCAAATATTTAATTGTTGAAAGGGCAAACCTGTTTATCAGAAGAATTACGACAGATCTGTCTGGAGTTTGGAAATCCCACGGAGCTGCCTAGTGTTCGTGAGCGGCGCAGCTCCGGCGCGCTCCACGATCCTGGCAGCCCGAGGCACACTCACACAGCCCCGCAGGAGCAGGGACAGCCAGGCAGCAGCGAGTGTGTGCTGCTGCCACGGGGCTTATTCCAGCTCGGCTGCATGGCTGTGTGTTAAAGCAGACCAGAGGCAGCCACGTAACTTAAATGTGGCAGTGCAGGGAGTGGGGATATCTGAGCTCTGCTACTGGGTTGCTGAGGATCTGCAATAATATCTGTGTCTGACTTACACATCTACATGGAGAGCAGTGATTCTGACTCCATACTGTTGGGAAGAGCAATGGAGAGGGGTTTGTTTCAATATTCTTATGTTAACTAACAAACCCCCCCAAGTTTCTAATAAATCTGACTCACTGTGGTGCACTAGGACATGGAAGGAGGTGTGTTCACTAGCACTCACTAGCACTACTTTGAAAAACAAAATCAAGGTGATTAGTCCTCACTGCATCTCTCTTTTCTGATTAAACCCCTGATCTATGACACAGGCCTGAGAAGGATGGCCCCTTTCGTGGATGTGGCTCCCCATGTGTTGCCAGAGCAAGTTCCACTGCTCAGAAAGTCCATCAGTCAGCTTTTGCAAAACCCACTGCAGCATCATGACTGCTTCACACCTGTCAGTATCTTCATTCTCACGTCACTTGGAACAACTGGTTCACAAAACCAACAAAAAAAATTAGGAAGAGGTAGATTTATTTATATCCATTTTCTCTTGTGGTGACACAGTCCTTTAATTTCAAGCTAAGTCTGCACCTGATTTAATGGAACAGTCAGGTTCTCTGTGAGTGAGGGAGAAGGAAACAGGAGACCTATAAATATGTTCCACTGCTTATCTGACTCTATTCACTCTTGTAAAATGGTGCTGAAATACATGGACTCAAAGGTAGGGTGGCAGGGAAGTAATGCAGGGAAGGAACACAGGTCTCTTGCTGGCCTAAATATCCTGATTCAACACTTGAAGGAGGAAAAGGAAAATTTAGTCTGAATCATATGCAGAAGCAACCAATATTGGAAGGAAAAAAAAAAAGGAGAGGCTACAAAAAAAATTTTCATATTCTGAAAAATGTGCTTTCTAAGGTGCTTTAAAAATGAGCTTTAAAATTTCCATCTGAAGTCATTCAGGAGAAGCTTCTAAAAACCTAAAAGGGCTGAACATCAGGGTAAAGCAGGGCTGGCAGCCATCTTCCCTTCATGGGAAAAGCGAGGTTTGTAAACGAAACGCCAACACCGAGCGAGACCCAAACGCACCAGTGTAATAGGAACAGGGAAGCAGCGAGGCACAGTGTGATATTCTGAGCCACTCGAAGGATGACTCATCGGCAGGGTGGGCTCGCACAGCTCCAGCCAGGAACAGCGGCAACACACCCAGTTTTATCCTGCAAGCGGAGAAACACCGCTCGGCCTCAGCACGGCCGCCTCGACTGCCAAGGATAAGACCCTCGGTGGAGCAGATGTCAGAAAGGCTTTTGCCTACACTTACCAATTGGAAACATACCCTAACAGCAGCTATCTCCAAAATCCATGTTCTAACACTTAATTAATGCAGTAAAGCCCGTTCATGATTAGCCCTAAGCTGGATTGTGCTTGGAATTGCTTCTGAAATTTATTGCTACGAACGGGCAAATTCTTTCTCCTCCTGCTGAGCTTGGGTATCAGCAGGTGGGAGCACACAGGCCTATGAGAGCATTTGCAGGCAGCTGGAATATTTTCCAGCGCCCTTGTGTGCAAGGACAGAGGCTGCCATCTACCAACAGTCACGGGGTGATGCATCGTGTTGCCTAAGCCAAACTTTTTGCTTTGGTTTAGATAAAAATGTTGTTTCTTCCCCATTTCTCAGCCTCTTTTTCAGTTATCTATTTCCTCAAGGTAGAGGACGAGTGATAGTTACAGCATTTGAGCACATGGAATAACATAACCTTCTAGAAGATGAGCAGATTTTATTTTTAAACAAGCAGACATATGTATCCCATACTCTGCACAGAATTTGCCTCTCAGTGATCCACAGCAGCAGTTCTGATTTGGGATTTGCTTATCCCTTTCATCAAGTTTAGAGAGAAACAGCTACTTTTCCGCTAAAATTTTGTTGTGTGAACGATTATCTTTTAAAGAGCTCCTTAAAATCTAACACAAAACAATAATGGAAACAACACACAAGCATTATCTGTATTTTTTATCAACTGATCTTGTAGTTTTTCACCACAAAGACATAGTTAGCTATTGCCAGATACGAAAAGAGAGGCACAAAATGGGAGCAGGCAGATAAGTATCCTAATCAAAAAGAACATTCACATCTCCCATTATCTATTCAAGTGCCTCATGGACTACTCTGCACCTTTTGTACCAGCTTCTCCTTAAAGCCTGCTGAAATCCCTGGAGAGTCTTTCACCAATTTCACATGTCAATTTGAATCAGGCTTAAAGACAGCAAAGGAGACAACCAACAAGATTTGGAAAAAGATGTGCATATGGTATCACTCGGTAGATTGATTTTGAGCTTTGGATGTTAATAAGAACCAGGTTTAGCAGCTGCTCGAGCCTGTGCCAGAGCCAGAGTGAGGAAAAAGGAACAACTTTTATCAGGTGCACTTTGGCAGTGACAAGGTCCATCTTCAGATTGCAGGGATGCTCATTTTGCAAAAGCAAAATGGAAAATACCCCCCAGTAAATGGCAGTAGTTCAAGGTTTTTGCACAGAGGTCTGAGAAGCTGAATTAAGCTGCCTCCATAACAAAGCATGAGCAATATTTCCCCACCTGCAAGCCAAGAGTTTAAACAAAGAGTTTTAAACAAATACAACTTTCCGGGGATGGGGGGAAGGGCATTGGTTTAGAATACATCAACTTAGAAGTTTTGTGAATAGTCATCTGTGGATGAGACAGCCATCCTCAGGAAATCCGAGCAACAGCCCTTTTCTGGCTGCCACAATGCAGCTCCCACACCTGAGGGAAAGGAACCCGGCCACCCCTGGGCACACAGTTTGCTGCCCAGCCCCAGGGCACTCGTCTGGAAGAGTGAAACCTGTGCCAGGTTTCAGACAGGAACTCAGTCATGCCATCCTGCACTGCTCTGAAAAGAATCAGCCAGGTAATGGCTGATGGTTTTGCTGCTCTCCACCTGCAGCCACTGCTCCACAGGTGTCCCAGGCTCAGCTTCACTGCTCACTGTTCTGTTTGCAGCTCTCAGAAGTGGCACAAAGACCTCCTACACCTCTACCCTGGGCACAATCTCCACAATCGCTCCTTCCCTCTCCTAATCCAAGGCTGCAGACGAGGGCACAGTTCACCAACACTCTACCTGACATACTTTCTAATGTACAAAGTGTTTACTCACTTCCACTTTCGTGTTTTGAGTAGATAACATTAACCTTGTTGCTCTGCTAGGAATTACTTGTTTTTTGAGAAGATTTTCAGAGCCACATTTCCAGCTGTCATTGGCTACCTCTGGATTAATAAATTCAAGGTGCCAGTGACTGAAATTTACCATGATGTTAAATGCCCAGAAAGGTCTCAGCACATTTTTGGACAACACCAACTAATACTGCCCCAAACAATTCCTAGGAATAATAGGGAATTAATACCAGCTAGTTATCAACCCTAACAGGCAGCTTGAACACAATCCTCCCACTTTTGAAGGCTCAGAGGTTCACTATTACAGAGGTGACTGGACCATGCAGATGGATCAGTTGCAGGAATAAATTCAGAAGCGTAGATTTAGCATTCATTGAGCTCATCACAGGGGTAGGTGACATTTCTCTGGCTGCTTTTGGCTTTGCCCCCCAATGCTGATGGTTGAGCTTGGAGAAGAGGAGACTGGGGGAACAACACATTGCAGTCTACAGCTTCTTTGTGAGAGGAAGAGGATGGGCAGACACTGATCTCTGCTCTGTGGTGATCAGTGACAGGATGGGAGGGAATGGCCTGAAGTTGAGTCAGGGGAGGTTTAAGCTGTGTATGAGAAAAACCACCAGGTTTTAGAAAAACGGAGGGTAATTGGGTGCTGGAACGAGCTCCCCAGGGAAGCGGGCACAGCAGCAAGCCTGACAGAGTTCAAGAAGTGTTTGGACAGCACTCTCAGGCGCATGGTGTGACTCTTGGAGTGTCTTGTGCAGGGCCAGGAGCTGGACTTTGATGACCCTTGAGTATTCCTTCCAACTGTGATTCTGTAACTATAATCTGAGTGAGTTCAGCAAGTCAGAGCTGGTTGTAAGCATGTATGTGGAAGGTTTCTGAGCGCAAGCCGGGCTGTATCAGAACACAGCAAACACCGCCACCCCTGCGAGGCCAGGGCCCAGGGGCTCAGCCGCGCACAGCGCTGGGGACATGGCACTGGTGAGGCCGCACCTCGAGTGCTGGTCCAGCTCTGGGCCCCGCAGTTCTGGAAGGACACTGAGGGGCTGGAGCAGGTCTAGAGAAGGGAACGGAGCTGGGGAAGGGTCTGGAGCACAAGTCCCGTGAGGAGCAGGTGAGGGAGCTAGGGGTGTTTAGCTTGAAGGAGCTCAGGGCAGACCTTGTCACTCTCCACAACTCCCTGACAAGAGGGGCTGGGCTCTGTTCCCAAGTAACAAATGGCAAGACAAGAGGACATGGCCTCAAGCTGTGCATGGGGAGGTTTAGGTTGGACATTAGAAAGAACTGCTTCACAGAAAGGGTGATTAAACATTGGAATGGGCTGCCCAGGGAGGTGGTGGAGGTCTTCAAGGACCTGGAGGTCTTCAAGGAAAGACTGAACGTGACCCTCCGTAGCATGGTCTAGTTGACCTGGTGGTGTTCGACCACAGGTGGGACTCCATGGTCCGAGAAGCCTTTCCCAACCCGATCGATTCCGTGATTCCGTGCCTGTGCGTCCCTCACCGCCCC
>VWZV01010931.1:310301-368004 GCA_013397155.1 Irena cyanogastra | reverse complement strand
AAACCTCTAGTGTTTGTGGATTACTTTTCTTGACACTAGCATTGACACTTCCTCTCCTCTCCCTTTTTATCTCCACCACAAAATGCAATCACAGCCATCCTAGGGGCTATTACAAGTTTTTCCCCTTGGAAGCAGCTTCCAGTGTGTGTCGCTCCTGCTCAGAGCTGCCTGGAAAAGAACCATCCTGTGGCTGGGCTCACCGAGGGCACTGTGTTTTGCTGTGCACATTTCCCTTTGTAGGTAAGCTAAGTGGCAGAGTTTAACAAGAAAAGTCTTACAGAATCACAGAATCATGGAATGGTTTGGGTTGGAGAGACCTTAAAGACCATCTTGCTCCCACTCCCCTACTCTTCCCACCCCATGGTAGAGACACCTTCCCAAGTTGCTCCAGCCTGGCCTTGGACACTTCCAAGGGGCAGCCAGCCACAGCTTCTCTGGGCAACCTGTGCCAAGGCCTCAGCACACTCCCAGCCAGCAATTTCTTCCTAACATATAATTCAAATCTCTCCTCTTTTAGTTTAAAACCATTCCCTCTTTTCCTGTCACTATCTACCTATGTAAAAAGTCTTTCCCTCTTTTTTATAAGCCCTTTTAGGAACTGGAAGGGGGCTCTAATGTCTCCCCAGAGCTTTCTCTTCTCCAGGCTGACTCCCAGCTCTCCCAGTCTGTCTCCATAGGCGTCGTGGTTTGACAGGGGAGGAGTTTGGGAAGTGAGGCAATAGGTTTGTGTGTAGCTGACAGTCGGTTGAACCACTGAGAAGCTGGACACGCCTCTGTGGAAAACACATGTTAAAGACGAAAAATGCCGGGAACTTCCTCTTTCTGCCCCGGCTGGGCCGAGTCGTCCGGCCCTACCGCGAGTTGGGCACTCTTCCCCCGGGCCGCCTGCCCCATCCTTCCCCCATCGGTGCCGGGCAGAGGGAGGGGTGCCGCAGGCCGGATGGAGCCAGCCTTGCTGACCTCTGGCTGCTTGCTGCGGCCCGGCCCGGGACCCAGTCGAGCCCCAGGAGCAGCCCCGGCTCGGCCCCATGCCTTGGCTCCGTGGGAGTTGCCCCATCCATCGGGCAAGGGGGAGAAGGAGAGGCCCCATCCTGGCGTGCTGCTGCTGAATTCAGGCCTGGCTGATTTGATCTGAGCCGCTTCCCCCAGCCGCAGCTCCAGCCACCAAGAACACCCAGTTCCATCGGGGCCCGGGTGACATGTTAACCCTTTCAGTGCTTCAGTCCTCCCCCGAGCGAGGGAAAGGAACAAGATGCAAGCATGTAAAAGAACAACATGAAGACATCATGGTCAGTCAGGAGGAAAGTTAAGTCCCAGATGGGAGGGATGAAAAGATGCCTTCTTGGGGGCTAAAATCCTCTTGTAAAGCTATGGAGAAAGACTCTTTTTCCTTATAACACATGAAATTATGGGGAGATGAAAGTGTTTAAATTGATATCAAGCAAAAGCCTCCATGCTGAAGTAAGCAGATGTGAAAGTAGCTGCGATCCCATGAGAAGTTTGAACAGAGAGAGAGAAGTAGTCCACTGCCTCCAGGAGAAAAAGAAGCAGATCTCTGTTCCCAGGGATGAGGATGATTTTAGAGATAGATAATGAGCACTTTTGCCTTCGAAAGCTCATCTTTAAAATAATATCCCATAAGTTGACATGGCCCATCAACAAGCTCTGGGAAGACTTGTGGAAATGGGAAGGGCTTCGCAATAGCAGATTTTTCCCTGGGCAGCTGCTAGTTGTGAGAGAGCCACAAGAGAAGTGTGTTTCTTCCTCATGTGGAGAAGTCTCCAGAACCTTAACAAGAGGGACTTCTCTCCCTGAGTGTAGTGTAGAAAGACTACAGTGGTAAACTGACTGGAAATTTTAGGTTTGGTTCTTTACATTATCAGTGTTCAAGGGAAAGATTGTGGGGGGAGAAGTGGTCTGAAGGGTTTGTTTTGATTCTTACTACTTTTTTTTTTTTCCTTTTGGTTACTGTTAATAAAATTTTCTTTATGCGCTTTTAAAGTTTTGAGCCTGCTTTGCCTTTCTCACAGCAGGAAGTGAGTGCACTGGTGATTGGCCAGCACCAAACCCACCACATTTATTGGTGTGCTGGCTGGGAAATCTCAAAATTGGTGAAAATCTCAAATTGGCGAACCAAAACCACTGCAATAGGGAGGATGCTCCTTCTTGGCTCTTGCTGCTCACTCCACATCCCGTCCCTCTGAGGTTTCCTGGTCACTGCTGCCACCAGCAGTCTGGTTCACAGCATGGTTTAAAAAGCCACTGGGTAGGTGGGTGAGAGGTGGCAGCCAGGTGGCCCTCGCAGGGCACTGTAGTGGTGCTGGATGGAGAGGCTGGAGCTCTGCACAGCCAGTTCTGCCATTGCCTTCCAGCTCATCCTGTCCCAGACAAAGCCAGAGCACCCCATGATGTGTCTTATCCTGCCAGTGCTTTACTGTAATGTTGGTAAAGTGTTTGAGGCCAGGCTAAATAAGGCTTGGAGCACCCTGGGACAGTGGAAGGTATCCCTGTCCATGGCAGGGGTGCCACTGGATAGGCTTTAAGGTCCCTTCCCACCCAAACCTTCCATGATCCCCATGAGTTCGTATTTATATGGCAGGAGTCCTCCCTGTGTGTCCCTAAGCTGTTCCTCTCACTGGCCCTGATTTGCCTCCTCTCAGCAGCCTGGCCTGGTCTGACTCCATCTCACAGAGGATGTTGCTCCTCCAGACACACACTGAAATGTTCTCTCACATCTCCCCCATTTTCTATTTGGACAGTCTTGTGTCTGTGACATGACTTCAGTGCTGCCTGAGGTCTGGCTGAAGAGACTTCCTTCCTTGAGACCAAGCTGCTGGGAGTCATCTCTGGGTTTGCTCATTCCCTACTCAAGCGGTGGAATATCTACCAAAGCCTTCCAAGCTCTGACCCATGGAACATGAACCTCGATATAGCAGAAGGAACCAGGCAAGTGCACAAAACACTAACTGAGAAACTCCCAAATAATATTTAAGATGGACAAAAAGCACAGAAAAATAACTCAGCTTTGCTTCACCACAGCCACATGGGAAAGATTTGTCACAGCCCACCACAGCCCCCTTTCCTTTCCTCCTCCCAAGCCCCAATGACCAAGCCCTGTGTCTTCCTCCTCTGCCTTCCTCCCAGCCAAGGGGGGATCCTACCTGTGATGTTGAAGTCCCCCCTCACAGCCCATCGCAGCCTCTCTTTGAGCAGGCTCAGGGTGGTCTGCAGATAATCCGCTGCCCGGGCAGCCACTCGTGTCCCCTCCACTGGCTGCTTGAAATATCTCAGGAGCTCTGCTGGGGTCAAGGCATTGTTCTGCAGGTTCTTCTTTATGCTGCAAGGGACAAGAAACCAAAATCTGAAATGGGGCAGGGATGCTGTAGTTGCATACCTGAGCATCAGGCACAGCATGTCCTAAGTCTGAACTGTTGGAGAGAGTCACTGGGAGAGGCCAGGGCTGCTCCCAGCATCCTCTACAGAGCAGCAGAGAGACTTGCAGTCTCTGAAACTGTGCAGCACCGCCTGCCAGAAGGTAAATAACATCCATGACACACCCAACCTCACTCAGCTGTTATCCGGATCATCAATATCCGTCACTCTCCTGAGGCCTCAAATGTCTCCAGGCCACCCTGTCCTAAAGCTGCTGGAGCCTCCTCTCAGCTGGAGAAGTCCCCAAGCCAGGGAGGGGATTCAGAGTGTGGCTGCTGGCAGAGGACACATATGGGCTGGTAGGAAGCTGGACAGTCCCAAAGCAGGGCTGGGTGTCCCACAAAATGTCCTCACTGCAGCATCCAGCTGTTTGCTGCATTCATGAGAGGGAACCACTGGAAATAAGCAGGAGCCTGTGCTGGTCTCAACTCAGGGCTCCTGCTCAGAGCACCCTGAGGGGTGTAACAGAGCCCAGCAATAGCATCAGGCGCAGCTGTGAAGGTGGGAGGCCCTGGCACAGGGTGCCCAGAGAAGCTGGAGGTGTCCAAGGCCAGGCTGGACGGGGCTTGGAACACCTGGAGATAGTGGAAGTTGTCCCTGCCCATAGCAGGGGGTGGAATGAGATGAACTTTAAGATCCCTTCCAACCCAAACCATTCCAAGATTCTGTAATTCTCTGAAAACAGAGCTGGGAGGAGCAGCACGGAGGAGGTCACAGCTCTTGGTGACTGACAGACTGGTGTAAAATCAGGGTGAGGAGACAAAAGCTGGATGACAGCTCGCTGTGCTCCCGGAGTTCCCCACCCCGCTGTCCCTGTGCTGCGGGGAGGACGAGAGGCGGGGGAAGCTGCGGTGCAGGAGAGGACAGGGGAAGGGAACAGGGGAAGGGAACAGGGGACAGGGGACAGGGGAAGGGAACAGGGGACGGGAACAGGGGACAGGGGACAGGGACGCGCCGTACCCAGCCCGGCTCTCACCGGTCTCGTGTGCGCTTGTAGGCGGCATCCACCAGCTGCCGGGCCTCGGCCACGCTGCTCAGCAGAGACGTGTCCGACAGCTCCAGCGGCACATCTGAGCAGGGAAAGGGAGGAGCAGAGGTGGGGGTGCCGGCAGGGAGCATCCCTGCGTCTCCACCACCCGGGAATTGGACACAGCAGTGCTGGAGGCAAGTGCTGCTCACTCTCCAGAGCTTTGCATGTAAATATATTCTTCAGGAGAGTCTGAGAGTCTCTCCGGGCATGAAGAGAATCCCTCCATCAGTGGAGGCTTCAAACAGCCCCAAGCAGTGAGAGGTGCAGGCGCCATCCGTCCAGCCCTTTCACAGCAGAGCATTTGAACAGGTTGTCCAGAGAAGCTGTGGCTGTCCCATCCCTGGAAGTGTCCAAGGCCAGGCTAGACAGGGCTTGGAACAACCTGGGATAGTGAAAAGTGTCCCTGCCCATGGCAGGGGGTGGAATGGGATGAACTCTAAGCTCCCTTCCAACCCAAACCATTCTGGGAATCTGTGATTCTATAAGCAGCCCAATTTCCCCACATCTTTCCCCAGTCCTTCCTGCAACCTCCTGCCATTTTCACTGCTCCCCTTCCTGCCCTGGGGGGAGTTCCCAAAATGAATTTTATCTCCATCATCTGCTGGCTGTGGGTCACAGAAAGGGAGGGGACAGGCCTGGAGGGCTTCTCTGAGTGACAGAACTTTCCTACAGTTTCTGGGAAATAGGAAAACTTCAGAAAATAGCACAAAGCGATAAATATCTCCCAGATCTCCCCAGTTTCTTTTAAGTATTTTCCCAGATCAGCCCAGAGCTCAGCTTGGAGAATCTCAATGAGAAAAATTATTGTGTGGACCACCATTTGAGACAAATGAAAAACCAGGCATGTGCTTTTCATAAGGATTTGACATTGTAAATTAACAGATGGTTGTCTCTATATGTTTTGGAGCAGTGATTCAGGGCTGGAGAAGGGGGAGTGACTGCCCCATTCCTACACTCCAAAGGCCCTGG
This sequence comes from Irena cyanogastra, assembly GCA_013397155.1. NCBI lineage: Eukaryota > Metazoa > Chordata > Aves > Passeriformes > Irenidae > Irena > Irena cyanogastra. Next base: position 362,573 of record VWZV01010931.1, on the reverse strand, counting down.
TAGCTCTCTCGGGTGCTGGCACAGGGATAGGCATGGACCAGTGCTGGGAACTGATCTCCTTTTACCTGATTTTAAGGAATCAGGCAGGATATGAACTGATAAACACCTGAAAGAGCCAAGATTGGTGCCACAGGAGGTACAAACTGTGCCTCTTCTGGCACCTTTTCAGGGCTGTGCTGCTGAATGACAGGTTCTTCCAGACATAGCTTGATCTTTCCCACTCAGAAAATCCCCTGATCTGCAAAGCCTGAGGGAAGGACAATACCATAGGAAGAGGATACAGATGCCTGGAACAGGCTGAAGATCACCAGCAACTCCAGAAAGCTTTCTGCCTTCATCCCTGCAAAGAAATACAAGTGAAAATGACCAAGAACATATGGATGCATCAGGAAGGTCCGTACCAAGGTGGAGGATGGCACCTGCCAAGGGAGCTCATGGAGCATCCCCTGCCCAATGCAATGCTTCCAGGAGGGAGTGCACTGCCTCAGAGGTCCTGTCAGTGCCACGTCGAAAAGGAGCAGCCTCCTGTCCCAGGGAGTGGCAGCACTGGTGGGAACGTGCTGCTTGGGACTTCGGGGGCAACACAAAGGTCCAGAATCTGCTGCCAGGACAGCACACAGAGTGCGCAAAGGAGAGCTGGTGGGGAAGAGGGAAGAGCCAGGATAGCACAGCAGGTCTTCTGCACCTCTTTTTCTCTGTCTTTAAATTCCAAGAGTCCTCCTTGCAAGTAGTGATGTCACATAAGATGTCACATAAAAACATATATAGACTGTATTCTCTATATTCCTGATTAGCCCAGGGTTGAGGCTATTCCGATTAAAAGTTACACCAAAAGTTTGGAGGAAATAATACTTCAATATTTAAAATGTTGCTACAAAAATCACTATGAGTGAACTGTTTGTGTTCCTCAATAGAGCCAGAGATGAAGCCAGCCATGAGCTGGGTCCACATAATTATGAAATACAGCATTTATATTTGTGTTTTAATGGGAATTTATTCAGTTATTACCTAGCTGTTCCTTCAACATGGGCTGAAGAAGGAGTGGAAGTATTTAGTAGCCATTTAATAGATGTTTGGGATGTTTTCCCAAAGCTGACCCACTCACCTCCCAAGGCTGCTCCACGGAATCAGCTCCCAGAACGAGCCCAGAGCTGTGGGCTGAGCACCCACCGTGAAGCTGCTTCAAAGGCATCCTAAAATGCCCGGCTAAGCCCCATGGCAGTGGAGGAGCCCCTGGCGTCAGCAGCACCGGGCTCCAGGCGCTCCAGGCGCTTCCTTGCTGCGCTCCAGCCGCGCCCGGTGCCAGGCGGGAACCACAGAGCTCAGCCCCAGCTCCCCGGTCCCACCCGCGGCAGAGACACAAACTCTCCACAAGAGAAAGCGACTCTGCCCGGGCCAAGCTCTCACCTGCGATCCGCCGCCTCCTCCCCGCCCGCGGCCCCTCCGCGCCCGCTTTTATCTGCCCGGCGTTATCAGCAGGGGCTGCCCCGCCGGCCCGGGAACTCCCCCAGTTCAGCACTCACCTCACCTCCCACCCCAGTGCCCGCCGGGGAGGCTCCGTTGCTCGCAACTGGATACACAGCCTGATGCTTCATCGGAACTTTCCCGGGATTTTTGAAGGTGGAGATGTGACCAATTTGTGGTGGTTTGAGAGCCTTGAGCCCTTCTGGGGGTGTCTTCCAGGGACAAAGTTCCTTCCCCCATGGTGCTCTTCATCCTCTGCCACTTTTAAAGGTTGAAGCAACGCCTTCTCGTCTACCCCCCAGAGACACCTGCAGTGCCCAGCACTCCCCATTCCACCTCCGACGTCCTCTGCCCCACATCCTCTGGGGGTCCACGAGAGCTGCTCCTTCTTCCTGTGCAGGAGAAGGCACTGGGATGATGGTTTGAACAGGCATCACCCTCCAGCTGCTGGTCTGGAGCATGGGGCAGCCCAAAAGCCCCTGCTTAAAGTGCTGTTGCACCAGGAGCTCAGCTGGCAAAGCATCTCCTCTGCTGCGGGCCAAAGCCCCTCTCCCTGTCCCAGAGCAAAAACATCTGATGGACAAATGCTGACAGGGCAGAGGGATACTGCTGCATCAGTGAGGGATGTGTTTGGGCATGGAAGTGTACAGGGAGCAGAGGAGCTGCTCCTCAGCTCCTCCTCACTGCACATTGCAATTGTGTTTGCCCTCATGGATCAAAACTCCTTGGATCAGCAGCACAGACTGGGAGCAACTGAGTTCCTGCCAGGACTCCCCAGGGCTTGTTGGATGAAAGTCTTCACCTTGACTCTGTCCTTCATGGACACTCCAGGACCCACAGTGGCTGTAGAATGGCACAGGTGATGCAGTGCCTCTAGCAGTGAGTCTGCAGGTGTGTCCATCCCCAAAACTGCGATCCACCATCCCCATCCCCAAAGCTGTGTCCTTGCAAGCGGAGCCATAAACTGAAGATAGTCCTGGTCCTTTAATGTTTTAAAGAAAATCAGCAAAGCAAATTACAAATCTTGCAGTGAGGCCCTGGTCCTGTTTGCAGACTGGTTTTGATAACCTGGAGTGAATCCACCTGGAGCCCAGGAGAAGGCTGAGTTTGGTCAGCCTGGAGGGAAGAAGGCTCTGGAAGCCTTACTCTTGACTTTGACTGTCTCATGGAAGGGCTGCAGAGCAGATAGAGCTGTTCAGAGTGCCCAGGGATGGGACAAGAGGCAATGGCATGTGGTACTTGCCAAGAAAATTCCCAATAGATGTACGAAAACATCCAGGATAGTGGTGAAGTGCTGGGACAGGACCCAGAGCAGAGGTGGGGCCTGCACCCCTGGGGATAACGCTCCCTTGAATGAGACTCTGAGCAACCTCCTCTGGCCTTCAGGGTGACTCTGACCCAAGAGACTCAAGAGGTCTCCAGCCCATCCTTTTCAGTCTGAGACAGAAGCAGAGCAGATGCCTGAGATCCCAACTTCAGCACCAACTCCAGCTCTAGCTCCAGCTCCAGCATCAGAACCAGAAACAGATCCAGTAGCAGCTCCAGAACCAGCAGTTTGCACAGCGGAGACCACAGCACGGCTCTTGTGCAAAGGGGCAGAGCTGGTGGGTTTGCAAAGCTCTGAGTCCCTCACCTGCTGCGTCAACACCAGACAGAGGAGGAGGATGAGGATGTTTCAAAGGCTATGGACAGTTAGCGCGTGCCAGTGCTGGTAAATGTAATGTAAATTTCACAATGAGGAACTTAATTCAGAGAATCACAGAACGGTTTGGCTTGGGACAGACCTTACAGACCATCTTGTTCTACCCCCTGCCTTTGGTAGGGACACCTTCCACTATTCCAAGCTGCTCCAAGCCCTGTCCAACCTGGCCTTGTACACTTCCAGGGCTCGGGCAGCCCCAGCTTTTCTGGGCACTTTGTGCCAGGGAAGCCATTTCTTCCTCCCAGGGAACAATTCCTTCCCGATATCCCATCTATCCCTGCCCTCTGGCTGTGGGAAGCCATTCCCCCTTGTCCTGTCATTCCACACCCCTTTCCCCAGTCCCTCTCCAGCTCTCCTGGAGCCCCTTCAGGCCCTGTAAGGGGCTCTGAGCTCTCCCTGGAGCCTTCTCCAGGTGAACACCCCCAGCTCTCCCAGCCTGACTCCAGAGCAGAGGGGGTTCAGTCCTGGAACAGCTCCGGGGCCTTCTTTGGATTTGTTCCAGCAGCTCCATGTCCTTCTGCTGTTGGCCCCAGGGCTGGAAGCAGCTCTGCAGATGGAGTCTCACCTGAGCAAGGCAGAGGGGCAGAATTCCTCCCTCCCCTTCTGCCCATAGTGGGGCATCAGGCCAGGGCATGGGGTGTTTCTGACACACGTGGCTGGGGCACATCCATGGCAGGGGTTTGGAACCAGACGACCTTAAGGTCCCTCCCAGCCTTGGCCACTCTATGATTCTCTGTTGAGCTTCTCATTGACCAGCACCTCCAAACCTCCAAGTCCTTCTCAAGGCAGCTTTCCATCCATCCATCCATCCATCCATCCATCCATCCATCCATCCATCCATCCATCCATCCATCCATCCATCCATCCATCCCTCTTCCCAGCCTGTACTTGGGCTTGAGATTGCCTCACCTCCATGTAGGACCTTTTGCTTGGCCTTGTTAAGTGTCCTAAGTTTTGCACAGCTCCACCCCTCCAGCCTGTCCAAGTCCTTTTCATGGATGCCCCATTCCTGCCCTCCAGTGTGTGACCCCAAAACACAGCTTGGTGTCACCAGGACACTGCCCAGGGTGCCCATGAGTGCCTTTGTCACTGGGAAGGATGTTAAACACACAAACTCCTACATCAGCCCCTAAGAAACACCTCATCAAACTGCTCTCAAAAAAATTTTTTTTTTCCAACTGTTTCAGAAACCATGGAAGTGAGGAGTTGTGAGATGCTTTGTCTCTTGAATGCTTACTTTCCCTGGAGACTGTGACCCTGCTCCCAGATCAGGGTGAATTGGAAAGGCCACAGGCCTGGCTGAGCCTTCTGGTGAGCACCAACACAAGCACCAAACCCTTGCACTCAGAGACCACATGCTGCCCATCTGGAGAATGGAAACAGGAATATATTGCTGCCACCAGCAGCTCCCCCAAGCAGAGAAGTGCCATCCATACCTGGGCTGTGGCACAGCGATTAGAAGCAGAGGATGCAAAGCACAACATCTGGATTATATCTTTGTTTTGCCCCCTTTTTTTTTGTTTCTTTCAGCCTTTCATGTTTAGCTTTAAGAGCTTGAAGATGTTAATCTTAAATCTTTTTCATTGAGACTTCTCTGAGCTTTGCTGTACAGCCTGTCTGCTGTTGGGGAACCAGCTGAACTAGGGAGAATTTGCTGAATGATGGGTCTGGGTCTATCCCAGCAAAATTTACAGGAGGTAGAGACACAACACACTTTGTGGTCCCAGGGGCTCAGCTGGGCAGGGAGGATGGAAGCACCAGGAGTGAGAGTGCCAGGCAGGCACTGGCTTTCACAGGGCCTCTGGCTCTGGGCACACCCCAGAATGTTCCAGCGGCTGCTTTTCATCCTAAAGGCTTTGTTCTTCAATTCATCCCCTGAGGAACTGATAAAAGCAATGACAGTTTCTTTCAAAAGACCTTCAACAACTCACTTAAGAAACTCCAGTTGGTAAATTCAGTTAGAACAGCAACAACTTCCTCCATGGGAGGACAGGCTGCAGATAAAGGTCTGGGTTGCTGATGAGTTTCATCATTGAGGCTGCTCCAGAAGCCGTGGAAACTCCAGCAGAGCTGCAGCACTTCATCCTTTCAAAGCCTCTGGTCTGTTCTTGCCCTGACTCCCATCTACCACAGGACACTGTGCCTGACTGTGGTATCAAGATCCTTATGGAGTATTTCTCTCTAGGGAGCAGCAGCTTCCCAAACAAGTCCTTCCTGTCAGGGGAATTCTGCAGAATCCCCCCAAAATCCCAGAGTAACTTCTGGCACCTTGGCTGGATTCCCAGAGGCTCCAAGTGCAGGACCACACCCCTGACCCAACACTCACATACCAGTGAAGCTGGGAGGGCAGGGGTCCAGCCCAGGCACTCTGGGCAGCCTCATGCCCACAGCCCTCCCTGGTGTCCTGCATCCCCAGGGCTGCCACCACAGTCCCTGCCCTCACCTGACACCTGGAGCACCCACAGTCACATCTGTCCCTCTGAGAAGGGGACACAGAAGGTGCAGAACATCCTCAAAGTGCATGTGGTTGGTGTAATTTCCCCACCCAGCACCCCAAAGAAGCATCACTGAATCTGGCTTTTTTAAGGAAAATGTATTTTTGTGAAAATAGACTTTATTATAATAAAATTTGATATTAAATAAAAACATACCATACCACCACCACTCGTGGCTGCTGTGCTGGCACCACTCACGGAGCTCACGGAACTGCCCTGCTCAGAACAAGGACCCACTGGAACATGCAGAAAAAGAAACATGGGGAGGGACAGAAACCAGGGCATACAAAAGCCTCTGTGCTTGGACAGGGCTGCGTCTCAACTGCAGGAACACATCGTCTCCTACTAAAACAGTGCAAGCTGCCCAGCCCCAGCCCTGCTCTCCCAACACTCTGGCTCGGGAGCAGCTCACAGACACAGCTGAAGGGAACCGTGGAGAGAGGCAAATGGATAAATAAATAAATAAATAGGTAGATAAATAAATCAATAAATAAATAATAAGGCGGAGTCCCCAGCCAGTGTGTGGTCAAGGTGAACCAGGCAAAAGCAGCTGACAGCAGCTCGCCCCCACGCTGAAGAACGACCCCTGCCAGGGCATCGCTCCTTCCTCCCCGGGGATCCTTGTGCTGGAAGCTGACTGAGGCAGTGTAGGATGCTCCGAGGCACAGCTGCATATTTACAGGGTTACAGTACAAATAAGAACTCACTCATCAGCCCAGAGACAGCAAAAGGGAGTCATGGGAACCAGAAAAGTGCAAATTTTCTTTGCAGGAAGTGAAGGAGTTGACACGACCTCCTTTGGAGCAGAGAAATACCAGGGTGTGGAGTACGAGGGATCTCTCCTAAGGGGCTGGGGCTTTGCTGGGAAAAGCCAGTTAGCTAACTTACAGAATATAATCCTTAAATTAAAATATTTACAGGGAACTGGTGCACCGAGGGCTGCATGGAGCAGGACATGCTGGATCCCAGAGCTGAGCCCTCACACCTCACACACCCTCCAGAGTTTTTTCTATTCAACACATACTTCTTCCCTAAGAAAATAATCAGCTTATTGCAGAGGGCTTCTCCTGAACTCTTAGTCTCTGGGGCTCTGTGGGCAGCCTGGATGGAATAAACCCCTTGTTAGTTATTTTTATTGGAAACAAATTTTCTGAAGAGGTTTTTCCCTTTGAAGAAGAAGCCTCTCTTCTTTTTACTCTGCCCAGGTGCATCACTGCAGGTGAGGAGGGCCAGCGATGCCTGCTCTGGACACTGTTCGCCTGGGACAAGGCAGGAAGGTGCTGGCAGAGGAGGAGATGGAGAGGAATCGCTCTGATCAACAGACCCATCTGTATTTAGCTGGGTGGGAAAGAGAGAAAACAAAAGACAAAAGTGCAAGTTAGAGCTGCTGAAGTAGATCACACCAGCACAAACCTCAGCCAAAGAACCTGGCCTTCTCCCCTCTATGCAGGCACAGTTCCACTTAGGAAGTTTCCAGTGGATTTAAATTTTGTACCTACAACCCAGACCCTTCCTTAGCTAAGAATTCCTGAACTTTGGGCTAAGAATAGGACAGCACAAAAGACCCACTAAGAACATGGTGAAAGATGCTGCTCCACAGCTAAGTAAGTGAAGCGGCTCCTGAGAGCATGGAGGGAGACAGGTACTGATGAATCCATGGATTCAGCCATGGAGCCTGCTGGGCTCCCAGCATGCTCTGGGACAGAAGCCAGGACATTAACAAAACCAAATTTTGTAAGAACAAATGCTCTACAAGACCTCCAGAATATCATGGAGACTGGCTAAGCCCTGAGGCTTCTCAACAGTGGCCATGACAGGAAGAGGAACTGGGGGTCCTGCAAGGCTGCTCAGCATCCAGCAGATCTAGAGGCAGGAGGGGCAGAAATCCAAGTCTGGTGCTCTGCAGTGGCATCAATGGAGCAGGACATGGAGAAGTCTTGGATCAAGTGGCACACAGGAATGTTCCTGAGCCCCTGAGTGTTTGAGACGGTTAATTGGGACCCACCAGTCTCAAATAATGCTGTTCCCTTTGGAAAGGGCTTTTGGAAATCAGAATGTGCCCTAGTCCTGGGCTCAGATTCCTCTTCACAAAGCACTGAGAGGTCAGTTCCTAGCAGCAGCCTTCCTTCCACAATCTCCTCTCACTAGGCTTAGGTGTCCAGACAGTGACAATTACCAATCTTGCAGGTCAGGCTTTCCCAACAGGCTGTGAAGTTCCTCAGGGAAGAGGCTCTGGGTTTCTGAGGCCTAGGAGAGCCTTAGTCTCACTGCCTTCTCTTCCACACAGCTTTCCCAAACCAGCAGCTTCTTAGCTCCAGCTGTACATCCTGTCTTGGTATTACCCAAAACACAAGGTGAGAGTGGCTGGAGCCGTGCCAGGAAAGAGTCCCCTGACACTGGAACATCACACCCTCAGCATCCCTCTACCTGGGCCCCACTGAGTCCCTCACAAGTCTGCAGCAGCCACAGCCCCAAGAAGGAATATGAGTTGGTGACAGTGCCAACAGGACTCTCTGCCTGAGTGGAAGCATCTTCTCCTGAAGATCAGACTCCAGCCAGGAACTGTGTGAAGATCTCAGCAGCAGCCCCTGAGCAGGACTGGATGTGCCTGGTCCCAGTCCCGCTCTGTGTCCAGGGCAAGCAGCTGAATAAGGCAGAAGCAGAGCCCAAAGCACTGCTGCCTCACTCTAGCACAGCCATGCTTATGCCCTGTGGGGACTTTTTTAAAAGTCTCCTGGAGTGGAAAGTCAAGACAGCCCTGCTCTGCCACCGTACTGCTGGTTCAGCACCCACCTCCTTCAGGACCAGGAGCACCCAGTGGCTGTGACTTCTCCTCCTCTCATGGGTGGAAGCTGTGCTGGTCTGGACTGTTGCAGGAATCAAGCACTTCTGGCCCAGGATGAGCACAAACCTCTGCTCTGGGTCAGACTCAGCACCTACAGTACCCGTGGAGTCAGCCCTGAGTGGGCAGGAGCACAGGGAGCTCTGTCTTAGAGTGAATTTGTGACCCCTCCCAACTCCATAAAGCTGAGAGTCAACTTCTGCCTCATAGCAATCACTGAGCTGTGCCAGTGCCATCAGACTCCCCCTTACCTGAACTACAGGACAGAGCTGGAACTTCTCTCTGCCTCTCTCCATGACAGTAACCAATCTCACAGCTGACTTTTCCTGAGTTCACACTCTCTGTTTACCTGAAAATGTTTCTTTGCAAGGCACTCCTGCAACACTCCAGGTGTGCAGCACTGTGCCCTAAAGCCAGATGCTGCCCAGGATGTGCTGCAGGATGTCACAATTGCTGATGGCTGGTCCCAGCTGGCCCTTGGGAAAGCTGCACTCTGCCTGCAAGGTCCACTCCAACCAATGCTGCAGCAGCAGCTGCAACCTCTGTCCACCCTGGGAGCTCTCTTGTGCAAAGAACAGCACTTGGTGCTGATAAGCCCAGTGTAAGTCAGGTCTGAGGAGTCTGGGAGTAAACCCAGATACATCCAGATCAACGATTTGCAGACAGAAAAGCAAGATTTAGGGAGACAAAAAGAAAGCCAGGTAAGGGCTAACTTGGAGCCACTCTCTTAGCTGGGAGCAAAAGAAACAATCCCCAAGTTCTGCTCCAGAAACTATGATTTGTGCAATAAACAATCCTTGGATAAAATGTCCAAAAGCACTTGGCTAGCACCAGAAGGGGCTCACTATCACTCAGGGAGTGATGTGGGAGGGATGTAAAGACCCCTGTGCAGCCAGAACAGTGGAGGCTCTGTCCATGCACCATCGGAAAACATTTCTTGGGTAAAGGTGGAACAGTTTCAGGACAGACCTGAAGTGGCCCCACAAACAATTTCTCTTCTCAGAGGTCTCTATGTGGCAGGAAAGAAACAGAACCAGCTCACAGATTCATGTGGTAAGAAAAAAATCATACTAAAATTGGGGGCTCTTTCTAAGAGAAGAAAAGGAAAAACAGCTCTGTCAAAATCTTCATACAAGTTATTAGAGTGATAAACACAAGAGTGAGGTCGGTTTTCAGGGGTAGTTTTAGTGCTCTCTCAGGTGTTACTGATTAACACAATTTCTGAAAAACAAACATTTGAAACTAAGGAAAACAAAGACTGCTCCCCCTGGCCCCCAAAACCAGGGGTCTCACCCACCCAGCCCCAGAACAATTATCCACACAAGGTTGGTTTTAGGGTCTAAATGTTACTATTTTCTTAAATGGATGGTGGGCAGGGGTGTTTCAGGACTATTCTCTGGAAGGAGCAAAATCCAGAAGGAAAAAAAAAACCCAGGCTGAACGTGAAATGTGCTCAGACTGAGAAGGATTTGCAAAGGCCAAACGACCAGCTTTGGCTGTTGATGTGAACAGCAGGGCCAAGCTGAATTACAAAGCAGGTCCTTCCCAAACCTGAATATCCAGCACAGTCCCATCCTGGTCCCCAAAACCACCAGATAATTGTTCTAACCAACTGCACTTCATGTGCTGAATGGTTTGTCTTTACCACAGAACCCAAGTGGCAGTGAAAGGTCTGACATCAGACCTGAAGGTGGATTTGCCACTGCAGCCCCAAACCAGCCTGTCAAACTACAAGTAAGAAAAGGAGCCAACTCCAGGTGCAGGAGCCTTTGAGGTGCTGGGCTGGGTGGGAGGTTGAAGGTCTCACACACTTACATGGTTGCTCTCTCTATGTATCATTCATATCTATCACTGGACTCTTCTCTTCCTCATTCTCTGAAGAAAAGAACCATCCCGGGTGCATAACACAGGCAGAAATAAATACATGAAATCAGTTAGAATCAAACACTTTCTGAAGGTGCTTTACAATCAGGCTTTGACAGAAACTGCATGTTACTGATGGAAAAATATTCCATCAACAGGAACAGTGTTAAAGCAGCTGCTCTGAGCTGGTAAGCATGAGTGTTCTGGACCCTGGCTGTGACCGGAACTTCTTGGATGCTCCCCTTTGTGCTGTTTTTGTTTGTTTATTTTATTCCCCAAATGTTGTCAGTTTGTAAATTCAACTGCTTCACCTTTTCAGTTGCCAGCATTTTAAGATTTATTCAGAAATAATTAAAATTATCCACCTTCCCCAGTTCAATTTGGAAATAAACTGTCCTTATTCTCAGGCCTTTGGTAGGGCAGCAGAGAGAAGGGAGGTGTGAAGAACATCACATCCAAGAAATTACAAGTGATTCAAAAATCACTCATGGAGAAGCTTCTGCTGCAACTGGAACAAGCTGTAACCAAGTCCAAAGCTCTGCCATGGTGCACACACATCCCCCCTGAGGTGCCAGTGCTTAAGCTGGGACTGGGAATTTGCAGGGAGCCTGCTCTGCTAACAGCAAGTTGAACAAGCAAGTTTTCCTTAACTCTGTGGGGTAAAAGTGCTACAGGAATTTGGAGAGCCTCAGGCATGGCTGTATCACTGGGAAAGTTCATTTCAGCTCAGGGATGGATATGGAATATGTCTGTTTTTCAGAAGGTATTTCTTCTGCCTTCCCTATGAGATTTTCTGCCCACAGATTGGGATGCTGTGATTGCTGTGACAGCCAAAACCACTGTGGGGTCAGGTTCTGTCTCTTCAGGAATCACTAAACACACTTAAATGCAGTTAATTAACACCAGTTTGGCTCAGAGGAGGGTAAATATACCACTTTTAACAGGGGGCAAACATGCCCTTCCTGTTTGGAAGCTGTTTAGACAGGTCTGGATTGCAAAGCACAAGTGGGAGGAGTGCTGGGGGTGCTGAGCCAGAATCCCCTGGGACAGGTGTGCAGGAGAAGCAGGGAGGCAGCAGGACAGGAGCCAGGCTGGCACAATGCAGAAGCAGCCACAGTCATGCCTAGGGAGTTCAAGCTGATTCCCACTGAAATAAAATTGGTTTAACCATCGTTATCTGAATTTTCCAGTCCCCCAATTACAGACAGAGAGCAGCAGTTCATGGATCAGGAGAGTACCAAACTCAACATGTTCCTGCTCTGTGCACCCAAAAGTCAGACCAGTGTAAGGGGAGGCTCCCTTGGCTCTCAGACACAGAGGACTAGAGACAAATGGAAAGGTTTGAAGGGCAGGCAAACCTGAAACGTGTCTATTTTATTTGGGTTGTCTTTAACACACCTGAAAGGCGCTTCTGTTTAAAAAGTGTCATGAAACATAGGAAAAGAGCTTCCAGCCTTCAGCATACAGGGATATGTGGGCCAAAGTGCTGTCCAGGGCATCAGTCACCCACTGAACTCAGCAGCAGAGAACAGACAGGAAAGTGGGTTTGGCTTTGCAAACCCTTCGCACTCGCAAGTGACAGACAAGATTATCTGAACTCCTCCTTGTCCCTGGGAGAATGCAGGCTGGGGCTGGAATAACAAACCCTGGAATCTGAAACAGGCCCTGTGGCTGCTAGTTGATGCCAGAGGGAAGATCTGCACTAAATTGCACTTAGAATTCCACTTTTATTTTAGTGGTTGAGGTCTCCTTTGGCACCCTCTCTTTAAACAGATGACTTGGTAAGAGTAAATAATTTTGAGAGGGAAACTGAAGGAGGAACCCCACTCTGCATCCTTGTTAACCCCCAGGAAGGTTAGACTTGGGTGACTTCTGGGTTCTTAAACCTTGGCAGTAACAGCTGATTAACTTGTGATTTCCCAGCAAGGACCAGTATCCCCAACAGGGAAGTACAAGGACCCCAGAGAGCTGCTGAGGTCAGCAGATGATCCAACAAACTGCCCACAAACCTCATCATCTGAGCCAGGCTGCTCTGCCTGAGAAGGCATCAAGGCTAGAGTGCAAATCCTGTACCCACAAAGCCTGGAATGCCTGGAAGCAAGGGATGGGGCTGAGGTGAAGGAAGACTAGGCAGCATTTGAAGCTAGAGAGATTATAAATAAAGAGAAAAGGAAGAGCTGAGCATGAAAAAAGGCCAAGAAATGCTGCAGAGAGCAGAAAGCTGGGATGGCACCACTGCAGAGTTCAACAGAGCAGGATTCAGAGATTCAGGGCCACCAATTTCCCTTCCCTAAGGATGGCTCAGAGCCAACCTGCTCTGACTCATGTGGGTCTGGCACCACATGACAGTGCCAACAACCTCCTAAGAAAGATTGAAGATTGAGCCCATCTGAGCTGGGACCAAACTGGGTTCCTCCTGCCTCCCACCTGTTGTAGGGTGACTTTATGATGCTTGTATCCTCAATCGTCTGCTCTGTTTATGCTGGATGTTATATTCCGTGCCTTCAAGACAAATTCTGAGAGTGAAGGCAGGGAGGAGAAGCAGCACGGAGTTTGTTATCAGAGACTGCACTGACTCCTCCACACTCTGCCCTGGACTGTGTAGTCTGCAAACAGATGGAGCAGAACAGAGCTCTCCTTTGCTTTTTAGTTAATGTTAGCTAGCTGAGGCAGAGAAGCCTTCCCTGGATTGTTTTCCTCTCCCTCTCCTTGGCACTGTTTGAACCTGCTCCGGACAGGGACCCAGGGAAGCACCGAGAGCTTTGGGCACTTTGTGGCCCTCACCCACTGGGCCTGCTCTGGGCAGCGGCCTTGGCCTGAGGGACTGACAACAGAGCCACCCCCACAGGAGAGACTCTCTGAATTTGTCATCTCTTCAGAGTGGTGAATGAGTTTTGTAACCCGATATTGTTCACTTTTGTGCGGGAGGAGTGCTGTGCCTGTTAAATAAACAGGTTTTTTCCACCTCTCTCTGAGGAATTTTTTCCTGAACCGGTTGGGGGGAGAGCCCGTGTGGTTTGCTTTCTGGGGAGACCCCCTTCTGGAGGTTTTCTCCCAAATTTGCCCTAAACCAGGACACCACCCCAAAGTGAGACAGCACAGGGGGTCCAGGAATGACAAAGGAGCTGCTACACTTTTAGCCTCAGCCCCTGACATGATCCCAGTCTCCCACTTAAGCCTTTATTCCAAGAGTCTCAGCAACACAATGCAAGGGGTTAATTTAACCTTTGAATTCCTTGACTCTGGGGAATGCTTTTGAAATCGTATGATCCACCCCCCAGATCTGTTTGGAAAACTCCTCAGTGTGTTTTGAATTTATCCAGAAGCACCTCAGCCCAGATTAAGATATATCTAACTTGGGGTGGATGGAAGAACATTGGTGTTGAGGTGTTGCCAATTCCAGAACTCCTTGGCATGGATATAATAATATTTATTTCACGTGCCTGGGGAGATCTTTGAACCTTTCCTTCCAGTAGGATTTTCCCACTGACCTTTCAGTGGCTCTAAACAATTTGCTGGTGGGATTTGAATGCTCTTTGCCTACCTGACCACACTGAGGCCCCAGCAGGTGTTGTTTTGTGCCACTTTCTGCACTACAAATAAGTCTTTGGGAAGAGCTTCTGGCACTCCCTGGGATAAACAGGCTGCATGCAGTAAGTTCAGTGATCCCATGGGTGCTGCATGCCATGCAATGCCCAGGCTCCAGACACATCCCAGCCTGGGTGGTAGTGCCATGTAGTCACACTTCTCACCTGGCTCTCAGCACTCAGCAGAAAAGCTTCTTTGTCTTTTGAGTGGAATTCCTTGGCTGTGTCTCCATCCAAAGGGACAGCTTCCAGAAAGTTGGATGGGACAAGCCCTCTCTGTTGGTTCAGCTCTCCCTATAAGATCAACATTCAATTCTCACAATCAGCTTTCCTGGAGACATAAGTAAAAACTCAAGGTGCAGTGCCCTGCAGAGAAGGTTGGGCTGTAGGCTGACAAAAGTCCAGAACACACCCACATAGGGAGGATCATCAGAAAATTCCAAAACTCACATCCCTGCTTACTTGTGGAACAATTCAGAGCACAAAAACACAGAACAGAGTAAAGGAAGAAGAGATGACAGCAAGTTGTGACAAAGGTGATTTCTACAAATTCAAAATCTCCACTACCATACTGGAATATGACTGTGCCACAGGTGTCCTTGAGGCCTTTGTTTTGCCATGGTATTTACTGATGTCTTTAAAGAATGAGGTAGTATTGGTCCAATGTCCTGTAGGCATTGCATCCATGATCTGAGAGGCCCAGAGGCGCGCTATTGTACTCCTACAAATACGTATCCAGTTCAACAGGAGGTGGTTGGGTGAGATAAAACCCACTTCAGCAACACTGTTTGTCCAACATTATAAAAGGATCAAACAAAACATTCCCAGTGATGCTCTCAGACTTAACCTGGAGCTCAACCTCAAGTCAGATGTGTGAAGGCACACTATTTCCCATGCAGGAAAAGGTGGACGATCCAAGGTCCAAGGCTCAAGTTTGGCACACGGCTGGAGGGCAGGCACAGCCCCAGGAATGTCTCTGCTTACTTGGATCACCATTCACTCTGGTGATCCAGAGTGGTTCAAGTGTCCAAGTGCCTGGTGAAATGTTAGCTCAGAGCAGGTGCTGGTTCAGCTGGTGTGTGCATGGAAAAATGCAGGCAAGGCTTTGGGAAACCTGCAGGCAACTGATGCCAAAAAATATATCTCAGAACCATTGGTACATTTAAAGGCCACAGAGGTATTCCCAGGGCTGGAGCCCCTCTGCTCTGGAGCCAGGCTGGGATTCCTTGGGGTTCACCTGGAGGAGGAAAGGTTCCAAGGGAGACCTCAGAGCCCCTTCTAGGGCCTAAAGGAGCTCCAGGAGAGCTGGCAAGGGACTTTGCACAATGGACAGAGAGACAAGACAAGGGATAATGGCTTCCCACTGCCAGAGGGCAAGGATAGATGGGATATTGGGAAAGAATTCCTGGCTGTGAGTGTGCTGAGGCCCTGGTACAGGCTGCCCAGATAATCTGTGGCTGCCCCTGGATCTCTGGAAGCATCCGAGGCCAGGCTAGACAGGGCTTAGAGCAACCTGGGATAGTGGAAGGTGTCCCTGCCCATGGAAAGGGGTGGAACAGGATGAGCTTTAAGGTCCCTTCCCCAAACCATTCCAATATTCTGTAATACTGGATTTACAGTAGGAGAAATGAGTGCCAGAAACAGGCTGCCCTGCACTAAGTAGAGAGGGGTTTATGTTTTCCCAAAAGCAGGATACTCTGTTCCCTGGTTTCTGCTTCCCTGCCACTCCATGAACTCCAACAATTTCCAAGTGTAACCACAGAACCTTCCCAAACCCTGCACTTACATAGTAGAATCCATCATCATCCATGGACCCAAAGACAGTGATAACATCCCCAGCATGGAAGGTCAGTTCAGCCTGCAAAGAGCCAGAGAACAGAGGTCACAGGAAAAGCACTGCCTGGAATTTCTCAGGCAGGAACACAGGCTCCCCTTGGCTTCCTGCCCAATCTCACTCCAAGGGAGGGACCCCACTGTGTTTAGTCTTGAGGACCAGGATGCAGGAGGGAAACTGAAGTGGATAACCCTGGAATTCACTGCTAGGGAAGCATTTCATAAATTAAGACAAGAGCAAAGCCCACTTTAAAGCCAATTTTAATAAGGTTTCAAAATAGTACCTACCACCTGCTCTGGAAAGGTGCACTGAGGACAAGCTCAGCAAGCACCAAAAATACCTTAAATTTCTTTAAATATAATTACAAATCCTGCTCCCTTGGATGAGCCTGTTCTGTATGCAGCACTTAGGGATTAGTCACTAGCAGGAATGCATACAAACAGGGTGGTTTAAGCTGGACACAGAACAGCAGGACAGCACACAGTGACCCTTCGCTGTCACACTCTCTGTCCTGTCAGACACCCCAGCACATGCTCCATGGGGCATAAGACTAAAGCCAAAGGTGTCACCAGTCTCTTTTAATAGAAAAAGCTGCCCAGTGGAGGCTCCAAACAGGCTCAGTCCCACTCAAGACACTCTGGCACTTCACAGGCATTAGCTGGAAGGGATCTACTTCCAATATATTTACCATATTATATCCCTAGTCCTCAATTTCATCTCTTGAGGCTGCAGGTTGCTCCTGTGGAGCATCTCCCACAGAACTCCACCAGCTTGTTTCAGTAATTTGAGCTCCTGTCCAAGAAAGTTCTACAAGAGCAAATCACTGCAAAAAGTACAGTCATCTCCTCGGTGACAAGGGTTCAAAAGTGTTCGGTGGCTGGATACATGCTCACATTGTGTCTCTCCCAAGATATTCCACAATCCCTAAAACACTCTGTCCTAGGCTGTGTCTCTCTGGGCAGGAGACACAGCTTGGGAGGCAAGCATTCCCTGAACTGTTCCCTCTGCTGGCCAGACACTCCTTTGTGGATGAAGGGAAAGGATGTGAATCCAAATCCTGTGTTTATATTGATCAGAGAGCTAATGCAGCTTGGAGGAACAGAGAACAGAGCATGTGCTCATCTCTTTTTGCAGAAAGCATTCTGCATTGCCACTTTTCTACGCCGAGCAGACTTACCCACAAAATTACTGTTTGGGTTGTA
This sequence comes from Irena cyanogastra, assembly GCA_013397155.1. NCBI lineage: Eukaryota > Metazoa > Chordata > Aves > Passeriformes > Irenidae > Irena > Irena cyanogastra. Next base: position 345,584 of record VWZV01010931.1, on the reverse strand, counting down.
CCCTTCCCTGTTTAGATTATATCCCTTCCCATTCCTGGAAGTGTCCAAGGCCAGGTCAGAAGGAGCAACTTGGTCTAGTGGAAGGTGAGGTGGGGATGAGATGGGCTCTAAGATCTCTTCCAACCCATCCCATTCCATGACTCTGTGATTCTATATCTAGGAATTTCTTGAAAACAAGAACTTTACAAACTAGTACATTAAACTGGAGCTAAATCTTTTTGCTTGAACAAAGACCTACACAGATACTTAACACAAAAATCATGCTCAAATTAAGTGTCAAAAGTGCTTTCAAACCCTTAAGCAGGTTTTTCCTTTTCCCAGAGTGTTTCCTGGATCAGTTGCTACCAGTAGGAGCTGCTTCCTCCTGCCCCAGATCTGCTCAGTCCTCTCTAAGCACTAAAGGATGCAATGAATACTCACACAGTTTCACTGAGACTCTGGTTGGACCAAAGTGCTGAGTGTCTTGGGAGAGAAGGAAAAAAGAGATAGGAAGAAGAAACCTCTGAAAAGGGGGGAGCAGCTGGTGGTTACCTCCACATCTGTGTTCGGAGAGCTCTCCTTTGGGTTGTAGTCAAAGGCAGCCACCATCCTGCGAGGAGCCAGCAGCTCTGCTTCAGTGTCTTGATGTTTCTGCCCTGCAGGAGAAAAATAAAATATTCTCAGATGGAAATACTAGGACAAAATCCCAAATCACAGCAACTCCTTCACCATTCTTGTAGTGGTCTGAGCAAAAAGAATACTGTGGGAAACTGAGTGGAGAGAGACTTTACAGGCATTTGGTAAAGCAGTTTTCTGATCTTCTTCATCGCCTCATAAGCACCCCATCCCTTCATCCCGGTGCTCTGTTTATACATACAGGAATGTTTTATTTTACATCTCCTATTTACACACAGTCATACATATATATATATATATATACACACACACACACATACACACGGAGAGAACAGCTGTCTTTACAGTGTCTTGAAAGGACATTTCTCCTCGCACTACACAATGTTCTGCTATTAAGCTACAAAATTTATCCTCCAAGGGCCAGGAACCAGCACACAGGGAAGTGCAGGCCTTGCCATCCACAATCTCCTGCCTGCTCTGACCCATTACCTACAGACCTACCCTGAGCCTACAAAAGCCAGTCTGGTGCTACAAAAAACACACATTCATGGATTTAAACCCTCCTTTGAGTCAGCACCAGATGGGCTGGCAAAGGGTTTGCAGACTTGGCCTCTCTGGATATCAAGAGATGATGCACCTCAGCAGAGGGAGCACCCTCTCAGTGTCCCTTGGATCGCAGTGGCTACCCTGCCATGGGTGAGAGACTCCTCTGCTCCTCCCACAGCACAACAACAGTTGCACTCCCCCTGCACGCTCCCCTTGCTCACCCAAAGCATTCTGCACCCACCACTAAACAAAAAGAATTAAAACCTTTTGTCACAGTGCTTTGAAGCAGCACCACAGGGTGTCACACTGGCCCTTGAGCCAAAACACATCTGTAATTCAATCGTGCATTACCTACTCCCCAGTAAAAGCACTTCTCACCTGGCTGAGACTTGCACTCCTGTTTGTCCAGCCCTGCTGGGGGAAGCAAATGCCTCATCAGTAAGAGCTCATCTCCAACAGTGACCAGATGACACAACTGATAAACAGTAAAAAGAACACCAAGACAGCAAACAACAGAAGCAAACTGTTCATGCAACTCAAAATCTACACCAGTAACCAGGACTCAGGAACATAACAAGAAGCAGAGGTCAAGTTCCAAACTATAAAAGACATCACTGTTGTTAAAAACTTAACACCAGCACAGGGATGAGCTCTTTCCACTTCCTAGCAGTCGTACAAACATCTGAGGGTCCTGAAAGCAAGTAGTAAAAATTCAATGCAGTCTGTAATCCTATAGCAAAAACCAAAGAGGAAGCAGTGGGTGACACAGACCTTTCTTGGAGCGTCTGGGTTTTGGAGGAGGGACGGTTTGGCGGCGTGGAGGTGGAGAAAATGTGCCATTTCCTTAATAAAAACACCAAAAAAGCAAATAAATAGACAAGAGAAACAGACAGTGAATGGAAAGTGAGAAGCATCTTGAATACTGAAGAGGGAACAGAGGAGACGACGTACCTCCCCTGGGAGGCTGACAACAGGATTTCTGTGGGCAAAGCCCTCTGGGCCTCCTATGTGGACTCAGATGAGCCATGATCCACATCCCAAATACACAGAGAAATCCACACTCTGTTTACGCCTTTTAGCCACTCCACAGCTCACAGCAGACAGACTTTGCTGCTCCTTAGCTTTCAGAAGCAGCACCATAAAGACAAAATAAAACCTTGTACCATTAACACCTGAAAAATCCAATGTCTCTAGCTAAAGCATCTGCACTGAGCAGGGTCAGGACTGGATGAAATCCCAAATGAACCCGCGGAGTGCCCAGACCAACCTCTCCAAGGCATTTCCTTAGTTACAATGCTGGGGCAGGGGTTTATGGCAGCAGGAAAACAGCAGAGGTACAGCCAGCCTGACTGCCAAGGAATCAAAGAATCACCATGGTTAGAAAAAGACCTTTAAGATCATCAGGTCCAACCTGCACCCGCTGTCCCCTCCTGTCAGGGAGCTGTGCAGAGCCAGAAGGTCCCCCCTGAATCTCCATTTCTCCAGGCTGAGCCCCTTTCCCAGCTTCCTCAGTCGCTCCTGGGGCTCTCTGTTCCCTATGCTGGACATGCTCCAGCCCCTCAGTGTTCTTGCCAAGAGGGGCCCAGAACTGCCCCAAGGATTTGAGGTGTGTTCCCACCAGTGCCAAACCTACAGTCCCTCCCTGCACACACACTTTATTGACTACCACCACCTTCCTCAAAACTTTCAAACCTGTCATGTTTAATGAAGTCTCAGAGCTATTAAAATCCTTTACTCTTCCAAGACTGTGCAGTGGGGCAGGCCAGAGAGAGCCTTGTGTTTCCACTGAGGGACACATGCCACCACAGGCATCCAGCCATCTCTGGCACACACAAGATAAAGAGTATGGATGTGAAGAACACCTTAATCAAACCTCCTCTCCTCAGACATGGGAGGGACTAAAGGACAAACATATTCAAAAAATCACACAGCGAAAACATCAGGCTCCTTCAGTCTCTGTGTCCCTCACAATCAACTTTCCAGGGACCAACATTTAGGAGCTGGGCACTGTCAGTCCCTCAGAATCATAGAATGGTTTGGGTGAGAAGGGACCTTAAAGGTCTGTTAGAACTAGATACTGGGTCTCCCTCCACAGAAATAGGAACAAATTGGATTGCTCCTTTCTTTTTCCTTGAGATTTCTTATTTTTAGATTGATTTGGGTTTTTTCCCCCAGCTCAGGCAATGTCAAGGCTTACCTCTGCCATGACCAACACTTGTGCTGTTTTTCATTGCTGAACTGTCAGGGAAACAGGGACCAGCCAAACCAGGAATATCCTATATTAACAAGTGGAGCAGATCCAACAATTGGCACTGGCAGTAGAGGGTGCACAGAAGAGTGCAGGAGAGATGGGAGGCGTGAGGGACAAGGCACTGGGACACCAGTATTCACAGCAGGGGCAGCTCACAGCCACTGAGCCTGACTCAGCCTGAGCTGTGCTGGCTGCACATCCCAGGGCTGCTCTCTCTCCTCTCTGAGTACATGAGTGGGAAGGAACAGGAAAGCCTCTGCAGTGCACAAAGCACTGACCACATCCTTCAGGGAGTAAGTAAGGAGGAACCCAATCACCAGGTCTGCTCCTTGCACTCTCCTGTCTGCCTACCTTGCTGTCTCACACCTTTCCTCCCCTTTCCACATCTCCATTCCCAAGTCACAGATTCTCTCACCCAACAGCAGGGTCACCCCAAGAGTTCAGTCACAGGCTTTCAAAACAAAGGAAAGAACAGAGTGAAAACTCTTGTTCACATACTTCAGCTGCTCTTCAAATGCTTGTTTCCCTGTCCCTAGCAAGATTCAGCCTCACTCTGTCCGGAATTCACACACCTCAAGCCCAGAGCAGCTGCAGCAGCTGTAAATGCTGCAGTGGAGTCAGGGATGAACTGAGAGCTTGGAACACCCACATCCAGCCAGATCCCCCTGCTGTGAAGCAGACACTAAACCAGGCTGCTGATCCAGGGACAGCACTCCAGATGAGTCTGGCAGCTGCACTGGCCACATACGACAGCAGGACTGAGCTTCCAACATTCCAGTGAAGACCCACAGGAGCAGGGTGCACACACACACAGTACCTGGGCTCTCCGTGTCCGCAGGCAGGAACTCCTGCTTTAGCAGCTGCTGCTTGAGCTCACTGCTCTCCACGGGGACTTCTGACACCATGTTGCATGGAATGTATCCCTCCCTTCCAGCACATTCCCCTCTGTAAAAACCATCAGCATCCTTGTCTCCACAAACCTGCAAAGGGAAATAGACTGTTTATGCTGCAGGGACTGAGATGCACAGAGAAAGAATCATGGAATATCCTGAGCTGGAAGGGACCCACAAGGATCATCCATCCAGTCCAGGCCCCAGCCCTGCACAGACACCCCAACAATCCCAGCCTGTGCATGCTGGGAGCAGTGTCCAAATGCTACTGGAGCTCTGGCAGCCTTCATGGCCCTGCCCATTCCCTGGGGAGCCTGGGCAGTGCCCAGCATCCTCTGGGGGAAGAACCCTTCCCTGAGTTCCAACCTAGCCCTCCCTGACACAGCTCCAGCCATTCCATAAGGTCACCAGAGAAGAGATATGAGCATCTACCCCTCTACTTCCCTTGCAAGGAAGGTACAGACCTCCCAAGGTTTATGCTCCCCTGGAACACCAGACAGATTCATAGAGTAAGAGATTTTCACTAAGTTCTTACTTTCAGGATCTGCCCCTCTTTAAATGGGAGCTCCTCTTCTGCTGCATCAGGGTTAGGGGACATGGAGACAGGATCGTAGTCAAAGAGAGCCACAAAGATCCGAATGCCATCATCTTTGCCAGAGCTCTCAGGAGCAGTGCTCCTTGGAGGGCCTGTGCACAGAGGGGACAGAGCAGAGAGAACATCAGCCCTGCCCCTGACCAAGCCCTGCATACCCCAGGCACTGCCTGCCAGCCTCTCCCCAGCCATTTCCAGGAGATTCCATCTCTCCTGCTGCCCACCTCTCTCCCCATTCCTGCTTACCTGGACTAGAGAGCAAAGGTTTCTGCATTTGGCTTCTTCTTATGCTCTTGCTCTGTCTCCTGCTAGGAGCCTGCCAGGTGGCTGCGCCAGGCGGCTCCGGGCCCCTGGAATCTTTATGACTGGATGCCTGCAATTGGAACCACAAGAGAATTAGTAGCAGCCTTTGCCTCCCAACTCCCTGAACAGCGCTCAACCCAGACGCACTCCACAAAGAACAGTGCATCCAAATGCAACATTCCTCTTCAGGGACACTCTAGAGCTGGAAAGACCAAGGGAGTTGGAAAACAGAACTCAGGACAGACAGGCACCCTGCCAGGCACCAGTGACGATCCCCTTGGTGAGGGTGAAAATGCAGGAAAGGGCATTTTGAGAGGAGGCAATGACATTACAGTCAGCATCTACACAAAGCTTTCATCAATTAGCTCATTGCACCAGGGATTTTTGCTTGGGTCCCACAACCTCCTGCCGTGGGGAGGAAGACCCAGTGTGAAAAGGAATACTGCATCGGTGACACTTGGTCAGGGAGCAGGAAAAGCAGAAGCAGCTACTACAAGAAAAGCCATGGAGCAGCACAGAACTATAGAATCTCTTAAGATATTCTTCCAGACAATCCTTGAGGAGGGTCCTTTCTCTGGACAACACTGAACAAAGCAAGATACAGGCAGGCCAGGGAAGCAGAGGGAAGCCAGCACCACTGCAAGCTGCTTCAAAGCCAGAATACGAAAAGTCACCCAACCCTTCTGTGCAAGGAGGTGCTACGTATCCCCTTCGAAGAATGTTCGAGCCTCCTTCTCCAGCCAGGTGACTTACAGTCCAGCTCCCAGCCCTGCTCCTCAGAACTGCTCTCACACCTCAGGGCTTCCTTCTCCCGGCAGGAGAATCGTAGGTGCCGGTTCGGAGATCCGGCCCACTCCATACCCTGCTCTTCCATCACCTCCAGCCTGGTCAGGTCCCTTCTGCCACCCAGGTGGGCAACCTCAGATCGACTAGAGCAATCACTCCAGTCCCCCTGGCAGCTCTGGGACCTCTCTGGCCACAGCCTGCTCTCCAGGGAGGATGCACAGGTTGAATCCTGATCATCTTCAGAGTCATATTCGATGTCTATTTCCAGGCTCCTGGGGCTGGGGCAGTGCATTGCCATCACAGCTGGTTCTGTCCCCCCTGATCCCACCGCTCTTGGGGCTTTTTTCCGTAAGGTGCCTTGTCTGGCCCGGCTGTACAAATCCAACCCCTCCTTCCCACCAGCACTGCTGACAACATTCAGCTCCTCCCTGAGACTGGGAGCTCTGTACAACCCACTCCCCATCTGGCTGCAGTTGCCCAGCAGACGACTACAGTGCTCTGTTAGATCACTCTGTCTCTTCCTACTTATCTCAGGCCGACTCCGGATCTTCTCTCGATAATTATTTCCCTTCTTCTTGCTCCAAGAGGGACTTGTCCCACTCCCAGACCTTGGATCGTTCTCCTGATAGCCCCAGTTCCAGTGTGCCTTCTTTTGACCGCAAGACAGCTGGCCAAAGGCGGGATTTGCATGGTAAGCATCCACTCTGCTCTCCTTGGCACAGTGCTCCCCCTGCAGAGTCTGAGCAGAGACATCCATGGAGGTATTATTCTCATCTTCCTTTAGAAATGGGTCCTTGCTGTTGGGTGGTTCCTCTGTTCTTCCTGAATGGTACGGCTGTGTTTCCAAGGAGTCTTGAGGGTCTGTCTTTTCTTCTGTAACACCCTTCTCTTCCTCGTCTTCATCCTCATCCTCAGTCACTTCAGGGATGCTGAACAACTTCTTGCTGTGGTTCTTCTGAAGCGGGAGCTCCAGGATCCTCTCCAGAATCTCCTCATCGCTGTCAGTATCACAAAGATCCATCTGTACCCAGACCCCGAGAAAAGCCACAGCCAGGACAAGCAAAGGAAAAAAGAGAGGAAATAAACATTAAAACAAGAGGTAAAGTGACACTGATTCCCTCCCAGCAGAGCAGGATGGAGCTGTGGCTGCAGCAAAGCAAGGGGAAGGGGCAGAGGGAGTGATGGATCTTCTGGCAAAAGCAATCAGATGAACCAGCAATGCGGCGGGAAGCGAGGAAGGCAAATGCATGGAAGAGCTCCCTCCCAGCCTCTCCTGTACACACACACAGCTACTTGCAGCACTTCTCATCCTGCTACAGGAATGATTCCCCTCGGCTCGGCACCCTCGGGGTGGGATGGAGGGCAGGAGAGGCACCATTCCTCCACAGCAGAGCTGAGTGGGCTCTTCTGTCCACAGGGCTGAGCCTCAGTCTGTGCTCACCCACGGAGCCACAGGTTCCTCTTAGCTATGTCCTCTGCCTGGAGCACAGGGAATGGCCCTGTGCTGAAAGACACCCCTTGGAGATGTTGCTGCCTGGGCCCTTCCCATCTCCTAGAAAAGTGCAGCCCTATTGCAGGTTCCTGTCTGCAAATCCAGGAGCAGAGTTCCCACAAAAACAAAGGAAAACCCTTTACCCCAAAAGGGCTACACAAACATGAGTTTCACTTGCAGATGGATGAGAGCCTACCAGGTCACAGAAAATTCTGGGGACAACACTGCTGAATTTTAAAATTCGTTGTGGACCAACTGTAGAATTTATGGGTTTATTTCTTATTATATTAACAGTAACATAAAAGGTAAAATCCCAGGTGCATAGTGTCATTTTGGTAGGAAGATACCTCTGGAGGTCTCTTGTTCAACTTCCCAGACAAGTTATATCATTAAAGTGTTTTAAAGGCACTTACAAAAAGTTCACAAAGCATGTGTAGCTACTGATGTTTTAAACTACAGCCATGAGCAGGTCTGTTCAGAGATAATTAAAAACTGAACCAGAGTGGGGGAGAAACAAAGGCAGTTGATAGTCCCAACCTCTACAGCTTTTTCCAAGCAAAAGTTGGTCTTGAATTATATTTAGAATTGGCTGAAGGGGCCTCCAAAGGTCTCCATTTCAGTCTCCTAATTGCAGCAGGACTGTTGCCAACAATAAATCCATGTCTTTGCTTAGATGAGGTTTGAAAACACCAAAGAATGGAGATCCTGAACCCTCTGGGGATCAGTCCCAAGACTGCACTGCCCTCTCGGGAAAGAGGTTTGAACTCATCTCCAACACGAACATCCCAAACAGCAGCTCATGATTTCTGCCTCTTCTAACGTATCATCTCCCAGAAACAGGAAGACTTTGGCTCTCGTCCTTTAAACCATCACACAAATAGGCATTTACAAAATCTCCCACTCAACTCCTCTAGACCAAAAATCCCTCAATTTTCTCAAACTGTCCTTACAGACACATGCTCAAGGCTCCTGCCTTGTTAGCACCAATTACGAATATGGAGAATTCATAAATACAACCGTAAAATAAGTTCAGTAAGACTTTTAGCTGTTTGCAAAGTTGTGGCTTCTGCTTTTGAGTTTTAATATAATAGATGGTTTCAGCGATTAAACAACTTATTTGAGGATAAACATTTTAAAAGCAGCACCCCTCCGTATTTTCATCCTCTGGATCCTGAAAGAGTTGGCTGAGGAGTCTTGAGGTAAAAGAAAATTCAGTTAAATATGCAGAATCCTAGAAAACAGCCCTACTCCAGTTACATCCCCTTCAATCCGTAAGGCAGTAATGGGAGTTCTGTGCCCTAGAGCTTCCTGCCCCTCACATCCTCTCCCGATTCAGCATCTTGTCACCCTCACTCTGTCAATGCCAGCACAGAAAACAATTGCTTTATCCAGTCAAGAAGCATCAGTTTGTTCAGCTCAACAGGACATGAGCAGGGTTTTGGTGTTTCTTTTCAGAAAAAACCCAATCAAGTAAAAACATTAAGCATTAAGGCAAATAAAACACCCAGAAAAGAAAAAAAAAAAAAGAATAGTGTTCTTGATTGCTCTTATTTTTCTTTCTCTTTCCAGGAAACTTGTTTTTCTTCCATTTTTTTCCAGTCCAATCCCAACAACTGGAAGCCCTTCCAACACCTCCAGAGGCAGCCCCAGCCTCTTCAGCCACCAGGCTCTCCTGGGGCTCCTGATGTGCTGCACTGCAGGTCCAATCCCTCACCTGGGAAGTAGAAGACCCTTCAGAAGGAGAAAAGGAAATTTACTCCAGAGTCACTACATTGTCTGCTACCATTTAGTGCTCACCAGCCTTATCCCTGAAGACCAGCAGCTGCACAGGGCACCATCAACAACAGATGTTCTTTGGTCACATGAAAAATTAAAGGGAGGGTGCTTTGTTGCCATCCAGGCATATCACATTTCCTGCAAAGCTCTTTAATTTTCCAGTCTCTCACCCTCAGTGCTTTCCCTCACGGACATTCATCCCAACTGCTGTAATCTGTATGGCTACACACAAGCTCCAGGCCAAGCAGCTGGAATCGCATTCCCACAAGTGCACTCAGACCAGATTTAACTCTTTGAGTATGAATTAAGCTGCTCACTTACAGCTCAGCTCAGACAGGATTTCATCCCTTGCAGCATTTGAACCACAAAGCCACAACTCTGCTCCTACATGCCATCCCTGGCAACAGAAAGCATCAAGGCCTAAGCCAAATAATCACAGAATCAGGGAATATCCTGAGCTGGAAGAGACCCACAGGGTCATTGAGGCCAACTCCTGGCCCTGCACAGGACACCCCAACAATCCCACCCTGTGCCTGAGAGCGTTGATTGTTCTCTGTTTAATATCTGTGTTAACTCAATACCATTGATTTTCATCCTGGATTTTAAACATCACATCACACTGCATGTTTTTCCAACTAATTAAACCCTGGCTCCATTCATTACAAACACCCTTCCCTCTCCCAAGAACCTGTGTTTTTACTACCTTGAGCCAACACTGGGAGTAAAAGCAGAGCAGCAGGACCTCAGGAAAGGCTCAGCCCAAACCTTCCTCCTGTGAGTGGATGGCATGGGATGGCTGCACCGGCATTCCCCACAAGCAGCACTCAGGACAAGTTACCTTTTCCCCATTCTCCTGGGAACACAGCTCTCTCTGGTCCCATTTCTTCTCTTCCAGAGCTTCTGAAGACAGCTCATCTTCTTCCTCCTCTTCCAAAATATCTGAAAGGTCAGAACTCCGGCTGTGCTCAGTGAAAAGCGTCAACTGCCGGCGGCCCATTTCTGACAGTTTTTCTTCTTGCTGTTGAAAAACAAAACACATTTTCTCAGTTCTCCCAGACTATTTGAGCAATAAAGGAGCATTTTTCCTTTCTCTGAGCACATACACAGATCAGGTGTGGTAGGAAAGGAAGTGGGCAGCACCTGAGGGAGTGACTGGCACGTGTGGACACACACAACCGTCAGCCTCACTTCACAGCCTGCAGAACAGCACTGTCTAAGGCTGGAAAACTCAGCAGGTCAAGTACAGTTCACATCCCTTCACGGACACACACATTCAACCAAGGTTAAACAAACCTCTCTTTTCACTCTGGACATTTCTTTCATCACCTCCTTGCCAGGAGACAACCTCAGGAAGTCCTGGCAGCTGCTCTCGCTCATGTCTCCATCTTGGAAGGTGTCCTGTGTCCCCCCAGCCTGGCTCAGGGAGGACAGAGGCTCTGGGCTCAGGTGCTTCTCTGCTTCTCTCTCCATGTCAGCACTGGGACCTTTGGGTGCCTCCTCCGCAGAGCACACGTGGCAGGTTTCTGTTTGGAGCTTCACCCCGCTGTCGGTTGGACTTCCCAGCTCCGGTGCTTTGGTTCTTGGTTGCTCCATCTGGGAAACAAACCAACAGTGAAATCAAGGGGAGGTGTCTCAGACTACTTATGCACCAAAATGGAGTCTTATCTCCCTAAACTCTTTGACCCTCTGATGTGTTCTTTGCTGTAGGCATATGAATATTTTGTCAGGCAACTTGCAGCTGAGAATGTTGGCCAGACCTGGAACAAATCTCTCCCCATCCTCAGGTCCCAGGGGACACACAGTGCCCCCAGTGCTGCAGCTCGGCAAAGGCCCACAAGGGTATTGACTGTAACAAGTTTCAGGGCTGCAAGAGCCCAAGCTATACAACAAGGTCATTTCCCACTGTCATCTGCCAGAGGAATGGCCTAGACATCACCCAGCACATTGGGTTGAGCTGGAGATGAGGACACTACTCCAGGATTTCCTGGAGTGTGAAGAAAAGGGGAAATAATGAAGAATAATATGCACAACAAGCTCCTGACTAGGTCACCTAGTGAGAATTAAAGAAAGTCTTCATCTGTATTCCAACCAATCCCAGAAAACCTCTAGGAGATGGAGGAATGGAGCTCCAGAAACAAGACAGGTAAGGCAGGTGGGCCTTCATCAACCACCTCTTTCTCTTACTCTAACCAGGGAGCTTCCCTGCATTTTGCAATGGAGCACAACCTTGTCCTTATGTACCAGGCACACTTTGAAAACACTGAAAGATCAGACCCTAGGGACATTGAGACATTGCAGTGCAAAGCTTTTCAACGTCCCCTGGGCTCAGACAAAAGCCAGCTAGGTCCTGATCTCATGTCTAATCTCACAACTCAGATTTCTTGCCCTGATTCCCTTTGCTGACAGCCAAGTGAAGAGACACACCTCAAGTGAGAAGGATGATTTGTACCCTGGGAGCACTCGTTTCACTCCTCTCCACAAAGGAGGCAAAGCAACCACCACAAGTGCAGCCATCTACACCAGACATCTGAATGTCTGGAGGCAACAACGCTGGAAACAGGTGAAGTGCAGTAAGAGGCTCCCAGAAAAACAAGGAAATCTGGGCTGGAACTGAATCCACTGGCTGAGACATCATTCTCACAGAAACCTCCTGGCATACCACAAACATCTGAAGCTGGGACAAATCCACCACGACACTCCTCATCCCTTGGAAGTGCTCAAGGCCAGGTTGGACGAGGCTTGGAGCAGCCTGGCCTAGTGGAAGGTGTCCCTGTCATGCACCAAATGATCTTTAATGGGCCATCAAACCCCAACCATTCCATGATTCAATGAAACTGGGTAAATGAATCCAGCAGTTGACCCAAGGTACTGTGAGCTGCAAAAGACCAGGCACTGATCACTGAAATTTTGGACTCAACATCTCAGTTCTTCTGGGTATTGAGCTGGCCTTTGGGCTTGGGCCCACCATACTGCTGTTGCTTCAGCAATTTTGAGAAGTCTCAGCCTAACTCTGAGTCTTCACAAGGTCAACACTGCCATGATTAATAAAGTTGTGGTGAATTTAACAGTTTGAAGCACTCCCATGACTTCTAATGTCAAAAGTCAGAATGGGAAATAGATCCTTTTCCCTGATGTAATACATGAGACACCAGGAGGGCCCACTTCCTCATCGTCACAGAGCAATCATTCACCATCATTATACAGCTCTCAGACATCCTCACCACTGTCCTAAAAGAACTCTGAAAGCACTCACCCACCCTACTGGGAAGTCCACTGGGAATTTCACTCACCCACTAGGAACTCCAAATAGCCAGTGTCAGAGCAGTTCCCCAGTTCTGCAGCCATGGCTGTCTCGCTCTGCCATCCACTAAGGTGCTCTACCACTGTCTTGTACAAACCCACCAGACTGGAGAAGGTCCCTTCAAGTCAGAGAGCACAGCAATGCCAGACTAACATGGGAACATCCTTTTAACCTTTAACTCTGCAAATTCTTCCTTTCCTCACTCTGTTCCTCATCTGCTAGCAAAGAGAATCAAGAGGTGAGCTGCATCTTGCAGGTACACAACAGCAGGCAAAACTCCCTGACAGTTTGCCACCACTGGATGATGGCCCAGAGGCAACACAGTGTCACAGAAAGGTGCTCAGTGGCATCTTGTCCCACTCCCCAAAAGGATTCACTGCCCCTCCCTGCACACCTGGCACTGGGCAGATGTAAGCACTTACCTGCACCTCTGTCTCTTTACCCGGCTGTTGCATTCCCGGTTTCTGGGAAGGCCCAGGCTCCATGCCCTGCCCTGGGAGCACTGTGCCAGCCTGCTGAGGAGGCACACTCAGGCATTTCTTGTCTCCCACCATGTCCGACCCCTGTGGGGAAGTGCCTGGAGCCCGCACCAAGGAAGCACTAGGGGAGGGGAGGTGTGGTGGGGAAGAGGCTTTCTCTGTCAGAGGTCGTGCTGAGCCAACAGGACTGGAGGAAGGATCAGTCAATTTGGCATCTGAGCTCTCCTCAGGAATTTTCTGTTGGAGCGAGAGCATGTGCTGTGGGCTGAGAGCAGGCAGTGAGGCCCTGGGGCTCCCCCAGCGCAGTCTGGAGAGGACAGTGGTGCACACAGGGGAAGTGCAGTGGGAGGACTGGAGCAGGACTGAGGAAATCTGGGCTGGAACTGAATCCACGGACTCCCCGTACTGAGACATCGTCCTCACAGAAACCTCACGGCAGACCTGGAACATCTGAAGCTGGGACAAGTCCACCAGGACACTCCCAGCTGTTGGAGAAGTAACTTCTATCACCTGTAAGCAAAAGAACAGGAAGGAAGTATTTATCGTGCACAGCTCAGCCCTTCTGAGAAGAACAATTCCTAATCCAAAGTTATGACAGAACCCAAAGTTCTGGAGAGTAGCTGTACAGAATTCCCACCCTTCCGCAGAGCATTCAGGAAGAATGAACGTTAAAGAAAAATCTGAGAAACTGAACAGTCTACAAAGTATGAATATATTCACTCCTACTCCAGATTTTAACCCTCCTCGCTTCCTAACCTTTAGGAGCTTTTCCCTTTTTTAGGCTGCTCTTTTGACTACGTTCCCAGACTCCTCCTTTTTTTCACCTGTGAAGAGGAAAAAGCATTTCCACGACAAAAGAGCAATTATCCAACACAGCATCATTCTGTCTTGCACTGTGCTCCTCAAACAACAATCATGTGTGCACAAGACCACAGGATATTTTTAATACAGAATGTCCTTGGATGTTCCATATCAGTAACAGTACTGAACCCTGGGTTTTTATGTTAAAACCATGGGATGGTTTGGGTTGGAAAGGACCTTAAAAACCATCTCATTCCAGCCCCTACCATGGGCAGGGGCACCTTCCCCTTGGAGCACCCCAGGCTGCTTCAAGCCCCGTCCAACGTGGCCTTAGACACTGCCAGGGCTGGGGCACCCAAAGCTTCTCAGGAATCTGCGCCTGGGCCTCATTACCTTCACAGGGAAAAATTTCTTCCCAACGTTCCATCTAACGCTGCCTTCTGGCAGTGCGAAGCCATTCCCTGTGTCCTGTCCCTCCATTCCCTGTCCAAAGTCCTTCTCCAGCTCTCCTGAAGCCCCTTCAGGCCCTGGAATGGACTCTGAGGTCTCCCTGGAGCCTTCTCTTCTCCAGGTGAACACCCCCAGCACTCCCAGCCTGGCTCCAGAGCAGAGGGGCTCCAGCCCTTGAAGCATCTCCATGGCCTCCTCTGGACTTGCTCCAGAAGCTCCACATCCCTCTGATGTTGGGGACCCCAGAGTTGGAGGCAGCTCTGCAGGTGGGGGTCTCATCTAAGCATGGCAAAGGGGCAGATTTTGCCCCCACCCTTCTGCCCAAGCTGTGGGGATGCCAACTTCGTGCTGGATCACTACACCTTACTCCTCACATTCAAGACAAAGCCCCAGGTGGTAGCTGTGTACTTGTCCTTGTGCTCTGTCCAAGGCCTGGGGACTCACTGTTTGCCAAAGGATCAGGCCAGTGCCTGGGCTGAGCAGAGCAGGCTGTTTTGCTGCTGGAGGGTCCTGCTCCAGGAGCACCTCCAAAATCTGGAGAGATGTCTTTTGTAGTGTGCATCACACAGCCGAAGCAATGTCCCTTCTCTGATGTCACTCCTTTCCAGGTCAAGGACTGTTACTCCCTCCTCAGGACACTGCCTCCTTCCTGGATCTGGCTTTCATGTCTTAAGGTCTGATACTTCATGCTACCCCTGCAGCAGCCCCAGCCCCCCTGCACAGCCAGTACCTTCCGTCCATCCGCATAGACAGCGTATCCAGTGACCCGGACACCGTTGGAAGATCCCTCAGCATCAATGGTGACAGGTAACCAGCTGATAACCAGGATACCTGGAGAGGGACCAGCTTCTACCTGGACATCCAAAGGAGCATCAGGTGTGCCTGTGAAAGACCAAACACAATTTCCCCTTGCTTATCTGGCTACAGCATAAAGCTCAACCCTGGTTAGAACCAAAGAGAAAACTCCCAACCAGACTTGCCCCTGCAGAACTGAACTACAACAGCCAGGCTAGTACTGGGAAATGTCAGACAGAACCAGAGAAAATAAGGTGCTCTTGTTCTGTGAAAGCTTTTAATGCACAGAAAACAGAACTTTGCAAAAGTAGCTGAGGCCAAGATGCAGCAACCCTTGGAGCAAAGCCATGGTAAACCATCTCTTCCCTGCCCAACCAGCTGCTCCAACCAGCACAGAGGATGTCTTCCCAGAGCAAATGAAAGCAAAAAGGCTAATCAAATTTTAAAACAAAGGAAGAAAAACATCAAGACAAAACAGTGCAGCACCTCAGGGTTTGGGGACCTAATCAACTTTGCTTCCCTTTGTCCCACAGCTTCCCAGCAAAGGGCCAGCTGAGCACAGCCTCTCCATATGCAGAGGCCTGCAGTACCTGCTAGAGGGGTAGTGAAGTGTATCACGGCCGAGTCCTGCTCCTGCCCCTTGGGTACCTCTTCCCAAGGAGTTTTCATGGGCCGGGCCTCCAGCTTGGCCACATACTGGGTGCTGGGCTGCAGGTTGCGGAAGATGTACCAGTACACGCCTGGCTTGGTCACATCACACTCCTGCCCGTTGAGATACACCCCATGGCTGTAGTTGCTGTTGCAGGGAAGCCATGTGACCTCTGCTGACGTGGCCGTGATGCTTCTGACTTTCAGCATTGTTGGTGCCATGCCAAAATCCTGCCCCACAAAGAAAGTGCAGCGCAGTTTATCAGAGCTGCCATGCTCCGTCACCGTCTGCACGGACACGCGGTAAGTCCTGCTGTGTAAATCCAGCTTTTCTATCACTGCTTTGGTCTGAAGGCCACTCTTCACGTTCTGACGTAGCTCTTCATCCACATAGATGTTGTAGCTTTGTATATCTGGGCAGCCAGCTGGCAAAAGAGGTGGTTCCCAGCCTACAACTATGCTTCTGGAAAGCTGCTTGATAAGAGTCAGTTTTCTTGGGTAAGGCACTGCTGTGTGACTAACGGGTTCCTCCTGGTCTCCTTCTGCTCTGCTGGCCAACGGACTGACGCTACTCTCTTCAATGGAAAACTCACTCTTATCTCCACTGCTGGTGCTTGCACTGACCAAACTTTTCTCCTGGTATGAGCTATGGGTGAGATCATTCAGCTCCGGAGGCAGAAACGTCATGAGGTCATCATCTGAAACTCGCTCAACAAAATTGGAGGGGACCAGCCCACGCCGGCCATCCATCAGCTCCCCTAAACAAAAAACAGGACACCTGTTACCACTGCTCCTGCCACTGAGCCTTCCAACTCAGCTGTGAGGACTACGGGATAACATCTATGCCAGGGTACAACTGCTGTGCAGTCAGGAGTGGAAAAAACCTCAGGAAGGTTATTCCTGGCAATGTTTCCTGCTTTCCTAGGGATTCCCTTGTTGGGTCCCAAGGGACACAGTGAGGAAACTCACGGCTTCACACATTTCAGAGCCAACTAAGTAAGAAGTTGGGTTGTGTAATTAGCTAAAGGCTTTCTCCTTCTTCGTTATCCCATTCTTCCTCGTTACAGCTCTTTCACTAACTTTTTGAGCCTTCCCGAACTACACAGATGGATGATTTTACATCTTCTCCCAGCCATATAGATTTGGGGTTTGCAGTACTTCCTCAGAAAGTCCATCTTCCCAGCTCTGTATTTAGCTCTGGCCTTCCTTTTAGCTCCCTCATTTCTTAAGTTAACTCCTGTACTAAAGACTTATGGGGACAACAGATATGCAGCACTTGGTTTGTGCAGACCCATCAAACCAGGGATGAACAGCACACAGGGACTTGTACAAAAAGACTTGTGGGGACAACAGATATGCAGCACTTGGTTTGTGCAGACCCATCAAACCAGGGATGAGCAGCACACAGGGACTGCACTGCCTTCCCCCTTCCAAACTCTACCTACAGCAAATCAACTGAAAGCAGGGAAAGTAGAAAAGGTTAGTAAAGAAGAGCCTTTTTAAACAATAAACAAACAAATAAATGATAAGCTTGGGAATAGAAAGAAAGAAAAATGAGGCAGAGCAGTCACAGAGCAAGCAGTGCAACACACATGCATTTGTCTCAGCTCTTGCAAAGCACCTCAGGAAATCAGGAACCATCACCCCTTAAGCAAGTTGCTCCACAAAGAAACCTCGGCACAAATTTACAGCCAACAAATCTTGGTTTTGATTCCATCCACCTCTCAGTCAACCAGGATCATGTTTGCAAAGGGGCCAAAACAGAAACACTGTGTGACACCAGCAAGGGTCACAACTGTAGTCTGGGTTGATTACTATATCCTCTCTCTGCCAAAAGAGCAGGAGACAAGGGAGCCCATCACCTGCTGCAGCTCCTGGCTCACTACAGGCACTGGAAAGAGGGAAACAGCCCATCTGCAGAAGGGGCTGAACATGTTCCTCTCCATGGTGAGGGAGGAACCATATGGGAGTTGAAACCATTGGGGATGAAACCTGGAACTTGCTGAAAGTAGTGGAAAAATTTCCAGCGAAATCACTAGAGAAGGATTTTACAGCTTAGACTTAATTTATTCTTAACATAAATAAAGCCGTTTCAAACAGGATCTGCTCGTCCTTCTAACAAACTAACTATGGGCAGAAACCCCTTACTATGAGGTTTCAAGATTTGCTAAATTTCTCTCATTTTCTGGAGAGAAATCAACTCTCCACAGCAGTTCAGTCACATTTCATTTTACTAAAACACACCTTCAAAGAAGCCATCTTCATCCATGTCTCCATAGACGTAAATATATTCTCCAGCAGTCAGCGGAAGCTCAGCCTCTGGATTTTCATTAGGTCCATCAAAAGGATTGTAGCTGAAATATTTACAATTGGAAGACTTAATTTGCATAGGAACCTTCCCAGCAACACATTGCAGCTGTGATGCAGATAAGCTTTCAATTCACTGGGAATGTATCCACTTTGGCAAGCAGCAAATTACACAAAGATCAAGACTGTAGTTTACATATAAAAATATTTAATAACAGAATTTCTGAGGAGCAGAACAGATGTCTTGTGACATCCAAGGGATATGAGAATGCTGAAGGGACTGGAGCATCTCTCTGAGGACAGGCTGAGCGAGCTGGGCCTCTTCAGCCTGGAGAAAAGTCAACAGAAAAGGGATTTTATCCATGCACTCATATATTTAGGGAAGGCGCCAAAAGGAGGGGGCCAGGTGCTTTCCACTGGTGCCCAGCAACAGGACAAGGGGCAGTGGGTACAAACGAACAGGAAATTCCACCTGAGCCTGAAGAAAAACTACTCTGAGGTTGAGCAAGCACAGGAAGAGGCTGCACAGAGATGTTGTGGTGTCTCCTCCTGCTCGAACTGCACATTTTAAACAGTACTCCAAAAACTTCACTAGCAAGAAAATTAGAAATACATTGGTGATATGGCTTGGATTCCAGGCAGTTCTAACCTGCCTATCCAGGGATACTCAAACTAATGAGAGGGTCTCATTTCATAGGAAAATGCCTCATGAAAAACCTTTATCTTTACAAACAACTACTGTCAATGCCTGCTCTTTACCCCTTAAAAGTGATTTCATCGTGCCAAAGCACTGTTTACCTCTCTGTGATCTGACTGAGACCTTATGGGCCCAAGACTAACATGAAGACACAGACCACATCTGATGTGCTCCTCACAAGCACGGAATCATCCCCGTTCTCTTCCTCCCAATTCCCAATGGAAAAGCTGAAGGATAGGTAATACACTGAACTGTAGCAACTTGGGCTTGACCATGATGGCTCAGTGAACAGCAACAGTTACCAAAAACATCTGGGTTTATTCTGTGCCGGTTTTTTTCTTTTTTTTTTTTTTTTCCCTTTAAAAATTAAAGCCAGAAACATTTTGGCCAACAATTTCAGGAATTCTAAGCTGAAATTTTCTTGATTGTTGGAATAAGATTTCTTGGAGAAAATCTCTTGCACTATTCTGAAAAAAATAGACAATTCAATGAATATGTCAGGTCAAACTAATTTTCGACAGAGAACAATATTAAAGTTTCACACACTGGTGTTCACTGAACAGCTACTGAGCTTAATGTGCTTTTGTTGAGCTAAGCCTGGATTGTGCAGGAAGTAACAGGTCTCAAATAATTTAATCATGGAATGGTTTCAGTTGGAAGGCACCCTAAAGCTAATCTCATTCCACTCCCTACCATGGGCAGGGACACCTTCCACTACCCTTGGTTGCTCCAAGCCCCAGTGTCCAGCCTGGCCTTGGACACTGCCAGGGATCCAGGGGCAGCCACAGCTGCCCTGGGCACCCTGTGCCAGGGCCTGCCCACCCTCCCAAGGAACAATTCCTAATTCCCAATATCCCATCCATCCCTGCCCTCTGACAGTCGGAAACCATTTCCTTGTCCTGTCACTCCAGGCCTTTGTCCCTCGTCCCTCTCCAGCTCCCCTGGAGCCCTTTAAGCACTGGAAGGAGCTCAAACATCCCCCCAGAGCCTTCTCTTCTTCAGGCTAGACACTCCCAGGTCTCCCAGTGTGAAAATCTCATGGAGAAATAAGATAAAAGGTCTAACCTATTATTATCCACTCCTAACAGAGAGAAGATTGTCAAGTAGGGAACTGTGGATAACCTGTGTAACTTCACAGAGCACAAGTAATGACTACTCAGTACCTGTATCGAGCTAAGAACACCTGGAGCTTTGCAGGGCCTTGGCTGCCTGGATCTGGCATGAGGGAGATGCTGTCAACATCCAGTTCTTCCATTTCACTTGCAGTGTCCACCTAAAAATGTTAAAGATAAGGATCTGAGTAAAGGAACACTCAGAGTATACATAGTGAACACATCCTCTAAACTCGTGGCTGGTTGTCAGTCTGATTCCTGTGCTAAGGACCATCCCTAAGAATGACTTTTTAGGTGAGGAAGTAGTAATAAGAGGCAACAGCCCCAGGTTGGAGCTTCGGGGCTTCCCATCAGACATCAGCAAAATCTCCCTGCCCAGGTGGGTGATATAGCCTTAGGAAGAGTTCCCAGAGCTGGGGGATCTCCGTTCTTTAAGAACTTGTAACCTGAGCTCAGCAAAGCCATGGCCACACTGATCTAGAGCTAGTGACAGTCCCACTGGAGCAGGAGATTGGACTAGAGGCTCTGAAGACCTCTTCTACCCCACACATCCATAACTCAGTATGTTCATTTCTTGCTACCTCTAAATGGTAGCTGTGCCTGTATGCAACACAAATGTCAACCCAAACTAATGAGCTCTGTTGGATGTTGGGGTCTTTAACTGCTTCTGTCCTCTCCAACACCTGTTAATCTCCTGTAGATGTCTACGTACTTTAGACAGAGCTTTGATTGGAACTTTTGTTTTTAGCTGGCTCTGCTAAAAGCACATGCTGAATGAAAGCGAGGGCAGGAAGCTCTCATTCCTGTTACAACCTCTCCCTTTCTAGCCAGCAGCTCCTTCTGCAGTTCTTAAATTGAAGGCTGCACCCTAAGGGCATTTGGTGCCTACTGGCAAAGCACCTTTGAGAAATTTCTCTCAGCTGTTTTGATCCCGGTGAAATTTTGGGATTTTACATCCAGTGGCAGTGTGTTGTGTAATGCAACCCTTCTTCTTGAGGCAATGCAGTCCCTGAGGTTTGTCTGAACTTGTGCCAATGAACAAATTGAAGCTGCCTTTTTAAAGCAGACCTCAAGGCAAATGTATTTTTAATGAAGACCCGCTGCAGGCACCAGAACACAAAGTTGTTTTTTTTTTTAATGCGTGTAGAGCCAGAGTGAATCTTGGGAAAAGTTCAGAGCATCTTTTCAAGGTACTGTACTCCTTGTAATGCAATCCTACCCCATGTTCTTGGAGAAGAAACACCTGTAACACCCAAACGAAGGAGCTTAGCCTGGAATGTTCCCACAATTATGTGCTGTGGAAGCCAAACACTCCAGGCACTGGCTCTTTTCCAAGGGTCCCACACTGATCTCTGTAGGCATCTCTCTCTCCAGGGAGGCAAGGTGGTTTCCAAACTTTCCCTTGAACTGAAAAGTAGGCATTTTTCCTGCTATAGAATTGCTAACAGTTCCATACCTGTTCCTCCCCAGGTGTGACCTTCACTTTGTCTCTGAACATGGCACTTCCCTGAGCTCTTGCACAGTGGGAGGCTCTGCCTGGCACTGAAGCAGCCCTTTGTTGTGGGTGTCCTGATCTGGGCACTTCAGTGGCTTTAGTGCTCAGGAAACCCCAAAAGAGAAAAAAGTGCCCCTCAGGCCATCACACCCAGCCCTGCTCAGAGCACTGCTCTGCCCTAAACTGTCCTCTCAAGTGATGCATAGGAGAGAGCATCAACCTCTGCTCAAGTGAACCCCACACCACCACGAAAGGGCTCCTGGGGAGAAGAAGCAACAACCATCGAGGAGATCTTGGTGACACAAACATGCAAAGACTGTTAGTTCCACCCCTCTTAGCACAAACTTGGTGTCTTCTCATGGTTTCTTTCACCAAGTAATATCTTAAAACTAAAAACACCACACAAGAAGTTTGAGTTCCTCATTCACAGCTCAAGGCCAAAAATAGTCTCGACACAGTTTCTCCCCATGCTAAAAATTCCAGTTTGTAGCCTTTATGTATTTTAGTGGCAGCTGAGATGCCACCAGGAAGCTTAGCAAGAGCTATCTCACATGTCCCATCCCACTCCTTCTCCAAGCTCCCAGGCACTCTCTAACCAGCTGTTTCCTTCATGGAACACAGCAATATATTCAAATGAGCATTACAGACATGACATCCAATGTAATTCCACTATTTTACTGCAGTTTTTCTCTTGTTTATCCCATTTTCTTCAGGCAGCCAGAAGGGAATGAATGCAACCTTACTGGTGCTCTCAGCACTGCATTTACTCCCTTCTGGCTGGAAAGCACAAGCAGCAGAGGGGACTCCCATACTGACCTCTGGAGTTGGGCAGGATTTTGGGCTGTTCTGCATGGATTCCGATTTTGAAGAGCTGGACTGAGACTCTCCTCTCTTGGATTGTTTCTGAGCACTGGTGGGAGCAGCTGGGGAGCCCATGGTGGTGTGTGGCCCCCATTGCGACAACTCTGTCTTGTCACTCCCTTCATTGTGAACCTTCTTAGTGCTTGCATGGGGAACCAACCCAGGAACAGCTGACTCTGCAATAAAATCAGCTGTCCATTAGTTACAGCCACAGGCAGGATACAGGATCAGCACGGAGCATCCCAGGGAGCAGCCCAAGTCTCTACAAACGTGCCTCGTTCAACAGACTGGACACCTGCACTCTCCCTGGCCACAGAAATGCCAACTTCTCTTTTCAAAATGAACCGAAAGTATTTACTATAGGGACAGAGATGCCAAAATTACACTAAACTTTTGCATTATCTCCTTTAGCACTTTTCAATTACATATCAACCCATTTGTCAAAGCCATCGCAGGCATGTCCAGCAATTACCCTTCTCCCAGCAGGGCTGTGGGGCAGAGCTGCACAGAGCAAGGGGCAGCTCTGAAGTCACCAGAGTGGATGTGAGAAGGTCGATTTTTCCTGTTTGAAGCCGGAATTGTTGGAGTTCCTGTGACAGGAGGCTGAACTGCTCTGTTTGACTGCGACACTGGTCTTCCAGATCCTTCACCCGGGCCTGCCAGGAGAGAACAAGGTGAGGAACAAACCCCTGTCAAAACACTGAGGTTCCAAACAGGATTTGCCTTTGCTGCATCTTTTCCCACACTCCAAGGGAGCCAAAGGATGCTTTTAAATGCCCTGGAACAGTAATTGGAAACTGGCAGCCTCACACCTTTACTTATCTCAGAAAAGCTGAGGCTCATCATCTCTGAGGAAGCTGACTATAAACTCCATCAGGACTTATCCCTAAAATTCTGGGTTTGAACTTCAATATCCTCTCTCAGTCCTGCACAAGACCAGATGAGATAGGTCAGAGATAAATAAGTCTTAAAAAGATTCAAAAGACTTTGCATGGTTTTTGGAGCATTAAAATCATGTCTCCAAAAGGAATTGCACTCCCAATTTTGTCCATCATTCCAGAAGCTCCAGCAAGCTCCCGAAACTTTAATCTGACCTCCCCACCATTCCAGGCAGGACTGCCAACTGTCCTTCTGGACCTTGGCTCCTCTAGGCACTAGGAAGGGTAGAGAGCCATGTTGCAGAATTCTCCCTTGACATGGGAAGCCCACACACTTTCCCCCGGTCCTACAGGGATGACTTCCTCCAGGCAAACGCATGCTGAGGACAAGAAAGCTACACCTCAGCAAGATGAGGTGACAAAGAGCCTTGGGAAACACTATGGAGAGGGAATGACACATTCCTGCTAGAGAACCATTTGTATTTTCCCATATTCTCTTTTTACCATCACTAGAACTTCCCCTTACAAAACACTGCTGATTCCTGGCTGTCTTTACACACCTCCACATTCTCCCCGGTTCTAGGCAGATCACTTCCTAGGTGATTGCAACTGCTCCTTTCTGTCCTCTCACTGTTTCTTGTAGGTAAGATACACCAAAACAGATGACTGCACTGCACTCTACAGAATTTTCCATTCTACCAAATTTATTTAAAGTGTTTTTTCTCCTTCCAACTCAAAAAATAAATGATGCCTTGAAATATTATGTGAGACAGGAAGCCTGAGATTTTAAGCAGCTCTAAAAATAACATTTCTGACCTGGAAAAAGCTCTCTCTGTGGTCTCAGAGTAACAGAAAACCTTTGTAGCCGCTCCCTAAGGATTTAGGAGGGTCATGCATTTTTATTTGACTGTGACAGATCTGTTTTATGTGGTTTCCACAGCCTGGTCAGAGAGTGAGAAAACTAAGTTTTCCCAGGATCAGCTTGCGAGACTCTAAGCAGTCCTAGCCTAAACAATGATAACTTGTTATTACAACAACCTGCTGTTTTTCCTACTTTCTGGGTTTTTTTTGTTTTCCCTAAGACAGTTTACAAGAAGGGTGTTGAGCTGGCCAGCCAGGTGAAATGTATTGATTAGTTGACCAGTCCGGTCCAGCTGGATTGGAGCAGTGTATAAAAGGAGACGAATTTGTATTAAAGGTAGAATTTTCTGAAAACCCAGCCTTGGAGTCTGTGTCATTTTCTTACGGTTATAGTGACAGTTTTAGGCATTTCAGTTTATTATTTGTTCCCTCCACAAGTCCAAAGGTGCTCTCATGCTCTAAGGAAAGCCTGGTGAAGTCTCTCAAGTTTGGCAAGAACTATCTCTGAACTGAATTCAGATACCAGGATTAACTTCCAGAAGTGTCTGTGTTATCCACTTGCTCAGAGTCAACTCCTTGTTTACTAAGTCATAGTGCACAGGATTCCTCTGCCAATATGAGTGTTTGAATTTACTTACAGTTTGCATTTTTCACATAAAGACTTCTCCCCTACAACATTACATCTCAATAGAGAAAAGAAACCCTCAACAGTAAGAGCAGTTGCACTGGATGAAAGGAGGGCTTCCTCAAGTCCAACATCCATCCCTGAACACACCTTGGGACAGATCCTACAACAACAGACAGGTACAGAATGACTGCAGGACCAGAGGGGGATTTCCTGTCTTCTCTGGAGACGTGAGTCAGCAGATGCATCTGGATATTGTGTTTAATAGTATCACAATAGTACCTTGTCCTGTAAATTCATAAACCACAGTTTAAATCCATTTACATTGGTGGCCAATCCAATAGCCCGGATAATTCACAGTTTAATTCTAAGACACCTAATTAGTCAGGTGTCTTTTCAATCTTTTATTCCAAACAACATACAAACATGCCTTAAGTACTACTGCCACATCATACACAAGGTGTACTTCTAGCAGCTACTTTGCAAGGGACCACAGACAGCTGGGAAGCAGCAGGTCTCCAGGCCAGTGTTGGGAGGCAGGAGGATAAGGAAGATGAGACCCAAGGATGTGGCCAGGAGGTTCACAGAAGCAGCAGGAATCAAGCTCCAGACACAGAGAAGACTTCTGTGTCTGTGCCCAACCCAAAACAGGGAAAAAGAGGAATCGCCCACAACAGGGACTGGACTTCCAGAAGAGGCTGCAAGAGCAGGAGCAGAGCTTGGTGGGGGAAGTTTAACCACCAACTCAGGAACTGATCCTCCATACCCAACCACCACCACCTCAGCCCCATCCTCTAAGACACTCTCATCCATGGCTGGTCTGTTCCACTTCTCCAGCTCACGCTCTCCTTTCAGATGTCCCTTGTTCCCCTTCTCCATATCTTCTGCTATGTACTTTTGAGATCGGAGAATCCCCACTTTGCTAGAAGGGAATTCTACAGGTGTGCAGCCCAAGCTCTTGCTAAAAGCAGGGCTGATGCCAAAGGAATTAAAGGAACATCCATAACTCCACATCAGTGTGGGTGCAACTTCCACAGGATGTGAGCATATCCCAATAAAGTCCTTTCCTGAGAGTTCCCACCACTTTACTGCTTTTCTGACCGACTTGTGGGTGACATTTTTTTTAAAAATCCCCTATCTCCAACCCTGTACCTTCTGTGCCAGTAGGAAATTCTAAGCCCACCACTGGGCATGTTTTGTCTCTGCTCTCTCTCCTTCATGTGGCTTTGCACAGTCAGTGTCACCTGCATTTTATCTCCCCATTCCTCCTGAGATCTCTGCCAGATTGAAAGTTTTAAAGATGTTTTCTATCAGCTACAAACCCCAGCACTTCTATACCTGCCTTCTTTCCAAATCACCTGCGAACAGGCCAGCTAGCACAGCTCCCAGGCTGGAACATCATCAGTTACCACCTCTTCTGGGAAAACTATTATCCACAATCTCTGCTTCCCATCTTCCATCCAATTACAAAGCCAAGAGGACCCATCTTCTTCTCCACAACACTCATTTGCAATGTTTTCACCACTACTTTTGGAGTTTGAAGGAAACACTTCACTCTTGGACTGCAAAGAAACTTAAACGTGGAGAAGGAGCATAGTTGGACAATTCCAAAAATCTGGAAGTGTCAAAAAAGTAAGCTCCTAATTCTAATTGGTCAAGAAAGCAAGGCACTTAAAGAGAAAAGCAGCTGCTCCACCAAACTCATAGTGTGAGCTCCTTTAAATACACTTATTTCTTGGCAGTAACACTCTTGCAATCTTTTCCAGAACACAGTTAAAACAAGACTATCAAGCAACTGTCAAAGTCAGAACAGAGGGAAAATGTCCTGTTTGACAGCATTAGAGCAGTACCTGCATGCAATCCAAAGTACTCTGGGAGCAAGAAGAAGAGCAAAAAGAGATATCAAACCACATCGGCAGTTACACTACAACACTCTGCCAAAGATATCCCAACCCTCAGTCTGAATGGAATTGTTTTCTCGCCAAATTACAGTGTCTGCCCTGTTCCATACTGAGATTCCCACCTCGTTCCCAGAAGCACTGCTTGCCAAACAAAAGCTAAATCCTACACACCAAATGCATAAGATAACTAGGCACTTTTTGAGGGCCTCCAAATCACCGTGTCCTTTGAGATAAACGACAATATGCTCAGAGTGGGTGCTAAATTTCACCCCCCCCTTTTCCCAGCACATTGCACCCACTCAAAAATGAATGGAATGGACATTTTGTGCCCAGACCTTTCCCCAGGTCTGAGATCATGGAGTTCTGGAAATCAAAGCACAGCTCAGAGCCTGGCTGTGACAGGATCTTAAGCAGCTGACAGGCTGCTCAGTCCTGCATCCTGCTCCTACATCAGGGAAAAGAAGCGAAGTTGAGCTCTAGTTCCCTCATTTCCCAACAAGACTGGATTCCTAGAAGAAGGCTGTCTCCTTTTGCATCTATACAGTGCCAAAGGCAGTTGAAATCTTGTCTCATGTACTTTGGAACCACTGAACTCCCTCATTCCCGTGACCATAACCCTCAAGCTTTTCTTCCTAAGCTGAGACAGTGCTTCCCTTCATGGCATTTCTGCACACACCCCATTGCATACTCTCCTCACCCCTGTCACTGCCTTATTTCAGAACTACAGAACACCTGAGGCTGAAGGAGACCACCTGGAGTGCTGGGATCACCTGATCCAAGCCCTCAGCTCAGAGCAGGGCTGGCTGCCAAGAGCTCTGTCCAGTTCTGAACATTTCTAGGGAGAGAGACTCCACTTATGACAATCATGGGACAGAACTCTTCAAACAGGAAAATGGACTACACTCATTCTTCATTAATATCACATCAAAAAGCAATTCAAGCACATGTAAAAAAGACAATACATAGCAAAGGCATCTCAAACCCCCTAATTATGCCATACACTGATGTATTGGAACGACTATGATTACAGTTCAGTAATTTAAATGACTGTTGCTCTGCATTAAACCGACTTTCAATGACAGTTCCTCTTTCTTTGCTCTACTTTATAAAATTCAGGGTCAGGTTGAATTGGGCTCTGAGAAACCTGGTCTAGTGGAAGGTGTCCCGGTCTATAGCAGGAGTTAGAACTGATGAACCCTTCCAACCCAAACCACTTGATGATTTTGTGATCTCTGTACCAGTAACATGAAAGCAAGAATATTTAACTGGTGAGGCCCTAGCAGAAGAACATTACCTTCAAACACAGAACAAGGGGACTGTCTCCTTCTTTCTTTGCACAGGGAGATGGATGGTTTAAACCTAAGTAGCTTCTCCAACCCTTCATTGAGTTAGTTCAGAAAATGTTTTCCAAACATCATAGAATCATCAAATCCCAGAATGGTTGGGACTGGAAGGGACCTTAAAGCTCATCTTATTCCATGGGTAGGGACACTTTTCACTAGACCAGGTTGCTCCAATGGCCTTGAAACAGAACCACAGCAACCCTCCCTTCCCCTAAAGGCTGCTCAGAACCCAGCTAAACACCAGCTGATGTAGAGCAGCACCTGTGACAGCAGCTGATCCCATCTCTGTAGCCAAATGCAGAGGTTCCCAAAGGGGATGTGGCAAGGGCACAAGATAAAATGCCACATCCCCCAATATTCACCTGGCCGGCAACATTTCAATCCTGTTCAATGGGAGCCCAGCACTCTTGGGCTCTACGGGCCAGGCCCCATCCAAAGTTGGTGCTATTTGCAGTCATGGAGCAATCTCCATCAAGGACACTTCCCATCTGCAGCGACACTCCTGGGCTCCCAAAAGCCACAGAGCTGCACAGCAGTGGGCACAGGAAGTTCACTTTGACAGGCCTGACTGTTTCTCACCACTGTGACAAACCAGAGAGATCTTGTCACCAAGAGATCCCACTGTCTGGGGGTACAACAAGACCTTCTGCTCATCTCAGATATTTCAGTGCTCAGAAAACCTCAGAGAGCAGAATACGCTCCCCATGCCACCACACCCAATCCAATCCTCTGGCAGTCACTAAATTGTCACATCAAGTTCCAGGGTTTGGTGTTGGGCCTTTGCAACTCCAGGAATCCAATGTTTTCTCCGAAGTCACCTAACAAATATTGAGCTGATGCAAATCAACCCCAAAGCAGTGCTCAGCACATCTGCTAGGCTGCATCGGTACACTGTCAGCCACCAGCCAAAGCATATTCCCTGTGTGCAAGTCAGAGCAAACAGAACAAGTGAGCTACCTCAAGCTTCACCACTTCTTATGCTCAGGTTTTCCTATTTTTATCTAATAATTTTTTCTTGTTTTTCCCTAATAAAACAAATAGAGCACACATACACAAGAGAAATTTTAAATCCCATGGACACAAGTACTCTCCTTTCACATGATGCTCGAAAATGGAACAGGCAGATCTGAGTTTGATTACTAAATGCACTCCTAAAAGAGTTTTTGAGTGTGATCTGAATGAAGTAACCTATCTAAGGACTCAGCAGGCCAGGATATAATTCCCCGAACTTTGACCCAAATTTTATTTTCACTGCAGAAACATGTTGCATCCGATCAAGGCACTAGAGCATTTTGCAGAAGAACCAACAAAACCCAGGGCAACCAAACTGATAGTATAAATAAAAAGTACCAAATCTGGAGCCACTAATCCCTCTTGTTTCTTTCTGTCTTACCTCTAGAAGCTGTACTGCTCCCTCATGTTCCCTCCTTGCCTCTGCCTGCGCCTAAGGAAAAATAAGGAAGGGAGTAAATCAGAAAGCAGCCAACCTGAGTTCACTTCTACTGTCATCCTACCTTGGTAGTCCATCGTAGACTGGAGCATGGGTCTGGTGAGGAACAGCTGAGGGAGCTGGGAAAGGGGGCCCACCCTGGAGAAAAGAAGGCTCAGGGGGGACCTTCTGTATCTGCACAACTCCCTGACAGGAGGGGACAGCTGTGGAGGGGGTGCTCCTAGGGAGCAAGGTACAGGACAAGGGGAAATGGCATCAAGCTGTGCCAGGGCAGGGTCAGGTTGAATACTGAGAAACTTTCTTCACAGACCCTGGCACAGACCACCCAGTGCACTGGTGAAGTCACCATCCCTGGGGCAGTTTAACAGCTGTGTAGATGTGACTCTTGGGGACATGGGTCAGTTGTTGCCTTCCAGTGCTGGGGGAACAGATGGACTCAATCTTGGAGGGCTTTTCCAACCTTAATGATTCCATGATTTTATGATTTAAACCACTGTAGAGTCTGGAAACATCTCTGGGCTCTGGACATACAGCAGTGAGAGGTCAGAACTGACATTCACAAGCAAAGCCCTTCGCTTTGCTCAGGTACCAGAGTTCACGTGGACTCAGACACTCTTACCCTGTAAACTCACATCTACCTCCCCCATGTACAGCTCCAAAGGAAACAAGGTGCACAAGTCCATTCAGAGAGGAAAACACCCTGCAGTCACATCCCATGTACCTGCTGCAACCGCTGGACCTCCTCCTGCTTCTCCTGCAGGACTAGCAGCGCTTCCTTGTGCTCCACTTCCAGCTGCTGCCTCCGCTCAGCCACATCTCTCATGTGCTGCAGGACAAAGCACGCACAGCTGAGGGGTGACACTACTGAAACCCTGTCCTGTGTTCTACCAATGGCCACAAAGCCAAACCAGGGCCTGTATTTCATATCATCATGGCACAAAGAAAGAAATTCCTATCACAAGGCAGAGCAACACCATCAGAGAAAACCCTCAAATCAGTGATGGTCATCTTATCTCCCACCCATATCCCTGAAGCAGCCTTTCCAAAGCACCTCTGTCCACTTTGGAAAGCCATGTTCCAGGATGCTGCAGAAGCAGAATTCCCAGTGGAAGCACAGAGATAAAAGAATGGTCAGAAAAGGCAAACAGACAACCAGTGCCATTCAAAGGAAGCAGTAGGTTTTGGACAGTCCTTCCAGCCATGTGGACCCTACCGACCTTCAGCACCTGCTCCAGATTCTCCAGCTTGGTTTGGAGTCCTCGATTCGTCTGAATTACTGAATCTCTTTCCTTAGTCACTAAAACAACCTGCAGTTTCAGGTCAGCATTCTCAGATTCAACCTGAAGAGAAAGGATTTTCAGTGAGCACAAGCAGCCTTAGGTGTTCCTTGCAAAAACAACAGAGACCAGTTTATTTCTATGCTTTCTGCTGGCAATGATACCAAAATCAGGAACCTCTCTCCTCGCTCTCAGGTTTTCACTTAAAACAAATAAATGACCATTTGTATCAGGCCTCAATGTGTAACAATTTATTTGCACATTGCTTCTCTCCCTAGATTCATCTCCCTTCCCCTTCTGCAAGGAGGAAGAGAGAAGGATAGGAACAGGCTACATAATAAAGAGATAAAAAAACCAAGCAAAAGGTCTGTAAGCATTTTTAATCCTACATTGTAGGATTAAACAGAGCGAACAGAACAGAAAATTCAGTAGCCTGCTGAAATCATCTTTGCCTCCTCCACTTACCACATGAAATTTTTGGTTCCATGGTGCACTATGGCTTGACAACTACCGGCAGTGCAAGCAAACACTTCCACTTACAGCAGTTATTAGATATCTAGGAAGCCTTATGCATGGTTGCAAATTGACTCATGGGGCTGACAAATTACTTTCCAACTCTTGTGCATTAAATTTGTCCAGAGAAGAAGCTGGGAACAGAAGCCCAGATCAGCACACGACCATTACTGAGCTGGAAACTTGAGAACAGCATGTTCTTCTCAGTAGAGTTTTGTAGAAACCAGTGCTGCCAACCTGACAAAGACATTGCTTTTACCTGTCCTGCCCACCCAGCCTTCTCATTCAGCTGCAAGTTCTCTTCGGCCAGTCGTGCATTTTCACTCTGCACCTCCTGCAGCTGGATCTCCTGTCCAGAAAGAAAAGGAATTAAAAGAAGGCCCTCTGACTAACTCTCCCAGATTTTCCTGCAGAGCAGCTCCATTGCTCCTGTTTCCTGATGGTGCAGGATGGGATGCCGCACGAGGGCTGGGAAACAACAGTGAGCAGCACTGCTCAAATTGAACCCAGGACCAGACAATGGGCTTGGACCTGGATGACCTTTAAGGTCTCTTCTAACCCAAACCAGTCCGTGATTTCTTGAGAAAAGCAAAGCAGAAACAGAAGGGAGAAATCCAGATCTTCTGCTATGAGCTACAAAACTTCCCTGGAATTAAACAGGATTTCAGCCAACAAGAAGCACAAGAAAATGACAGTGGGATGGTGTTATTACCATTTCAATACCTATCTGGAGAGCCTGTGAAAATTGCTAAGTATCTCCTCAAATTAACAAAGGCCATGGAATTTCATCCAGTGATTTGTGTAGCCATTCAGCCCACAGGTAGCTGAGAGACTAAAACAATCCCAGCCTTAAGAGCTAGAGCCCCAAATTTGTGACATTGTTCAAATAAACAGAAACACTGGTGATTTCTTATTAAGATAAACTGAAGGGAATCCAAGAGGCACACAACAACTTAGCTCCTCTTCTCCCATTATGCTCTCCCATTACGTAGGCAACAAGAACACTTACTAGTTCTTTACATCTTTTATGCTTTTTCCTCACTTCATGCTCAAGGTTTTCACATTTTTTGCGCTTTTTCTTGAGTTCAACTTCCTGCATGAAACAAGCAGAAGTAGATCAGCAAGCCCACACTCTTACAATGCACATGAAATTCAAGCCCAGCCTCTCAGACCCAGTGCTGCATTAGTTTTGTTTTTTTTTCTTATGAAAATCTCTTTGTGACGAAGTTAAACAATGAAGAAACCAAAGGAGATTTTTCTGAAAGTTAGGAAAATCAAAAAATAAAACAACTATTCCTCTCTTCCCCAAGCCTTCAGTCTGGAAATAATTCTGCTCCCAAATGCATAGACTGTTCCTACTTATACAGAACAATAGTGAGGACAAAGATGTGGGGGACAAAACAACAGAGCTGTATAAAACATTCATCCTTAAACACCAGCTGTGCTATTTTAGCTCCTATTCTAATTCCAGTGACACCTAACAGAGCACAGACATCCTCCTGATCTGCAGCTACTCACTACTCCCCAGACTGACAGGAGCTGCTAAACCTCCCTGTGCACTGGTTTTATTGCTGGAATAATTCACAAGGGACACATTCCTCATCCACATCTGTCCTCAGTTCAAATAAGTCTAAACCAAACATAGCACAGAACCTACTGGCATGTTTCCCTCTCATCTGAGTGTGACATATTCCCCTGCCAGCCCAGCACCTGGACCTGCCACCTAGCAAGACTCTGCATGCAAATGGCCTGTGTTTTCCTACCAATTCTTTGAGCTTCCCACTTTCACCGAGCAGCTGCACCTAAGAAGACTTCAATCTCCAAAATCTCTGTCTGGATTGTACATTTGAAACCCCCAACAAAAATAAGAAAGTAGCACACTCCTTCCCCCAAACCAGGTTCACAACTCACCAGCTGCTGTATCTGTTTGCTGCTCTCCTGATTTGTCACTGCATTTTGGGGAGGAAAATTTTCATGTCCTTCAGAGGCAAGTCCCAGTGGTTGCACACCTGGTTCCACCTGAAAGCAGAAGAGATGCCAGAGAGCTCAGGGACATCCTGAGACTATAGAGCACACTAAGGGAAAAGGGACTTTCCTGGCAGTATCCCCAGGACAGCAGTCTCCACAGGGAACTCCTGATCTCTGAGCTGCACCACTTGACATGGAGAAAGCTGGACACCTCGCCCGGGATCTCTGTGCTGGGAATCTCCTGGAACCCAGTGCCAACCAGCCCAGCTTGACTGAAGCACCTCTGAGGAACAGTGGACTCCTGGAAGCTCTCAGATCCAAGCTCCCATTTGTGCCTCACCTAATGACTCAATGAGAGGCAGCAGCAACACCTTCCACGGCCCTCCCCAAACCAACACAGAGAGGAGATGGGAGAACACAGCCCACAAAGGGCAGAAATAAGTGAAGATGTCAGAATCTAAGGGCAGGGAAGAGCAGACAAACACTACCAACAAATACAGTATCCCACCTCTGCTGGTAGCTGGGAAGGGCTGAAATGGGCAGCAGTGCCACAGCTTTTGTGCCACCACCAAACCAGATGAAAGAAGACATTTTCTATACACATTTGTACACAAGTTTCTAACAAAATGCCTTTTCATTTGGGTCACAGACAAACACGCCTTAATCCTCTGAATTTTTGCTCGTGGCTGATATGTGACTTGACATTGTCTGCCCAGCATAAGCCCGGAGTGCAAGGCAAGGACTGAGACACACAGGAGAAAAAGGGTCTTGATAAGATTTAGCCTTGCTGACTTATTTGTCAGCCAGAAAAATCTTCTGGCAGTGAGGACAGACTCTCCTGAGTCAGAGAAACAAAGCACCTGCATGAGAAAAGCCATCTTGTCTGACAGAACCTGCAGGATCAGGCGGAAATCAAGGTATGGAAGGGTCATTCAGGGCAGAGGGAAAAAAACATCTGTGCATCCCCATTCATCACAGCAGAATCTGGGGGGTGAATGGAGGCTGCAGTCTCAAACTATGAAGAACAAGGCTGAGAACCTCTCTGAAACTGAACTGTCTATAAGAACTGTGGAAGCCAAGAAAATAAACAGTAACAAACCACCAACATTATGTAATATTCACCCCAAGGTTTAAAACTCCTTTTGGCATGAACTGAATCCCTCAGTTCAGCAGGAACTGAATCAATCCGTGCAGCAAGTCATTTCTCCAACACTGCCTTAACACAAAATACCTGGAAGATGGCAAATACCATGCTTTAAGAGTATTCCAGAGTTTTAAGCATATTCTAGTAGACATCTGTAAAAAGAAAGGCAATTTGACACCAGTTCCGGGCAAACTGATAAAAACTGCATAGAAGGCAAATACTTCAAAAAAACCCAATCAGACTTATATTGCAACAAGGGGAAACATTCATGGATGTATACAGAGTTTCTTTTAAGATGTCAGCAAGTAAGTGGGTCAGAGAGACCCAGCAGGAATCTGCTTGAGCACTCAGAAGACATTTAGCTGCAGTCCTTTAACAGGGGTCTGCAGACACTGAGCCACCACGGGGTGAGGGGAGGGTTTTTTCTTGGGTAAATATTCAGCAAAAATGAGAGGGCTGAAAAAGAGGGAGCAGGAACTATGCTCTACAAGTACTGATGCAGCAGAGACAAACAGTGATGAGGGCCCCATGACACTGAGTGATTACAGAGACTAATGACGGTTTAATAAAGAGCGCTTAGACAAAAAGGTAAAGAGATATTCTGGGAAAGGGAGAGAAAACTTCATTATGCCGTCATATAAATCAATGCCACAGCCTCCAGGATGCTGCTGCATGCTGCTTCCCCAACACAAAACTGACAGAGAAAACACACTAAGGAGGGAGACAAAGGTGATGAACACAGAATAATGGGAGAGGCTGGAAAGAAACAAAACAAACAAAGAAACAAACCAACCAACCAAACAAACAAACAAACAAAAAAAAAACGGCTGAAGGAGAGAGGTTTATAAACCCAGGAGTGACTTGGAGGAGACGGACAAGGAATGAATATTCAATGCATCTGCTGTAAGAGCCGGGGGACAATAATCGAGAGCAGCTGGCGGGAAGGTGGGAGGAAGATGTGCAGCCTAATCTCCCACCGGGGGATGTGGGATTCTATCACACTGAAAACACGGGAGGAAACCGACAGAGCCCCTAGGAGTCACATGCTCCGCAGCCCGCGGCTCGGACCCCCCTGACCCGCCGGCACGGGGGCTGCGGGGCACAGCGGCACCCGCGGCGCGGCCCG